>CADDXX010000205.1:941850-1075895 GCA_902810485.1 Alauda arvensis | reverse complement strand
CTAGGCAGGGCCCAGCAGGCCCCCAGTTCCCCCCAGGACAGAGGGAGCCGGGGCTGCTTCCTACCTCTCCAGAGGCGAGCAGTGAAAAGAGCAAAAGTTCCCASCRTTCRCAGCTTGATATGGGCACTCACGAAGCTGATCTTTACTTTCTCATTGGCTGAGCAAGATGTCAGTCACAGGTCTTTGCAGGTAACTGTTTCCTCTTTAACCTGAAGCGATGCTAAACCATGACAACACTACTGAACTGTCTCTCTCAAAACAACAAATCCAGTTGGAAACAGACCTGTAATAAACACAACTCAGTCTTTTACTCAGTTTTGTGGTTTAAACCAAGCTGGAAATTATTAAGCCCCATGCAGCCACTCCCCTTCCCTTCCCCCACCCCAGTGACACACACAAAGGGCAGAATTTATGACTTAACAATTTACTGAAAACAAACAGTAGCAYCAACAACACTACTGACAACAATATATAAATGAGGGTGATCACATGCAAAACGCCCACTGAGTCTGAACCAATGTGACAGGACCACAGCTGGCACCTCAGCACCACTCTCTCCGTCACTTGCTCCCCTGGAAAAGAAACAAAATGCCCACTGTGCAGCACCTTTCCCTTCCACCTGCCCCCTTCTTCTCAGAAGTGAGATTCTTCTTTGACTTCCTATTTCCACACCTAATAGATGATGTGCATGGTAAAAGAAAAACAACTTAGACACATCACACAGCTCYAGGCTCCAGCCCCTCTCATCTGCAATGAAAAATGAATCCCATCCTTGGCTTAAACTAGGACACTCATACACATATCTTTTCAGCACTATAGGTGTCARACTTCCCTCAGCTTTTCATAAAAGMCACATACCAGTATACCMTATGCGCAAATCATACCATGCCCCATCCCACACCTTATCAAGGTTTGTCACCTCTGTTTGGTGTGCCCTATCAAATACTGCTGCTATACATCAAAAATGTAACTTTGCCATGGCCTTGTTGCTCCTGATTTTCTATTAGATGCCTTGTATTCTCAAGCCTTCTTTGCTATCCTTCTTAACAAGAAAAACCCTTCCTACCCAGGCAGGAGATGGGGCCCTCCCGTGGATGTTTTCTAAAAGMAATTCTCTTATCTGATGCTGTCAGCAATGCAAAAGTTGCCAARGGAGACTTTTAGGCTCTGTTAAGATCCTCCCCCTCCCATAAATCACAATCCATAATGTTGGCTGTTCCAGAAACTCAGATAGTGTCTCCATTGATCAGATCCCAAAATAGAGCTGCTTAAGAGTAAACACTATTTTTACTCTGAGTGAAAGAGACAGACTATTCCACAAGGATACATGACATTAATAATAAAAGCAGAAGAAAGGAGAAGAYCCTCTCTACATTTTTAAACCCTGGCCTGGAATGGTCTTTTGGAGGAGAAAACATCCTAAAACCATGCCCCATGGCAGGGTCTGGGAAGGTCTCCCAGTTGAAGATTCCAACCCCGCAAAAAGGTGCAGACACATGGGTAGCCTGCCCTTACTTAGTGTGTAGAAGWGTCTGATCATCAGTCTTGGAAAGGGAGACAAGCTAGTCTTGGCAYAGGCAGTGATGGAAGAAGAAGAAGGATCTATTCTCATTCAGTTTCTTGCAGACTGTAAAGAGGGTGGTCATCTCCTGGCCTCCTCAATACCATGACTCTGCTTTTTGCTTTCCAACTGTGAAAATTCAGCAGATTACATCACAGCCCTTCGTAAGGACGGTGTTGGTAGAGTATGATGCCACAGGTGCACCTGGCAGGCCGCAGGGAATGGCAGGAGGCCTGCTGGGATGTTTGTAGAGCCATGTCTGAAKGAGCATGCCAAAGCAGCTCAGCCTTAATGTATTCTAGTAATTGAGAGCATTTTAACTGCCAAATCATACCCAAGGATGGTATAGGGGAGGGCTTTGGATGGCACAGGCCAAATTCATGCCAAGAAGCATTTTGATTCTGTATTAATCCAGACAAACATGGGCCAGCATCAGGAAGCATTAATGGCACACTCATTGCATAGACACAACCACGGCAGACAAATATCTTCCACCTASACTCATCCATCTTATCTCATGTTTGAACTCACAGGCTTCATGTTCCAGATTTCCTCTCCAGGCTCATATTTCTTTAGTTCATTACACACAAAGATGCCAGAATTTTTACAGATAACATTTATCTTATTACTTACCTAATATTTCTCTTCTTCATGAATTTTGCACATTGATTTCTGTTGGTAGAGTCTCTTGAGTTTGCAAGTCTTATTCTGATTTAAGAATGTATGTAACATTTATCTTTTTTTCCTCTCAGTGTAGGAATATATTTTAAAAATTGAAGATGCAAATATACCTCTCTGTTCATTTTTTTGAAGGTGAAGAAGTAAAACATGCAGATGGGAGGAGTAGATAATTGATTGTCTTTGCAATTTACAGTAATGGCCTAGAATTTGTCCTTGTAATGCAAATTTACTTGTTTAGAAGTAGAAGAAAACCCAAGTCATGAAAATCAGCACTTTGCAATTCCAAACAACTGCATGATAGGCAATTCATAAACTGCTTAGGTTTCACCAGAAAGCTGACAAGCTAGGCTTGCTTTCCCTATATTACTCAGAATCTGAAGCCTTGTCAATCCCATCTCCAGTGATTAAAAACTATCTCTTAGGTTAATTCAATAGCCAGTTTATAATTTGCATTCTCAGGGACAAAATTCCAARGTTTAAAATTATGAAAAGTCAGTACTCCTAAATAATTTTAGTGGRTTTCTTAACTCCTTAAAAGACTTCAGAGAAATTAGTACAATCTGTTTGGACACTGATTTATATACCACTAAGGTCAACAAAGTTGGAAAAACCTGCTTTTCAGACGAAAGAATTTCAGCCCTATTCCCAAGAATGGCACCCAAATTCAGACTAACTCTGTTTCTAKCTACAATTAATTTATCTAAAGAAACAACAAAAGATACTGAAAATCATAGTACCTCTATGTTAATTAACTTCATAGATTCATACAGCAACACTGAGTTCAAAAAGGTCACAGTACCAAAAAGTTCAAAGAGAATAGTGATATAGCTCTAAAAYAGTACAATAAAGCTGGATTAGTGACTGTGAATATATCAATGRTACATTAAAATATTAGGGGACTTATTCTAGGTGGCAGAAAATAATGTTTTATTACCACTTGAATGCATTACAGTATTTCCTTTTGCATGTACTCATTAGATTTGAGACTTTTTGTTAGTCAAAAAGAGCCATTTCATGCACTTAAAAAGTGCCTAATATGAATTTATAGTTGATAGAACATAATGAGGCTTTTTCCCCCTCAAGCTGATATACTGTCCAGAGAAAATAGGATCTAAATCCTTATTACCCAGTTGACCAAGTTGTGCCCTATCAGTTCAAGGTTGTTGTTTGGGTTTTCCAGTGACCATTAGTACAATGTTTTCCAAATGAAAGAAAACTCAAAAATAAGAAATCATGTCTACAGTAAGCRAGGCAGAAAAACCCCAGTCTGTTATTTAAAGGGTTTGGGTTGGAGTTTTTCAGTCCTGAGGCTGAAGTGTAATGTAAGAATGTCACTCCTAGTGTCATACTTACTCTTTTCCTTTTTKTTTACTTCCTCACATTCAGAGTTACTTACAGACTTCCCATGTTTTGTTTTATATAGCTGTCAAAGCAGCCCGAAATTTTTAGTGGTATTTTGTGGAACTCTACCATCATCCTCAGATCGTCCTCTCACTTAACCTCTGCACCACAAAGTCTGTATTTTCTCTTTTTTCTTGTTCTTATGTACAGTTCTTTCTGACTGCTTTTTGTTTTAAGCTGCACAAACATCTTAATTCACACTCATAAAGATGGGAACCCAAAGTGTCATCTGGGACTTTACTGAGTTTTGGCATGTGTCTTGCATTATGTACTACCATACTTTGCTATTTGTTTTCAGACAAATGGTGTAGAAAACAAGGCAAACATTTAGAAATCATCAGGGGAAAAATATATATCCTGGGAAAAATTTTCCAGTTTCAAGTTAAGTGTGAAAGCTAGGCTGATTATTCTTCCCCTAACATACTTAGTAAGCACGTGTCAAAAAGCTCAGTAACTTATGTTTTTGCAGTAACTGCAWTCATCCACTACTGTATTTTTGTCACCCTGAATTTCTAAGCCTTCGGATAARTTGTATTTTAGAGTCAGTTTCTCATGGTTTTTCATGTAAATAACAGGTGTTGTTTTCTAACTCGCTTTGATGTTTACATTCTTTCTAGTGGGATGGATTCTCTTGACAAGCATWTGTATCAGCCARTATGTGTGTAGAGGTGGAACCTTTTTCCACCAATCTTRGCCTGTTTTCTTTTTTGTATAAATAGCTTTGATTTTCAAACAAACCCCTCTTCTTTTTCCCTCGCGATGGCTCTATGTCATTCCGTTCTTCGCACAGTAATACGATATATTTTCTCTTCTTTTTTTTAAACACAAAACAACTTGAAATGTCCCAGAATCATTCACAATAACATAAGGAAAAACACAGGGAATTGCAAAATCATGGACGGATCTACGTTTTCCTGTCTGTAAATTTCAGGTATCCAGTTCAAAAGCATTCTCAACATCCACACAACTTTACACTTYGAAATATTTCCTCAGCTCTTCGACCATTGTCTTCAAGGCCACAAGTCCATTTTCCTCTTCTACCCGGGCTGCAATTATTCACAATATCTAATTTTTTTCTGAGCAAAAAGTTTGTTATATTGAGGAGGTAGCAAGGTCCATTATAAATGGTTTTCAGAAATACACAAGCCTCTCACAGGCCCAACGTTCATAACWGTTACTTTCATACATGCTACCACAAAGTAGTACTCTGAAGAGGCACCTGAAAGTGGAATTTACTTTCTCAGAGGCCTGGAATTGGTATGAAGCCTCTCCTTCACTAAAAATAAAGAACTGATCATTCCATTTTTTTTTAAATTACACATCTATTAAAAAAATAACAAACAAAGAAACAAATACAAACATATCCATAWTTTTCTGTCTAGGAAAATTGCAAGTTAACAAGAACTATATTCTCTTTTATCATTAGTTTGTAATTCCATAGAACTGGAATATTTTACACCAACTTTTAGYTGTACTTACCTTTTATCACATGGTACTAGCATTTCAAAATTTCTTAGTTATTGTACTAATTTACATGTGTGAATGAAGAAGTTTATTTACATTGTGGTGTCTCTTTCAGAATAATTCTGTCTAGGCATGTTCTACTCCAGGTTCTCAATTCTGCCCTTCCTTGCATGTCTATTACCTCAGTATTCTGTTTGTGYAAAAGAAAGAAAAAAAAATCCTCTAAAATGCACCATTGTCTTTAACTAAGRTGGAAGATAAATGTSTGYCCCCATTTAYATAAATGTAAGAAATCAAAACCCTCCATAAAGAAGACAGCAGAAGTGAACTTCAGTTTTGGATGACTGACTGGCATGAAGATGTAAAACCACATCACTTAAAAACATGAAGGTTGTGTAAAATGACTTATTACACCACTGCAATCTTCAATTTTTCTTTCATATTCCGGATATTGGCCACTGTTCAGAGAAAGAAAATAGAGCTCACAGTGCTCCTGGTGCAGTTTACAAGGAGAGGTGGAAGAAAGASAGAGACACTTTTATCTTCACATCTTTCTTTTCCAAGGTAGTTTTAGCAATTTAAGATGTATATTACACTCTAACTGTAGCTCTCCTTATCTAYGACTTCAATCTCTTTTCTAAAGATCTTAATCCTTTTCACAGTATTGTGTAATCCTCTCAAGTAATTAATCTTTCAATGAATTTTAAAATAAGGACTTGTGTTGGTTTTGTACTAATTGATCTAGCCACTGAYTGGYTTTGTCAGGCACACARGAAACTGCTAGCAGCTTCTCTTAGAAAAATAATTTTCATGAGTGGCTTCTTCACTCCTCACTAAATGTCACTTCATGCAAAACCAGCACAGGACTATATTTCAAAAAAAAAAAAAAAGAGCCCAAGATACATACAAAATATCCAAGATGCATACAACATATTAGGCAAACCATCTAAAAATTTATTTGCAAGTCTTATTTCTGCAAAGACCAATGAAGATGCAAAACATATCTGCATTTTTTACACCTACACTCCTAGTTTCCCTTTTTGAATTAAACCCCACCCACTACTGGGAGGAAAAACTGCAACTGYAAAACCTACAGACAGCATGTTCAATATATGGATTATTTTCTTTACCTCATTTTCATTAGCCTCTCTGCTTCTGAATGTGAAAYCTAGGTCTTCAGCCTGGCTGTTGTATTTAAGTTTCTCTTTTCCTTGGTGAATTGACAGAGATTTTCTGAGGCTTGGAGTGAATTTCTACTGTATTTTTTCAAGGAAGGAATTGATAGCCGTAGTTAAAGATGCCAGACATGATACCAGCAGATGCTRCACAAACTTCCCTGCAGAGATCTGTGAATGCATTTCAGTCCTGATCTATAACACTCCTGCTATTCTTGACCTGGACCTCTCCTGTGCAGGGCCTGACAGAAGTAATCTGGAATTCTGGCTCTGTGAGTCAGCAAATAGCCACTAAGGACCAAATAGATACCCCAAAAGTCATCTTCATTTGTTTGATAAGCCAGTTTTATGATCAGATCTAGATTATGCGGAAGTTAATAGGTATTTTCATGAGTCAGTAAATATGAAATTGTTTTTCAGCATCTGGACACAGCAGAGTGGTAAAAACAAGGTTATTCGCAAAAACATGGGGAAAAAAAAAGAAACCTGGAATTAAGGCATAAGAAACCCGTATTTTTTTTCATAGAACAAGATGATGTCCTCTAATTCTACATGTAAAATTGCCAGTGGAGAGTTTCAGMTTGTGTTTACAGCTGACTCATCCTGAGGAATCACTAGTATACTAGTGCTGTTTACTCAATGTATGAATTATAAAACATTTCAGATAATTTCTCAGTGATAGTAAAAAGATTGGTTTGACTTGCTAGGAGCTATAYATAATGGTTATTTAATGAGAAAGCATTTCTAAAAAAAGAATACTGTCAGTAGCGCTAGTTTGATGTGAGCTGGAATGCTTAGCATTTCCTCCCCATTCTCTGTGAGACTGTGGAACACATCAGGAAAGACACAGCAAATATGTAGAAACAGAGCAGCAGCATATCCTCACTACTGCAAGCTTTCAGAGATCTCTTGAAGTCAAAGACAGTTTACAGCTGCTGAGGATCCGTCCCTGGTGCAGCAAGAAAACCATAGAGCAAGTCAGGGGAAAAAAGAATTAATTCCAGATGCTTGTTTTGTAACTGCATGTTGATTTTACTTCTTGAAATGCAAGTTAAGCATGTTTAACTCTTTTTTTCTGTAATATGGCACAGTCGTGCATCTTAGCATACAAAATTTTAATAATGATTTAGCAGATTTCAAGATCTTTAATGAACATGTTGCCGTTTCTTCTTGGGAAAAATATTCTATTACTACTACATATTTAAGATATGAATACTAAATTTCCTTAAATGTTGTGTTAATTACTAACTCACAAACCTTTGAAAATCAAGTGCTTGCCAAATAACTATATACTTACAGTTATATTGGTGCAAACAGTGTCACTGAAACACAAAATAGTTTAAGTCCACTTGTTTCAAAACAAAGTAGAAAGCATTAAAGAGACATTTGTAGCCAATACCTGTATGATGAATTACTGGATGCTATCATAGGCAATAAATGAGGTACTGATTATCAGTTACCCATTACTCTGAAGTAAAACTGAACAGTAATCAGTACCCAGTGTCCTTGGCTTATCAAGACAAATAGACCAAACAAAGCCAATTGTAGTCAGCAAGTGTGAGGAGGATGAGGCATCAGAGACAACCTGTTGTGGGCTGACCACAACCCCTGTTCCTTGAGAAGCTGGGAATGAAACAGTTTTCTCATTAGCRTGTTATTGACAGCACACAGGTAGAGCTAAAACAGCTTTGAAAAACTTCTCATATTTCACATTATTATTGGTAAAGTGCCACAACCATCAGGCACATTTCCTTAACAAACAGGGTTACGGAAGCAGTTTTTGTCTGTTTTTGTTTCTCACACTTCAACTCTATTTTAAGTGGTAATAAAATAATTTTTTCCTGAATTGAGTCTGTTTTGTCCATGGTGGTAATTGATGAATGCTCTCCCTGTACTTATATTGACTTTTCCATCTTATTTTGTCCCACCAGTCTGGGGAGGAGGAGGACTACAAGAGTGGCTGGACAGGTGTCTGGCTGCAAGCAGAGGTCAGCCCACCAAAAATTCTTTTATGGACTCRACCAGTTTTACATGGCTCTCTGTACTTTCTTGGCCATACTGCAACAGATACCAGAAACCTATTAAGAAGAGGTATCTGTCTGTGTTTCAGATATTTTTTTTCTTTTTACAGAATTGTAAAAGTATTGATGTGCTTTTTATGACATATTATACGGAATATAATCACAGTGGAAAGAGAATGCTACTAGGCTGAATCTGTCCAGGCCTCAAACTAGGGGAAGTGAGATTACTTGCAGAAACACATTTATTCCCCTTAACTAGTGTCAAATTTTCTGTGAATATTGTTTTTTGAACTCAGAAGCGACTTATTCCATGATATATATTGGATTGTAGCTATATTATTAAAGAAAAATTTGAGCAAATTTTTTTGTATTAGCATGTGTTTTATGTAATTTAAATAGAGTTCAGGTAGTTTTCAAAATTTATCATATGTGTCATTAAATCTGCTGAAACGTTAGTTGCAAAACTCTAACTTATATATTTCTTGACATCTCTGTAAGACATTTTGATATTTCAAGATTGTAAGATTAAGGAAAAAAGCAAGAAATGTGAGGCACACATTTGTTAGACATTATAATGCACTCCTTTGGATCTTTACACAGTGCTAAAAGTATGTCTTAAGTGTAGGGTCCCCCTAAGTGACAGTCTTAAAAAGCACATTAATTTCATCTTGGACTCTGTGAATACCAGAGTGGACTGACATTGTAAAACCATCAGTTTCTCCCAGCCCTGTGTTGGGGGGTGTCACACACAGCGATAGCAGTAAAGAGCCTTGCTTCCATCAAAGCCATCACAGAGGCAAGAATCAGGAATTATATTGGAAGATATGAATATGAAATCAATAACAGGAATGCAAAATTTGTCACCCACATATAAATTAATTTTACTGGCAGCATCTGCAAGTCCAGAGAAAGCACAAATGTACCATATAAGAAAATTCAAACTATTTTAAATTCAGTTTATTAAATAAATTTATTGCAAACATCTTCTTTGTGAATTGATTATGCAATTAACATCACTCTTCAAAATTACACAGAACCTTTATTCTCTTTATATGGGATTTCCATTCTCAATATTTAAAGCTAGGAAAAGCACACTCCATTGCCTTTAGACCTGTGAATGCTCTGTAAGAAATCTTTTGTTATTATTTTTCATATAGGGTATTCTGAACCATAATCTGACTCCATCTCAGTCAAAATTCTATGAAGTAGTAGAAAAGCAAGTTAGTATTTTGCAAAAGAATGTATTTCCCTGCCTAGCAGAAGCACATCGGCACATATTTAGTTTCAAATAGTTGATTCATTTCTGAGCTGTTTCTCAAATTATCAAGAATGAAGAGCACCACATTATCTGTGTACACATTAATTCAATCTGAAACTGTCTCACTTCACTAAAAGCTAGATTAACGTAATCTTTTCTTTAACATTTCTTGACCTCAAAAGAGAAATTGTTGCTTCACAATAGAAGATCTCCAACGGAAGAAATATTTCCTTAACAGCTTTATGATACAGCATCCTTGAAACTGGTTTGCTTCTCCTTTTCTAACTTGGTTTTGGATGTGCAAAAAATCTCACTTGTGGTGGATTTTTTTTGTTGGTTGTTTTTTGTGTGGGGGGAGGGGGCAGTTTGGGGGTTTTGGGGTTTGTTTTCTTTTTTTTCCTGAAAAAAAGAAAGCAAAACTCACAAGAACATGAAGCATACAGCTTATTAAAGTTAAAACATTAGAGAAGTTTCCTGCCAGTTTGTCTAAGTAGGAACTAAGTGTTTTCTTTCAAAGCCAAATTTCAGCCGTTGTGAAATATGCTGTAGGAAGCCCAGGAGAGAAATCCCCAACACAAACTGTCCAGATTACATACACCTTGAGAAACAGCAGTGAAAAATTTCCTACATATCCAAATTCTGTTCTGGACAGAGTGAGATCTTGTTACTTTAAGACTCATGATTTTGATGCAGGTGTAACAACATGAAGAAAGCTACATGCTCAATAACCTCATGTAATGCAGGTGATTAGAACTTTTAGATACAGGACAGTTACTAAACAAAATATTCCTAATACTCACATTAAAAGCTAAACATTTAAATGAAAAAAGAAAAAACTCAAGTATCTTCACTCTTGGTAAAGCCACTAGACATTTTAGAATTCTGACATGGAAGAACACGAAGGCCAAATTAACTGACAATCCTACTCAAAGATATCCACATTATAATGAATAGAGCAAAGAAGAAACCTCTGAAGACTTTCAGAGAAAAAGAGAAAACTCATGTCTGAGGATGCATATAAGAAAACCCATATAMACAATACTCCAAAGCAGAAGGGTAAATGTTTTAGCACCTATCACTTAAACTCCTCATGTTAATTCTTTCATGGACTTTAATCCTTTGTGGGTTATTTGCAGAAATTTTTTTGCATTCTTTCTTACAGTGTCTAATGGGCACTTGTAAGGAAAATGTTGACTTGATAATGCTGAGAAAGAGCAGCACTCAGAGGCATTAGTAGGTGTATTTCTTTAATTAGGAGTTAAAGACCCAATGGGCAATTAATTATCATGCAGCCACTCACTCACTCCCTTCCCCTCACCAACCAAGGGGGGAGAATTGGAAAATGTAAAAAAACCCTAAAAATCATCATCATCATCATCATCATCATCATCATCATCATCATCATCATCATCATCATCATCATCATCAAGAATAATACATTAAGATAATAATAAAATAAAGGAATTAAAAAACCCAAAAAGTCAAATTAATGGCCAATACAATTGCTCAATATCTGCCAACTGATGCCTAGCATGTCCTCAGGCAGCAGCCAGGACCCCCACTTTCTGTACTGAGAATGGCATTCTCTGATGTGGAATGTCTCTTTGCCCAGTTTGGATGACCTCATGCTGTCCCCCAGCTTCTTGTGCAGCCATTCACTGGCAGCATGGGAGACAGATTATTTGATTACTTTATTATCTCATAATGAAACATTACTAGTTACAAGTATATTAGACACTGACAATGTTATGAATTACTTTTGTCCCAAGACTGTTTCAAAATTAGAATTCCCTATTGCAGAAATAGCAGTCTTGGCTTAAACTTCTAGGAAGCTCAAGAAAAATGTGCTTAAAAGATCTCTGCTTGTATTTCCAGACAAATTTTGTACTGCTGGTGACTTAAACAAACACAGAGATAACAAAGCAACAAGTGAAGGTAACTGGTCGAAGTACTTTATCTCAAAAGACAAATAGCAAACACTGCATTGGTTATTCAATTTCAGTGAGAATTTGTGTTGAAAATCACCTTATTTTTTCCTTGCTCAGGTTTCTGATGCAGCTGGAAACACAGATGAAAAATTAGCTAACAAACAGGCCCTGAGACACATTTGTTCAAAACCTGCTTCATCTTCAATGGACACCTGAGGAGAAACTAGTTAAAAGCTTGACAGATTCAACACATGGCAAAGCATCTTTTGTTGGCAGCACTTTAAATTGCTAGGAGGGAAGGTTTATCAGTGAATCAGAGGTCAGCATAGGGAAAGAAAAAGCCACTGTTACTTTCATGGCAGAAAAAAATGTTACATACAGAATCAAAAAAATCCAGAAAACCACCAGATTTTACAAATTCATTTTAAAAAGTCTTAAGCAAATCTTACAGATCTATCACGGAAACATACATATTCTAAGAGTGATTTTATGTGTAGCACTAGTTTCACATGAGATAAAAGGATAGCTTATCCAGTTCCTACTCTCTGACCTTCAGAGGAGTCAAATTCTGTAGATTCAGGAGTATAAGTAAGTTTGGTTTAAATGACAGTTTGATAAGCTGATAAACAGGATTCTAAGATGTACTCAGATATGACAGTAGCAGTCTGTACTTAATGACCCAAAGAGTTTTTTTAAGTCCTCTTTCTTACAGCCCACTGATATACATTAAAGYGAAAAAATGTCCAGAACAATTCAAGTGCAAGTTGATTAGATTTAATGAAGTATGGATTAGACTCCAAACAAAAAAGGATCATATGTCTGAAATGTATCTGAAAGTATAACAGAAAACAAAATAAGATTGCCTCTAGAATGACTCTACCATAATGGTAATGAACACTTAGTAGCTTTGGGGTAGCCTTTCTACCATTTAGAAATTGCTTAGACGGAAGACATGCTTCAATATTTTCCAATATATAATAAAAATTATGATTATGAAAGGGTCTGTGAGTATGAAGCAATTAATTTCCTTTTCAATTCCCAATCTTTCTTCTGTAACTTCCTTCAGAAAGGGAGAAGAGAGATTATAGACATAACACTCTCTTTAGATTAAGCAATTAGATATACAGTATCAATTGCATTTTAGAATGCATTAAAACATTCTTCTAAAGATGTTCTGAATTTTGCGTTTTCTCCTGGATGATACTGCCACATCATCTGCTCTGCAATGATAGGGTGAATCAAAGCAAAAGTACTCCACCTCCTTCTCCTGGATGGAAACAGGCCTCTATAGACAAAAATATGCACAAGAAAACCTATCTAAAGAAAAAAAAAATTCAAATTTTGTTCATTTGGATCAAAGAGCACAAGCTGCCTCAAGGCCCTCAGAAATGAGAAGGATTTCTGTGTTTAGACCACCCTCCATTCTGTTATTCTGATAGGAAATCCAGATTGCCTTGTGTGCAGAACCCACCCTTACGTTCTGATTTTAAAAGGTTAAGTATGCTCAGTGATTTCASTATTAGTTGGTTTTATATTTTCGTGCATGTGAAGGAAAAGTCCATATCACTTGGCAAAAAGGAATGCAGATATAAAGGAATTTTTTATCCCTTTTGACTAATCAGTTCATGAATTTGTTGGGGGAGAATCAGGGGCAACACAACACAACATTTTATTTTCATTACAATCTAAGTAAACTTACTGCTTATCTCACAACTGCACTGAGTCAACAAACTTGCTTGCATTTCTTTGTACTCACAAAGTATACTCATGTACGCCTGACAACAATTCAGCACACTTTTCATTCCAAAGAGTGAAAGATTCCAAAGTACATTTTTAATATTACATTACATTATATTATATTATAAAATATTTTATTTTCAAGTTTGATTTCATCTCTTTTTGAGTTCTACCCTCTGCTTGACAAAGCTTTCCAACATATCTGAACACTGGTGTACAAGGACGCAATTCACTGACCAGGTAGGAAAGCTGCAGGAAAGGCCTTCAGTGTTCTACAGCCACAGGACAAATATGAATATTGTCACAGGATGCTAGACAGGACAACTGATAGACAGCAACCACATGGCCCAAGCCCAGTGCCTAGTTAATGTACCCTTCAGTCAACCTTCTCTGAGCCTGAATTTTCYCTCCAAAAGATACAGGCCTGACTGCAGCGCAGTAACCTGGTAGTGCTCTCATCAGAAGTAGTTGGGTCCAGAAACATATTGAGCYGTGCAAGGAATGTGTTCCTGTCAATCCGTGTGCCAGAGAATTAGGAGGTGAGGCGTGAGGAGTGAGTGTCAYAGTCAGAGCATGGAAACTTTACAGGCTTTTCTTCTGGAAAGAGGAAAGATGAATGGTTACAAGCAGCTTTCCATTCTGGAGGCAAGTCTGAACAATAAAGCCTGTTCTCTTGTGCCTAACTCCAATCTCACACTACAGAGGAGACTGCAATTAGTATTTTCAGTGAGGCTATGAAGACTGTGCTTGCACAAGGCAGTTTACCTCCAGAAAACATAACAGAGTAGGCATGAGCAAAGACTGGCTCTATTACAGGTTCCACTATTAACACAGAACTCATTTAAATTGTTTATAACAACTCTACACTAAATTGTCCTGTAACAAGTGGGCAATGATTACTTTAAGGCAAAAGTAGGTTTTGTGAAGGCAGTACAAGTAAAAAATATTAATCTGCCTCTTCTCAACAACCATTATGCAATTTACATACTCTGACATATGCATTCTTAATAAAAATAACGTTGACAGTCATTGGAATGATCCAGTTTTAATAAACTTTGCAATACTTAAATTTTTCAAATAAAATCAACGGCACGTGGGTTCAGCAAAAATAGCACATTTTTTTCCCTAAGGTAAACTTTTACCTGTTTCGTCATGTTTAACTGTTTAATGTCAAAGACCTACAATATTTCATCTTGAGAATAATCATCACAATATTCTATTCTATTCTATTCTATTCTATTCTATTCTATTCTATTCTATTCTATTCTATTCTATTTGCTAATTCCTCTATTTCAGGCATGATTTTATGGATTTGCTGCATAATGACTCACCATAACCTTTTATTCATTTACTATGACCAAAATTTCTTGCAAGGATAAAGCATCTAACCTAAGAATTTCAAAAAGTTAAAATCAGTCAGCTAATTAATTCTAATAACATTGCCATAATATGAAAAAGGTTATAGCAGTTGCACTTCAGCCASCAGAAACATGCATTATCCTCTGATGTGAAATACAATAGCTGACTGAAAGGTCTCAATAAAATAATATTTTGGGTCGTCTTCTTCCCTGTGCTCAGCATTTTCTATWAGCCAGTTGTAAACTCTTTGGGATCTTACAGAGTTCATTAAATGCCTTCAAGAAAGACATATGTTTATCTAGAAGGGGTCAAGAAACACATGGTTCTCTGCAGAAGGCATAGACTTAAAAAAGGAAAAAATTGGATTTAATCTGGATTCTGTTTGTCTAGATGTTCTTTCCATGTTAACAACATTAATTAGTCATAGACTTTGTTACTATTACGTTCTGGGACTCCTTAGTACAATTATTGCATTACTAATTTAACTGTTACACTATGAACTTGCAAATGCTAGCTTCAATTGCTAGCACATGCCAGTATCTGTGTGTTTATAAAAGACAAGATAAATCATGTGCTTCTGGCAAGCACTTCAAAAAAACAGGTTCAGTAAGCATACGTTTGGCACAGCTAATTATAGAATCAMCTACAATTGCAAAATACTGGAGGGCAACAGATGACATTCTTGAAACATCCTGATCTGCATTGAGTATAAACACCATTTGTCTCAAGAAGAATGCTCAAAAAGCCATCCTATTTCTGTAAAAAAACCAAAAACAGTCTGCCAAACTCTTCCCAGTATATCAAAAACATGGCATTTTGTATAAATCTAGAATCACAGTTTACAATTCTCAGTCATCCTGCAGACACTTCACAGCACCACTGTAATCCACAAAATAGGCACTGGGCATTTTAAAGGCTATCCTAAAGGCCTCAGATCTAGTTTACAACTACTTTCATTTTTGTTCCATGCCTAGATTGGGCAAAAACCTTCTGAAGCATCTAATCTTTTCTTACAAAGAGGAAAAAAAATGTAACATATTATATATTTTGTACAAACTGAAACCTTCAGCTAAACTATGGGGTATGGTTTCTAACAGGTACAGTACTCTTTCTGAGAGGCAAATCACACAGGAAAAAAGTGTATTTTTTCAAAATCATGCTGCATTTTGATCTGCTCTAATATATAACAGCCTCTCAATGGTGCTGATGGACCACATGATATACAAAGCCACACAGACCTCTCCTTTCATTCTGTCTTCAGACTCTTCCTTTCCTTGACTCTCTGATTTGGAAGTTTTTGAGAAACAGCACAGAATAGATGATACACAATTGTATAGCTTACCACGTTTAATTTATGCATTTGACTTACCTTAGCTTTTAAACTTTTGAGAATTGTATGCCATTTAGACTTCATACTATTGCAATGCCAGATCGTGGCTCTTTAGAAAGACAGCTGAGAGGTCCCTAAAGCTTAATCAGCTCCATAATCACAGTACAGTTCATTCCCTGAAAGAACCCTCCCCTCTCCTCTTCCAGCTCCAACAGCCACACAATATCAAGATCAGAAGAACGACCTCTCTAGTYCACAATTATGACTCAGCTCCTTCGACAATACTCTAAAGCTCTGTGTGTGAGCCACGTACTAAGATGCTGAAAAACAGTGTACAGCGTGATCATGAATCATCATGGCAGAACTAAGCAAAAGACAAACAGCATGATGCAGAAGAAGATGGAATGGGGGAAAAAGCATGMTGCAGAAGATGGAATGGGGGGAAAAGCAAGTGTGTAAGTGAAAGGAGTTTTACTGCATCCCTCCCCTTTCTCCTAAACCTTTTTTTTTGGCAACTTTTTTCTGTTTCCCTGCTACTTTGTGCACCCCAAAACACTTCAATGCAAATCTTTACATTTAAAAAAAAATCAGAAAATCTGCAARAGGACTGGTTCTGCCTCTGCTTAGAAGGAAACAAAAGAACCTTCTCCCTCTACCCTCCAAACAGGAAGTAAAGCACAGAAGTGAAGAATTTTCTTGAATCTTCTTCAATCATATTTTTCTAACATGCTGAAAATATGTCTCCTGCTTTCATCTTCCTTGTCTCTATTCTTTCCAAACRTTTGCTTTGTTCTCATGATAAAATGGTGCATATCATTAGCAGGTTAATGTAGCATTTTAATGCACCTAGTATTGTTTTGAGCAGTACTGGGTACCTACAGCTTTTTACAAAGTATTTCAAACAATCTGAATCAAGCATCCTTAATGATTGAAGATTATTGGTAAGGGCACAGAGAGCCTTTCAACTCCATAAGATAAATTGAAATGCATCATAAGATGATAGTGATGAAAGCCATATGAAATTATGTCCTAAAGTTTTATAAGAACCAAATGTAGTCTGCTCTATTGCATATCAAGAAACTCACCACGTGTGGCACTGGTTAACAGGAGTTGGCAGTCTCCAAAGAATGGTTGCAGAACCATGATCTATGAAATTAATTGCTCTTTTAGACCTGGAAAAGGTGTTTTAGCTCAGAATTTAGACTATATAAAGCTGTGTCAGATGCACTAAGCTTTTAAGCAGAATGGTAGGGACTTTGTGGACCAATTCCATGACCACTTACCTCCTCTCTGCTGCTCAGAGATCTGTGTGAAGTTTAAAMGTAGAAATATTCATAGTACCAGATGGTCTGGAATTTAACTACACAGAGGATGGAGTGGGAGGGAAAGGAATAATCTTTACCTTCACTGAAATAATCAGACTGTATAACCCAGTTTAGTTGCAATTGTGCTTCTTTCTTTTTACAAAAGACACTGTCAAAAGGCAGACCTGACAGCTGGTTCCAGGAAAGCAAAGCTGCCAAAACACAGGGAGAAAATGGACCTGTCCTTGGACTGAGACAGTAAAAGGAAAAATACAAATACAACTTGTGTGTGCACAACCCAGTTGACAACAGTCCCCTCCCAATTATCGTCCCTGACAACACTGAGGAAGAGAGAGCACAGAAATTATCTCAGCCCCCAGCTAGTAATTGCTATCAGCCTTCATACTGTTGTTCTGATGTAGGAGATCCTCTACAGCTCATGTCCCCAGACCAAGGATATTGGTCTCTGAAGCATACCATAAGAAAATGAGCACTCCATGTAGCCATACTTTTCACATACCTTCCACCTGGTTCTGGGCATATGTTTTGCTTCCACCAGAGACCCATTAATTAGCTGAAAAACAGAAAATCAAGTATTAAAGGCTGCCTGGAATGCCTCATATCAACCAGTGTAAAGATCAAAAATCTTTTAGTATTTTAGACAACTTTGGTCCTAATTTCTTATTTAATGTGGTTCTGGCTTAATCCAAAATTAAGTTCAGAAAAGCAACAACATTGAAAGAGCAAAACTACATAACATGAACTTGGACACAAAGCAGGAATGAGGACTACACCCTAGAGATCAGAATAATTACACTCAATAAATGAAAATACATAGTAATTTTTTTTAATGGTGTATTTTATGCACCTTTATGGTGGATTGTCTGCTATTGCCCTTATATTTTTCACTCGACCAAAACTTCCTGAAGATACACAATACTTGAGCTCCAATACCTAGGTAAAAGTCAGATTCTTATGGAAACTTTGGAGGTAAACTCCAGTCATTCAGTGATTAGTCATTTCATGTAAATGCTTACCAAGTTTAGAGTACAAAAGGCAATAATACTTGAAACTATTACAGTAAATTAAATTCTTATGTTCTTATAGTTCTCTTTAAAAAGAGTTTTAAGCATATTTAGGTTTGTAAGAATTAACAGTAACAATTTGTTTTTTAGGGGACTTAAGAAAAGAGAGTCATCATTAAATCCACACAAAGCACAGCAAAGCACCTGTGCACTCAGACACTCATGAAAATGCTCTAGGAACCTTTGAATGGTCCCTGAAATGCTAAACATAGAAGGTTCCTCTGTTTTTCTGGGCTCTGGCTCAAGCAGTGAAGGATTTTGCACAGCTTTTAGCTGTTCCTGGGCATTGTGTACCCTCTAGTGGCAAAAACTTCTCAACAAAYCACCTGTATTATTCAATATTCAAACTCTTTCTCAGTTTTACTGTCAATGTAAGACAGATCTTTATTACTTTTCCCTATTTTCTCAGGGATTTCAGCTTTTATTTCATGACATATAACAGCTGAATTTTATTTAGCTTATTTATATGAATTTTAAATGGATTGTCACAATGCAACAATGACTGTGCAGATTGTATTGTTGTAACCAAGGTYATTCATGCCATCCCTACATTAACAAGATACTTACCCATAATCAATAAATGCCTCTCTCAAACACCTGGAATCTAAGCCCTATCCAATTGCTACAGACACACTGCAATGCTCCCTAGTTTAGCACAATTATAATGTAGTTTACACAATACTGAATATGATTTTGTCTGGATTTTCTGGTGTGACGAGAACACAAAGTAATGATAGCCAGGAAGGTCAGAAGTTAGAGAAAAGAAGCAAAAAAAATTTAAACTCACAAGCCAAGGACTAATCCTAACCATAAAATAGGGAAACAAACAAACAATGATTATACCTTAAAAATATTTTTAAGCAAATTCAAGATTCTGGATGACATAATGGCAAGGAAAGCAAAATTCAAATTAGTGATCCTAWACAGATGAAAGTATTCAGAGCAAATACATGCTTACTCTGAGCCCAGAGACTAGTAGATGTCTTACAGAAGGCTGAGGGATACTTAAATGGGATATACAGAGAAAAGGAGCAGCTGGTCTGTCGAGTGCCCTTGTCAGACAGATGCTCTCTGAGATGGCAGAATTCTTGTAATTTCTATAAACCATCACACCAAAACACAGAGAAGTCAATATCCAATAAACTTCTGCTGAACACTGTAAATAGCCATGTTATGCTGCTAACTTATACTAACAGGACATAAAGGCCTAGTTTTAGAGGTCTGTGTACTTAAAATGAGTTGACAGTGCTGCATGCTTGGCACGTCTCCCATAAAAAACAGATTTTCCTGACTTTGACACAACAAGGGTGTCTTCTTTATGCTATTACCAGTTTTTCAGACAATCTATACCATGAACTGCATGCCGTTGTATTTCATTCAGCAGCAAGTAGTACTTGAACTGTTTCCAAAAATAGAATTAAATACATTCTTTGTTTTGAATTCCCATAATAATTGATTAAAGCAATGTCTTTATAATAACTAAAAAGGATAACCATTAAAATGAATGTATTCTGACTCAAGCACTTATATAGAATCTACAGAAAGAGGCCCAATCCTGGRCTTGTATAAGTAACAATTTTTTTCTTAGAAGTCCTTACTAATTTACAGAAAGATCACTGTTAAACAGACATGTTATACCGAATAGTGTTAAATAAAAATGAGGAAATTATTTTGATGACAAGGACAGAATTAATTTGCCTTGTTCCAAAAATGCTTTAGCAAACACTGCATGTATTGACACTATTAAAGCAATTGTTTCAATATTATAGTGTAATGACTTTATGTACCTGAAAATTAACAGCTTGAATTGTACATATTATCATATGTACATGGTCATAAACACAAGCTGCAGTATCTCCTCTTTTATACAGCATTATGAAACTTGTACATATGAGAAAATTTTAGTATATGAGCTCTTAGGGTTAAAAGGAAAATTTCTATCCTTCATACCTAGCTTTCTAGYTCCAATATCTATTATTCATCTGAAGTGCCTTCTTTGCCATAAAATAAGCACGTTTTGTAAAAACTTAGTGATTAATGCTTATGGCATTTTTGGTTGCAGTTTTCCTTGGGTTTTTTTTTTTTTTTTTAATCAAACACCTTATTTGTGCAACTTCTTCCACAGTCTTCTTGTAATCAATGCAAACACCTGATTAAATATCTTCATGCTTCATGCTTTTTAAGTCTAACTGGAGATTATGTGAATATTCATAGGGTACATTAACTTGATTTTATCATGGTAATTTTTCTCTCCATCTTTTGGCTCTCCATTTTAATGATAAGGAAGAGCTTTCCCTGGCAAAYGGTGTTTCTGATTTCCATTAAACAAAGTACGTAAACTGATCTTTCAAAAACAAAACAAATTTGGTATTTGCAAAGAAAGAGCTAATCACCCTCAAAATCAGATACTGCACAAGTTCTGTACATATTTGGGACGGGGACTTTAAAA
Organism: Alauda arvensis; assembly: GCA_902810485.1. Lineage (NCBI taxonomy): Eukaryota > Metazoa > Chordata > Aves > Passeriformes > Alaudidae > Alauda > Alauda arvensis. The sequence goes on along the minus strand of CADDXX010000205.1, from coordinate 1,055,142 downwards.
TTCAGATGGCAAATTYAGAACTAATATATATACCCCAAACAAATGCATATCATGCGTATGTATATATAAAGAGACAAAACCCACACACATTCCTTTGCTGTCGTTCAGCCTATTTTCCTTACTTCATAGGTAAAATTCCATTTTTCTGTATTGTGCATACACACACGTTGCTGGTGTCACTACCTTACACATAGACAAAAATATACTCCCTAGCTTCTGTATTGCAAACCACAAATTTTGTTATTAAGTTAAACATGTACAATGACATTTTTTTTGTTTAAACACAAAATTCTTTTCTCTTGGATGATATTTTTGTTTGTTTTAAGCTCTTCAGAAATCTGAGTGATCCACTAGTTTGTGCTCTCTTATGTCTTATGAGAACCCTCCAGGGACTGAGGATCTCTGACCGATTATTCATGTTTGTAACATCTTCTCTAATCTATCAGCACTCAGACAAAATCACATGATTAATTGGGGTTTTTTTTCCCCACATTCATATACATTACGTGTTGCTGTGATTCCTTTGACAAAAATAGATACTAAGATGTGAAATCTTCCACAGATTCCAAACAACACTTCCAATACATACTGCAGTATGCACAGCACTATCACACATGCCCTATTCATGGGTCACACTGCCATCTTACATCAGCTGGCTCAGGCACCAGCAGTCTGACTGAAGCCTTGTTTATAAACCAGGCAGCTTAACCTGGCTCTCAGGTGGGCATTACTGCTACAATAAAGAGTTTACTAAAGAGTCAGTTATTTTAAAAGCTCAGGAATACCTAGCAGTATAGGTACACTCTTGCTCTGGTGAAAAACACASTAAAGAAATTAGTAAAATYAATTTAGTATTTCTGTGAAATCCTTGAAATTCCTTAAAGAAAACATCCATTTTTCTTCAGCTATTTAGTCAAAAAACTGAAATAGCCTAAATCAAAGCACAAAGCACCCTGCCTTCTCACTTGCTATATTTCATGTAAGAAAACAGTAAGTCAGAATCTTTTTATTAAAAAATATTTTTAAAACATTTTTGTATTTTTAACTTATATTTCTGACTTTTAAATGCTGTTTCAGCTCAGGGAAGAAGCCAGTATAGATTTAATTATATGGAAAAGGTGGTTTAACGGCAATGCAAATTCAACACCAAAAATCCAAAGGAAGCAGCCTTGCCTGAAATATGCACAAATCAATTCTTTCCAGTGATTTGAAAAGAGCTGTTCTTTAATACCTAGATTACTAAAATCAGAGTTGATAAAGCCCTATATTCCTGTGGGTAAAATTTTACTGAAAAACTGATCATCTATAACACACTTGATTAAATTCTTGTWTCTTCTTCCCTAAATTATGCAACTACTAGAACCCCTTAAACTCCTAATGCTAACCATATTAATCTGTCATCTATTGAAAACTTTGACAATTTGAATTCAAAGTAGAATATTAAGGATCAGTTGACACCCTAGGAAAATCCTGAAAACACATTTTAGACACWATGTTTTTGTATAACATCTTTCTTCTGAATTTCTTCAACCTTCTTCCTCTTACCAGGTAAAGTGTAATTAAGGCAGGTCGTGGTCCATAGAGTTGAAAGCATTGGGAAGTCATAATTAGACATACCAAAAACAACATGACCCAAATCCCTTTTTACAATTATACTACATTCAAAAAAATGTTTGTGTTATCATCCATAGACTGCACTGATCTCATAAAAGGGCCGGTAGTCCTAAAGATAACATTCTAACCTCATTTAGATTACCTTGATTGTTGGTTTGKTTTTTTTTCAGCAATTTCTCTTCTAAGAAGCACAGTGAGTGCACATCACCAACAGTAAGGAGACTTGGAGAGGAACCTCTCAGCAGTGCTTGAGAAGTGTCCCTGGGGACAGTCGTCAGCAGTAACTGGTCTGTTGCTCTCTGCACATGGGATCCCGGCATTCATTAGTGCTGGAATGATTTTTAGACTTATCAGTAGAAGAAGCACAAGCACATTGAACCTTAGTGATGCAATATTTGGCTGCACAGCTCCTTGCAAGATGCTAACCATTGGCAGAAGGTTAAACTGTCACAAATAACAGTAAATTGCACTGAAGGTCAATTCAGTAAAAAATTAATAAGCTTGGCAATTTGTTCTGTACTGAAATGCATAACTGTAATTTAGCACAATCCCATGAGAGGATGCTAAAATACGGTATAAACTGTTTCAGTAATGTTTTTTAGAATGTTCTATAAAATATAAACAGATTCATGAGCTTTGACAAAGACTATTGCATTAGCAAAGATATAACAGCTAAGTAATAAAGGCAGCGGAACTATGGACTGAGATGTTTGCATGGCTGAAATTTTACAACCAAACTTATTTTATCAACTTTTATTTTCTGTATTTATTCTTATATAAACTCTATATATAATAACTCACAATTCCATCTAGAAGAAAGCACAGAATAAGCTTGTTATTTTATAGAACAAAATATAAACTTTCATATGAAAGTAATTTCACATTTGCAGCAGGAGAAACCCCTTGAAACAAGAGACTTGTTCCAGTTTGGCTAATKTTTTTGTTACATTATTGTTTACCCCGAAAGCACAAGCCATAGCTGATTTTGTGGTATTTAACTTACCCCTTGCAGAAGAGCTGACAGTACACCAACACTAGCCAATTACACTCATCACAACCCCTGCTCTTGATAGCACTGCCACCTGCCGTTCATCTTAATTTTGTTTCTTGCTCCAACTACTATAAACCACTGACTTTGTACAGCTAATTTCACCTTATCTGTAAGAAGTATTTACAAACAACATTGATTTTTTAACCATTTTAAACACCACTCATTGTTTCCGTTTCTGTTGGCAGCTGATTCATAGTTGCCTTCTTCTCATGCTGTCTTAAATGCACAGAATAATCACACTAAAGAAGCAAGACTTTCTGCCTGCTTTTTCGAAGCGTTTGTTTAGGATTCTGTATTTGTTTCTTAAGATGTTTTCAGATGATAAAAAATTAAARACTAAATAATGTAATTAAAAATTTATTAAACTATGTTGTTTAGTTTCTAAGCCAACAAACATAGCACAGAAATTCAGGAGATGTTAAATAAGTTTTATTCTTTRGAAAACAGACATAGTACGTTCTTGTGGGATTTTATTATTTAAGTTAGGCCTTCAGCTCTATGCAAGCAATTCAATTCTGTGAATTTAATTAGAGGGGACTATTAAACAATGAAAGACAGATKATTACATTTCCTTTGCAACTCTCTTTAGAACTAGCCTAGATTTCTGTGCCAACAAAAGTGCAAACAAATTAAGGAATAATTTTATTTCTGCAATTCAAACTTGGCACATATATAAACTTTAGGTTTTTTTAAGTTTGTATATATAGAGAGAGAAAGAGAAAGAGATGAGATGTATGTTTGTGGAGGAGTTTATAAATTTATTTAATTATATATTTATCTGTTTAAGCATATAACACCATCCTAAATCTACTGCTACGTTTCAGGGGTAGGAAGTAAGCCATGCTATCATGATGGTTGCATTATCTTGCTGCTCAGAATATTGCGTTGGAATAAAAACATTCCTTTCCAGTGCCTGGTCTTGAAGGCTGAATTCCAGGAAAAAAAGTTCATCACTAAAGTACTAAAATGCAGAAAGCAGACTGTGGGATAAAAAGCACTGACCAACTTTTGGGGCAGATGTGAAGATTCAAATTGAGGAATTGCTTCTACTCTGCAGTGGATTTCCATAGCAAGGTTTTCATAGCAGGGGGCCACAGGGGTGGTTTTTATTAGAAAGTAGTCTATAACAATAGTTTATGTAAGAAACTTGGTGCCAGGCAGCTCCAAGATAGACCCACCACTGGCCAAGGATGAGTGCATCAATGACACCAGTAGTGCCTCTGGGACCTGATGAAGGAGGTGAAAAAGTTACTGCACCAAAGCAATTGCAGCCAGAGAGAGGACTAAGCATATGTGAGAGAAGCAGCTCTGCAGATACGCTGGTCAGTGGAGAAGTAGGGGTAGAAGATTCTCCAGGCACTGAAGCTGGATTCCATCTGCAGTCCAAGGTGTAGCCCATGGTGGGCCATTACACCTGCAGCCCAAGGACGACCCTATGCCAGAGCAGGTGGATGTCTGAATGAGGCTATGACCCTGTGTGAAGACCAGCAGGACCAGCAGGACCTAGCAGGACCTCTGGCCCAGGGTGGAGCAGGTTTGTGGGCAGGACTTGTGACCCCAAAGGGARCCTAGGCTGCAGCACTGCATTCCTGAAGGACTGCAGACCATGGAAGGACCCATGCTGGAGCAGTCCATGATAAGCAGCTTGTGGGAAGGACTCATACGGCAGAAGTGCATGGACCAGGGGAAAGACTTCCTACTCTGAGGAAGATGCAGGGACAAAGACGGTAACTCCTATTCCTGTCTCACTTGCACTGCTAGGGACAGGAGTAGAGTGTCAGAATGAAGYTAAAAAATTTAGCAGGGGGAGATGGGAGAAAGCTATTTTTCAGATTTGGTTTGCTTCTCATTATCCTACTCTCATTAGATTGGGAATAAATTAAATTAATTTCCCCAAGTTTGTTATACCCATGACCCAGTAACCAGGGAATGATCTGTACCTGTCATTATCTCACCCCATGAAGCCTTTCATTGTGTATTGTYTCCTCTGTCCAGCTGATGAGGAGAGTGACAGAATGAGTTTGGTGGGCATCTGGCATTCAGACAAAGTCAACCCACCACATACTTTTTCTGGGAATTCTTTCTTCTTCCCACTATGCTGACTATAAAGACCCCWTAGCTATATGACTGCCCCTATACTGACAAGGAAGTGTAGAGAGATAGCAGAGGGACTGGGCTGACAGAACAAGGACATTTGCAACATTAAGGTAGTATGTGAATATAAATTACATGTGTTAAGAAAAGAGTACAATAAGCAGTCATATGGTGATAGCAAAAATTAGGCTCAACTGTTTCTTTTGGAGGAAAGACAGAGGAGAAAATGAGAGTTGTACTTCAAGTGACATGAAAYACATGAAAAATGACTGTTCACTCTATTCCAATACAGTAAGAACCAAAAGAACATACAAGATGGCAGGTTCAAAACAAAAACAATACCAGCAGAAAAAGTGTGTTCTTTTTTCRAAACAACTTTCAGTTAAGCTGTGGGGTTCTTTGCTATAGAACGCTGCAGATGCTAGAAATCAATGATTTTGAAAAAAAACTATTTTTTAAAAACCCTTTCTAGAAAGGGTTTTAAATTGATCATTGACTGATAACAACTGTGAATGCCACCTCAAAAGAAKTCTACAAATTATTGAAAGCAGTTCTAAGGAAGAACTCTTGCAATCTTTAATACCATGAGATACATTTTTACCACTGGCCAAAGAAGTCATAGACATCTTGGACTTTAAAAACTGAGCAAACAYCAGCCCAAAAGAATGCCAAACTATGTTGAGAAAAATAGAAGAATAGGAAATGACAACTGAACAACAGCAGCCTGGATATACCAGTTGGAGTAACTATATTGAAGATGTAACTGTGATTGGGTGGGACAAAATTATGGAAGTTGTGTAAGATGAATAGCAAGAAAGAGAAAGCAGCACAAAATGAGCAGGAAATCTGTCATAAGAATCAAGACTGCAGACATAAGCAGATACAGAAGACGGGCAAATAGTTTAAGCTGGTAAGATGTTTCACCATGACTACAGTAAGGCTATGTGGAAATGAGCGTCAATATTTTTAAGGATATCTGGTCAAGGACCTTTTTCAGTGCAGCAAATGAGAAAAAGAGGAAGCCATGCACAGGAACATACAAGGACACAAACCTGAGCACCAAATGATAAAGAAGGTGGTGATGACAACTACATCTGGTCAGCCAYACGAATTGATGAGGAGACGTGAGGGCACAGGAATGTTTATTCCAGCAAGGTTATCTTGATTGGGAACTTTGTCAGTTGGCAAATCAAAGGAACAGTGCCAGGAAGCAAAATATTCTGACACACATCTGACTAAGCAACTGTGTCAACAGTGACAGTAAACTAACCTTGTCACAATAGCTGCTGAGCTGTCATGCAACTACAGCCACCACTGATGAAAACTCACCTGGCATTTTCAGCTAGTCATTCTGCAAACCCAGGGGTCCTCTGGTCATTCTGCAAATCCAGGGGCCATGAACCATGTGGAGTGAGGGAATCAACAGAGTTGTGGAGGGACAAGCAGGTGAAGAAAGACCAAGGAAGAACAGAGGCAAGACAGATAAAAAGGATATAAAGGGGTCCACTATAAAATAGTGCCACCCAGGACAATCCAGCTTAGTCCTGCCCCTGATGGCCACAGTCTGTCTCATCTCCTTCCATCTTCTTAATAAAAATTCTCTTCTCGTCCTCTCCACGTAATTCCTTGCATTGTCCCATGCCATGTGCATGCTGCAAGAACTCAGGGCCAGGTACCTGGGAGGACCTGCATGCGCCTGTGCTTGAATGGAATGTGGTGCCAGCCACTGGATAAACCTGGAAATGTGGGTGTCCCTGGCCTGTRGCACCGGAGACTGGAGTGAGGAGGAGGATCCCAGCACAAGCCATAGAACAAGAAGGGGTCTGCCCCTCCTGTTACAGGCAGGAACAGTGCTTGTTTCCAAAACATATGCTGGGTGGCACTGATGTGAGTGAGCAAGCTCAACACTGGTAGCTTGAGCAGGGCCACAGGTCACAGAGATAGAAGGTTAATATGATCAAAACAAAAAACTAATCCAGAAAAGGAACCATTTTATAAATCAGGCTTTGAAGATCTAAATCTTTATGCCTGTATTGATTCCACCATTTCCCACAGATACATTGAAAGTCTCTTCTTTTTCCCAAAACAAGCAAAACTTGTTTCCTAGTTTTAAAATACACTTTAATATAAGAGAAGTCATCCTTTGAACTTGAAACAAGCTGAAGGAAGATCATTATAATTAAAACAAAAAAAATTGCAGGTGTCATATAATTTCAGTTTGAAAAAAAGAATGTTATCAGATATTTTTAATGCCAACTCTGGGCCTCAGAAAGTCTCCAAAACAGGAAGAGTAACAGCTATTTCAACTCGAATATGCTGCAAATATGACTTCACTGATCATGAGGAAGTACTTGCAAGGCAGACACTGAGAGATTATTGAAACCACTTTTATTAATCAACCCTTATTAAACAATTCAAATACCAACTCAGCCATCACCTGAGAAATTTGAGAAACTAAATTAAYCTGTCTAGATCTCAGGGAGCCATGCTTTCAAATTCATAAGTGATCAATTAAACTCAAGTGCTTAACAAATGGAACCAAATTAGAATAAAGGAAAAACTGAAAACCCAAGAGTAATTTGGAGAACAACTAGAAAATCTTCATCAGTCACAAAGCACATATAATAATCTTACCATACGATAATAATCTATACTATAACCATACTATAATTGCCTCATCCCCACTCTAGACACACTACTTTTCCTGTAGCCTTCAYAATCTTCTAGGTTTTGGAGACTCCAGCAGATCACTACTCTAGAAAAACTCCTCATTTGTGCACTTTGGGCTAGGTCACTGAACAGCTACATTTTTAGTGCCTTCATCCTTCCCCAAAGAATCAAGACTACGCAAGTTAAGCAAGGCGCAGGATGGGAAAATGGAGCCGTGGTCAGGCATTCAATCTCACAGAGGAAGCAGCTGGGACCTTTCATAGCATTGGTCTCTTCTGAAAAGTCACTTGCTGAAAAAGTAAAGCTGTTTGTGCTTCTGCCTTCCAGCTCTCTATATTGTGCATACTGTCCCCACAAATTTTACTTAGGCATATTTATTAAGTTTCAGCATTTGTCACCTCCCACCCTCACATCAGTTGTTCAGGGAAAATTTGTTTCATAACCATCATATGACAATCATTGACTTTTCAGGAACACRTTCTGGGCAGATTGGTTCTGCTACACACCTTTTTTCTTTTCAGACACAGTACGTATTGCAGTAYATTCCACAGCCAAAAGAAACTTCCTGTTCAGCTGACTGAATGCATTTTGAGTTGAAAGAAATCCTATTCTCCCTATTCTCTAGACTACTGAGGTCCAGAGTTAGTATTAAAAACAGTATTTGGGGGTTTTTAATTGAAATTAATTAACTGAAATTAATTGATAAATGTAAATTGATTTTTTCATAATAAATACCGTCATACAACTTTGTTACAGCTCTTTCCTACAAGAAAGTAAAAACTCTCATCAAAAGGATTCCATCTCTTCAATACCAAGAAACTCATATTTACACCAATGGATGCTTTGGATCAGGCCCTTTAGCATTTGCCCAATTGTTTCCCAGGGAGGACTGCTTGAAAATTAATCAGGGAGATACTTAGCGAAGACACTAGTTGCTGCATTGTCCCAAAGTCCTTGTTTACAACTCCAATGGATACTATTACAGAATGTTGAAGTGCCAGGTAATACTGATTTCTGCTTCCCTTATAACAATTTTAACTCTAGACAAGTCACATATGCACCAAAAGTTTTACTTTGAAACTGAGAAGTGCAAAAAGCATAGTCTACTATAATACACTAATCACAATGTACTTAAACTATTTGGTTACACATTCCTTTCACACATCCAGTGTCTTGTTTTTTTCACTTCCATTGAACTTAAGTTCAACAACTTAAAATCAGAGCTTCTTTTAAATTTTACCCATCACATCAACTCTGAAAAACAGCCTTCATGAAACATGGGTGGAATTGAGAGGCTAAGAATGAAGCCCAAATTAAGAACTAACAAACYTTCTGTCATATTGTTACTGTTTTGCAGAAAAGCATTAAAAATAGATAATTCTTGTGTGTAACCCTGTGTGTGTCAACACCAAAATGAAAACAACCCAGAYTCTCACTCTAACTAATATAGATAATATAAATTAAAAAATAATGGGATTTTGCATTATTTTTACTAAATCCAAACTACTAAACCTAAATGAGAGCTATTGGGGTCTTTCTCAGACATCCACCTCAGCACAATTTATTAATTCAAATAAAGAGATTGAGAAGATAATTCAGACCAGACAGAAGCACAGTCATCTTACTTCTTGCAGGCACTCCAACACTTATTTTGCMCAATCACTGCAGTGCTCCCAATGGCACTTAGGTACATTCTTTAGAGCACATGCAATTTTTTTTTTTCTAAAGGCTGCACCACCAAATGAATAGGGCATCAGGGCATTCAAATATTACTCCCTGACTGCTGTCCACAGCAATCAGCAAGCATTTTGAAAAGACTATCATTAGTCACTATCAACACAGAGCCACCAGAGCCTCTTTCGGGATCAGAGTAAGTTAGTGATGCTGCATYCATTTCCATTCTCACATTGACAGTCCCAGACTCCTGAAGCCTTGCAAAGACACCTTTACAGCCATGTTCCCCCCACTACTGAAGAGCTGCAAGAACTTGTAACCTTTTACCCAGCACAGTAACTACATCTGTTAGTAGAAACAAAATACTTTCAAACTCACAAGCTGCTATGTTACAATTTTAAAGTCACATTCGATTTATTRTAATTACTGGTATTATAAACAAGGGTACTAAGTTGCTTTTGCAAGGATGCGCTGGAAATGGCACAAATTCCACCAGAAGTATTTAACATCATGGACCTTGGGAACTGCTGACATGTCAGGACACGGAGAGTGTATCCTCCCATCAACAGGACATAAAACCTGCTTCCTTGTATTATTTATTCCTGTTCATACATTCCTAAACTTCTGCAATACTCTTGAATCAAAAATGACACTGCTTTTGGGTAATAGGTTACAGAGATATATACATATACTGTTWTATATATACAATATATATATATWTWTTTTTATGTAGGTATCTCAAGCTAGAGCTCCACTGCTAAAACAAAACTTGATGGAGCTTCTGAGAACCACATTTTAAAGCAAGGTGATGACCAACCATTTTTACTATTTGAATACAATGGTGTTTCAAATAAAACATTTAAGCAAAGATTCATATGAGCTAGTTGTTCACATTTAATACAAATCCAAGTGGGAAAACCAGTCATGTAATACCTGTGGAAGAACTGGATTTAGCTTAACCTTGGCATTCCAATTTTAGGAAATTGGAATAACTGCAATCTCTTTTGCAGGATTATCCTGTATAGTCCAAAACTTTTGTTTTCCTCTTTCAAAAGCTACGTGGGTTTTTGTGGGGTTGGGGGGGGGGGGGGGGTTGTAGTTGCTTTTTGGGTTTTTTGTTTGTTTGTTTGTTTTTAGCACTCTGCAAGTGCAAAGGCACTAGGACAACAGTTCCCTGTTCGTTTCCATAGGACCAGTATAGTCTCGATTTTCCAGTGTTTTTCTTAGTGAAAGCTACCGTCTTTACGAACAATTTGAAAGGGTGAAGGTATGGTTCTTAACATCTTCGAAATGGCTCTTGATGTCTCCACTAACTCGGGGCGGCAGGTTCGTTGCAGAGCGCAGACAGCTTGTCTCCTGAGAGGGACAAGGGTCTACGCAAGCCTGAACTTCTGAATTTTGGGGTAAAATAGTAGGTTCAACGGGGGATATCTGTTAGGTGGTTCAGGAAGGCTGTACCTTCCTAGTACCTCAGAAATGGGGAAGAGGGCAACATGCCGCCGGCATYTTGGGATTAAATGAGGCTGCGCCCCCAGAAACATCGAGAGAGAAAATCCCGAGGGCGTGTGCCCAGGTAGAGTCTCCCCCTTTATTCGATAAAAACTTGAAGGACTTATCTTTTTGGACATAAACCTCTGGCGTTTGTGGAATTTTCCTAACATCAGACAGGACACGCTCCTGGCTGATTGTATCTTTCCCATTTCCCCGCTCTTCTCCCCTGCCAGCTCACTTCCTCCGCCTCCCTCACCGCTACTTCCGCGTTCTGATGCAAYCGACCTTTGCCTTCTGCTAGCGCGCTGAAGCAATGCTAAAACTCAATTTAATCGCTTCCCTGTAACCACCGAGATTCCTCCCCGGCGGACAAAATGGCTGTGTACCCTTTAACCCTACGCATCGACCCGGCCCCGCCGGGTGCGGCGCTCAGGGAACGACGGGCGATTCCCTCCGGGCACTCGCAGCCTCTCAGGCACGGCCGCCCTCCCGAAGGGCCGGGCCGGGCACTCACGCTCGGGCCCGCTCGTGCACTTTCGGACCCGTTCGGCCCCGCTCGGCCCCGCTCGGGCCTGCTCGGTCCCGCTCCGTCTCTCTCGGGCTCGCGCCGGGGCGGGGCTTCCCCCGCGGCGCTGTCGGGCGCGGCGGGGGCGCGCACGGGGCCGCGCACGGGGCCTGGCTGCCCGCAGAGGCCGCGCACAGCGCCGCTGGTGAGGCCGCGTCGCGGGCCTGMGGAAGGGAGTGGAGCGGGCCCTGAGGAAATAGAAGCTGTCGCTGTGCTGCGCAGGGGCCCCGGCAGCAGTGTCTTTGTGTACGTCTGTTTGTGTGCCTGTGTGCGTTTAGTTTAAAAAGTACGACGTGTTTTTCTCACACTCAGAATTTACATTTCCGTAGTGAAATCTTCTGGTCCTTAAGCTTCTGTAAAACTGGTTTTGATTCTTAGGGTAGTGTTTGGAGAAGAGAGGGACGAAGATTTGATTTGGAMTAACACTGTCACATCAATCACAAGAATTTGTTGTGTCTRTATTTTCGGTWGTAATACTGATTTTCTGTACCACATTAAAGTTGGGTATTTTTCTTAAATCGTGTTAGTAGTGGTGGGAATGCCCTCAGGCATTTTTYTTTTYTTTTTTTTTTTTTTTTTTAACTTAGTTGGCAGAATGACTGAGTTTGAGAAGAACCTGCATCAGGAAATGGTCTCTCAGCTGCATAACTTGGCTGCTGCTGGAGACGCAGCCAGGCTGAAGGAGCTGCTCCGACGCTCCCCGTCCCTGCTCAATGCGGCCGCAGGGAATGGCTGGACAGCCCTCATGTACGGTGCTAGGAATGGACACCTCGAGGTTGTGCAGGTTCTTCTTCAAGAAGGGTAAGCTGCTTAGTAGACCCCATTTAAGAGCTATATTTTGCAYCCTCTCTTTTGCCCTTGTAAGTTTTGTCTCAGAATTTACCAGATAGATAGTGGCAGAATTTTCAGGGTTAAAACTCAGGAAGATGTATTCTGTGTCAGTTTATAACGGGGTTGTGCTGTTGCGTCATGCTTTTCATATTTGCTAAGAAAGTCTAAAAGCTATAAACACCTCTAAAGTTACTCCTTGGATAGTCAAGGATATTACTTTTCACAAAGACCAACAGAATATAACAAAGTTTGCACCCTAATTCCAACCACTGTACTGAATATAAATTGGGTGTATTTGATTGTTCCACTTAAAATTATTTCTCTCAACTTGATTTGTAATCCACTTGAATATTTGTTAGTGTAGAATGTTTGCTGACTCTTCAGTAGGACATGACACTCAYCTTTTCCAGAGTTACTTCAAATGGAAAATGTTTTAAACTAAGTTATAATCAAATATGTTTAACTGAGTTTAACGTTAATCAAGCCCAAGCTTTCCTTTTTGACCTCCTAATTACAGAAAAAAGCAAATTTAGTTCATTCTATAGTTAATGAGTAACTTCAGGCATAGCATTCCACAGCCTCCAGTAATCGTCCCACCCTTTTTTTTTTTTTTTTTTTTTTTTTTTTTTTTTGTTTAATCGTGTTTAAGAGCTGTAGCCTCTGATATGGGGCTCAGACTGGGGCATTAGATGAACCACTGGTTTCTGGTATAATCAGTACATTCCAGTACATACAGGAGTATCTCAGTGTCAGATTTTGTGTATTGAGCAACCTTTTGAGATGCTGGGGAAGTCATCAGTTGGTAAATAGGATAACGGTTTTTAAAGTTAAGCTTTTCCTGTAAAAAAAAAGTGAGTATTACTTTTAAATGTCCTTTTCATGTTGCTCTCTTAGRCAATTGAATGTAGTTTGTGAGATGATGTTGCTGTGGCCTCCTTGGTCTCCTTCTAGTTAATGCTCAAAATAATTATTTTGACAATTACAATTGCTGGTTATATAAATGTAATTGTCTATGAAAATAATATTTCATAACATTACAGAGAAAAGGAAATTCTACATTCTAGAAATCTAATCATTTGGGTTTTTTATCACAGAACCATAGAATCATAGAATATCCTAAGTTGGAAGGGACCTGCAAGGCTTGAGTCCAGCTCATAGTCCTGCACAGCACCATCTCCAAGGATCACACCATGTGCCTGAGAGCACTGTCCAAACACTTCTTGAGCTCTGCCAGACTTAGTGCTATGAGCACTGCTCCGGGGAATCTGTTCCACTGCCCATCCACCTTCTGGGTAAAGAACATTTTCCTGATAGCCAACCTAAACCTCCCCTGAGAAAGCTTCATGCCATTCCCTTGAGACCTATTACTGRTCATGAGAGGAGTTGCTTTAGCAGCAAAAACTTGTAATTTAAGTTTTGAATAGTTTTCTAAACTGTACTCAAATTCCCTCAAAAACTAGCAAGTTTAATATAAAATATAAAAATTATCTTTCCTTTGGTATAGTTACCTGTGTGTCAGCAGCATTAATATTACTGGCATCTTCTGGTTTAAAAATTGATGAGTCTAGTATTTATTGCATAATTTATAGTTTACTGTGACATTTCTGTTTTACTTACCAATTTAAGATTAGCAAATAATTAAATTGTGTTATTTTGACCTCCCAATCAACCTCAACTTAYTGAGGGTTTCTTTTTTGTTTTAGTATTTAAATGTCTATGATGAAGCAACATTCCTTTATCTGTTTCGCTTTACAGACATCTGGGTAACTAAAAGATCCCTACAGGAACCACCTTCTGTCACTAAGCAGAGGCTGTATTCTTGATTCTAATTTTATTGTAAATCAYCCAATATCCTGAGTTAGAAGGGACCCAAGAAGCATCAGCTCCTGCAGCTGTGCAGGACATCCTAAGAATCCCACCATGGGCCSATGTGCCTGAGAGCATTGTTTAAACACTCCTGGAACTCTGGCTTCATGTTCTGTCACTGATCACCAGAGTGAAAAGATGGCTTTTTACCTGCACCTCTGCTTTCCCTCATGAGGATGTTGGAGCCCCCAGTAATGTGTCTCCTCAGTCTTCTTTTCTCACAGCTGAACAAGCCAATTAACCTCAATAAAATAYTTTATTGTGAATGTTTTGATGCTGCTTCCAGTGGTTTCTAGAAAGTAATGCTTGTTAGGCTGCTTTTTTTTCTTCTTTTTTTTTTTCCCTTTTGATTAATGGTTATGAGGAACAGACCTGTAGCCTGACTTTCAAAGCTCTGTTTTGAGCCTTTTTTTTAGTGATAGGCGTGTGAAATTTTAGGTAATTAATTGCCTTTGTACTACTTCATGATTTTTGGTGAATGACAATCTGGAAAGGATCAAGAAAAATGTGAAATACAGCATTGGCATTGGCTAAAGAAAAAGAAACACAGTTTGTCACCATATACTAAACATTTTGCCTAAAAATTATCCCAGTATAGGCAGTTCTTGTACTTTAATAGTGTCAGATGTCTATGCTGTAAGTAAGAATAATACAGCATCAGGACCCTTCCTAAACATATTTACTCTTGTAACCTTGGCTCTTTTCTGTTTCTTTAGATGTGACAGATCCATCGTTAATAAATCAAGACAGACAGCTCTGGACATTGCTAAATTTTGGGGCTACAAACACATAGCTAATTTGTTGGCTAATGTGAAAGGTGGTCAGAAACCTAKTTTTTTGTCAAATGATGTGAAAGAATATGAAAATTATTTTGGCACAACACTTCTGGACAGAAGGAGTGATAAAAGAACAGATTCCAAGTGGCTAAGTAAAAAACAAAGCCATCCAGCTACAGTATACATCCTCTTCTCAAATCTAAGTCCCTTAGTTACTTTGGGTGGAGGAAGAGAGAGCTCACAGCAACCAGAAGTGAAGCTTTGCAGGCTGTCCTACAAGGATGTAGAGCAGTACCTGAACCAAACTGAAGAATGTACCTTGATTTTTCTTGGAGTTGAACTTCAGTTTGATGTGAACCTGATGGCTGCTTGCAATGGAAGAGTTCTGCAAGAAGATGAAGATGGGTTAGTTGCTTGGTTTGCTCTTAGCATAGATCCTGCTTCTGCTGAAAAATTTAAACAGAAGCACGAGGACTGTTACTTTCTTCACCCACCGATGCCAGCACTACTGCAGTTACCTGAAAAAGAAGCTGGTAAGATGCATAAAATGCAGCAAGTACAAAATGTATAATCAGAAAGATACTCTTAGGTATTCCCTGAGGTATAATCCCAAGAAAAGACAAACCATTGCAAAGAAATAATGCTTTTGAAATATTTTGATTTTAAAAGCCTGGCAATGATTTTGTGAAGAATTTTGTATGTAAGAACATGCATTTGCAAAGGATTAATTTCTGCAATGACATTACTAGACTGTAAAACTATTGATCATCATGGGTTTTGAACAGTACTATTCACTCATTCACATAATTAATATTATAAACGTAAAAAAGGGAGAAAATCTGTCAATACTGAGTTTTCAGTTATGAAATTATTAATTAAAATTAATAATTATGTGTTTAATAATTACAAGAAATGAGAACCTAAGTCCTTTATAAAAGTGCGTTGAATACCCATCTAACAAGGAAGTGTTAGATACCCATCTAACAAGGAAGTGTTGAAAAGTCAGGATGCCAAAGTTAGTTAGTGTTGGTGAGGACATTAACGATAAATGTTAATTAACAAATGTTGTTAATGACTGCTGTTGTAGCAGTTTTGTTTTKATGTGAGAATAAAAGGAAAGCTTGACTTGAACCTTAAGTTTAAATGGAACAATGCARTATCTGCAGTAGCCCTAGAATGGTCATCTGGAAAAGACTTGATACATGTAATTTTGGTAGTTTGCCTACACAAAGTGTCTTTTGTGAGAAACAGGGTATAGTGATCTGGATGAATTTGTTTCTGAATGTGTGTAAATTGCCCTGTAGCTCTTTAATGCCGTGTTCTATTGCGTTTGCTGTGCTACAAAGAAAAAGTCTGCATAACTCGTACTGCTCAACTCCTCTTGTAGCCCTGATYATGATTCAAACCACACTCTGATTTTTTGTGGTAAACTTCACTTCTTGATTTTTCTATGCTGTTAAAAGCTTATTTTGCATTAGTATTTGATTTTGTGCATTTTCAATGTATTGTTTTAAAGGAGTAATAGCCCAGGCAAGATCTGTTCTAGCATGGCACAGCCGCTACCGATTCTGCCCAACATGTGGGAGTGCAACCAGGATTGAAGAAGGGGGTTACAAGAAAGCTTGCTTAAAAGAGGATTGTCCCAGTCTCCAAGGAGTTCACAACACATCATATCCAAGAGTTGGTGAGAATACCTACTCAAAGATGGCTTGTTTGTATTATAAGCCTGTAAATCAATTTATTTCTAGTTATTTCTGCTGCTTATTTCTGTCCTAGGTCTTCCATACTTGTTTTTCCACAGGCTATGTGTGTCTCAGGTTTGTTTACAATAAAGTAGTTCAGGCTTCTCTTTCTGGCACTAGTCTGTGATACAGAATTGCTGTGACAATGCAAACCTTATTTCAACTAGTAATATCAATTAGGAATTCCAACAGYATAAATGAGACATTGGCAGTACAAAGGGTCACATTTTACCTTTTTACTTAAAACTAGATGACAATAAAAAGGGGAAAAGATCACTAGTTAATAGGGTTGATTAGACCAATAGGAGAAAATTCTAAATTAGAATGAAAAAGATAGATACAATGGCCAGAAGTGAGAAAATTAGTTGTAAGTGCAACATCATATGAGAAACTGTTAGCAAAGCGTAAATGAAGTCAAAGGTGTAAACTAGTCAGTATTTAGTCAGTATTTGCATTGTCAGCAAAGTGTCTAGTTATTTGGTATTTAGTCAGAAGTACATTCTTCAGACCTCTGTGGTGAAGAGAAGGTGCTAATAAATGAGTTTGYTGCAGAAACTGTTGGAGTATGCTGGATGCATAGCTAGGTTAGTGCTGCTGATACTCTTAGCAGATTATGTGCTTCGGTTACAGGTAATTTCTGTCCTGCACTTCAAGTTTTAGTTAGTTAACTGCTTCTACTGAGCATGTATGTTGGACAACCAAGATAYATTGCATGGGGAGAAACCCCAGGCTGAAATGAAGTAACAGCTTGCTCTGAGCATGCACACAATTATGATTTCTATATAATTTTTGTGTTTATGTGCATTGGTATGGAATAGACTGGAAGTTTTTACTGCACTTAAGTCCCTCAGATGTTGAAATATATTCATTTCATGTCCTATGCAGATCCTGTTGTGATAATGCAAGTCATCCATCCAGATGGGAACCACTGTCTTTTAGGTAGGCAGAAGAGGTTTCCCCCAGGAATGTTTACTTGCCTTGCTGGATTTGTAGAACCTGGTGAGTAATTTCATTTTCCTTTATCAAATGTATTTGCTCAATTATTATACCTTTACAATTACAGAGAAATATATTTTGTGTTGTCTCGAAGTCTTTTGCTTCGTGTTAGATGAGTTATTATAATAAATACACTTGTTTTGTACTTTGCAGCTGCTGATTTATAGAACAAAAAGCATCGAGTAAATAAAAATAATTAATAGTTTTCATATAATGTAGCCTTAAATCACTACTTTAATGAAAAAAAAATTTTAAACACATCACCTTGGCTGGTGATACTTAATAAAGTATTTCAACATAGGAAAAGTAAGAGTTAAAGTGTAAGTTACACTTAACATGAAGTTAAGCATATGCTTATGTGTTTACAGCCTGATTAATTCTGTGGAAGATGAGTAGAAATAGCGTAGTTCTGAAAGAAAGAGCAAGAGATGTTTCAATAGCTATATCAAGCAATAATAGTTGAAATTAATTACAAAAAAACAACATGTTTTACATGTTGTTCTGCAGGTATTTACAACAAAAAAAGTTGTAAGTACCTGCAGAACAACRTGTAAAACATTCTTGTATAGATCTTTACCACCAATGAAAGCATAGTAAATATATATATTCAGTAAATGTGCACAGGTTGACATACAGTGACAGCATGAGCAAGTTTATTTGGGCATCATTTGAAAGAAGTCAAGATACTTTGGATGGATGGACCATGTCTTTTAATGAACCTGCAATCAGTGGTTACAGCACAGTACATGTATGCGTATGTAGGTGGCCATCAGCATTCCACACACATACATCCACAGTTTTCTGTGGATATGGAAGCAAAGTTTTCCATTGCAGTTTCAATTTRCAGTATTGTCTGCATGTGTTAAGACAATGAAGAATGAGTCAAGCAAAGGGAATAATGCAATGCAGAAATGTGAGCAAGTATTCTAAATCTATTTTCTTACTGTTGTAATTCTAAATTTTCCAAGTTGTAGTACATCCTGTTGCAATCATACTGAAAATCCAGAAGTTAACACGGTGCTAGTTACAAACAAACAGATCAATGTTTCAAGAATAATTATAGGAATTATGTATTTTCTACCAAATTTATGACATTTTAGATATAGTGATAATGATTTGTGTGTATGATGAATTACCAATTCAGGAAGTAACCATTGTTATGGAGAAATTACTGCATTTTATTTTCAAAGTTCCATTTTGCTTTGGTGGCTGTTTTACCTTATTAGACTTTAGTGTCTTGTGCTGAGGTCTTTGCCCTGTTCTGTGAACTAGATCTTTATAGATAATTGCCTTGGGCAGTCTCAATTCTTTTGAGTCAGTTCAAAGCACAACGTGTGATCGCCGCTTGGAGTATTTTCATGAGCTGCTTGTTCTTTGCCCTTTTTGATTAGGTGAGACCATAGAAGATGCTGTTCGAAGAGAAGTAGAGGAGGAGGCTGGAGTCAAAGTTGCCCATGTTCAGTACATCTCTTGTCAGCCGTGGCCAATGCCCTCGTCCCTAATGATTGGCTGCTTAGCTGTTGCAGTGTCCACAGAAATTAAAGTTGACAAGAATGAAATAGAGGATGCCCGCTGGTTCACTAGAGAACAGGTAAAGTTCAATTCCATTTTCTTCTTCTATTGATTAGTCTGAGACTGTATTGGTTCTGGCATACAACAGACGCTTCTTCAGCAAGTCAAATGTATTTTCTTCATTTTATCATACTGCAGTTGCATTATATTGTGATTGTAGATTAGGCACAATCAGAGAAAGACAGATATTCACAGTAATGTCTGAGTTATTTGCAAGCTCATTTTATGACTTTTTTTGCCAGTTTCTCTTCACCTTCCCCATCTGTGAGGTAGCCAAGTTATTTTAACCCATTTCCTTAGCAAGCCTGTGCTTTTCCTGCAGAAGTAGTGTTTATATTAGTATTATACTATATATAATAGTATATATAGTATATACTATTAGTATATACTAGTATATATATAATTATATAATTATTATATATAATAGTATATATAATATATACTATTAGTATAATAGTATTATTCATCACAATTTCTCCAAATAAGCATACTACCAGCATGATGGTGGAAGTTGAAGGACTCTGGGAAATCTTTTTTCATGCAGTACTATTTTAATATGCTAGTATTAAATGCGGGTTACTGTGCATTAATAAGAAATCCTACACCTAGCTTCCATCTGTAGTTAAAATACAGTAAAATAAAAAAAGCAGCAGAAAAGACTTCCACAGAAGTATTTTAGTTCATGAGTGGAAGGAAAAATTGCTTGCACAACTTAGTTTTCACATGTTTTCCYATAGGCAACTTAGGACCTGAGCTTTTAATAACACTGGACATCTGCCTAGCAGTTTTAAGTGTTTTGACTGTAAGTCACCTTGAAGGCAGAGTTAGTCACCTACAATCTCACTGTGTTTCTGTTAACACTGGRAGCATTATTTTAAATGACTGTCAGTTCTGAATGCAGCTAGTCACATGCAGATTGGTATATGGCTGGAAATAAATGTACTTCAAATATGTACTACAAGTGTACTCGCATTATACTTGCAAATGCTTCAGAAGACCAAGAAAACACATCTCCTTTGGCACTACGTGTAAAAATTAAAATAATTATTTTTGTCAAAGTGTAGAGCACCATCTGGTGGCCTTTGCCATAAAAAGGCTCCACAAGAACCTTAAATAGTATGCTWTTATGCTATTTACTAATAGCAGTCTCCACAGTTCTGTTATGAAGAAGGTATCCTTTGGGGCATGTTAAGCTCAAAAAGGTCATAATTCACATAATGTGGGACTTTCTCTGCATCTACCTTGGAGAATCTCTTAGTAGCTTTTTAATAGATGGTAGACTGATGGATCATTATAGGAAGATAATTCCTGCATTAATACAATGTTGGATTTTATAGTTTATAGTGCTATCATSTAAAGATTAAAAAAAATCTGTTTTTATTGCAGGTTGTGGAAGTTCTCATTAAGGGAAACCAGCATTCTTTCTTTGTACCACCAAGTAGAGCTATTGCACACCAGTTGATAAAACATTGGATTGGAATGAATGCTAATCTTTAATTCAAATAATCGATTACTTTAAGTTACTTCTTCTGTTAAATGCTTAATTAGGAATAAATTAGAATTGTTTGTCTGATGGATGTGTAACCAAGTGATTTTCTGAGCCTTTACGGTGGCTCTGGAGCTAAACTATGCAACTATGCAGATCTTCGTGTGTTTTCAGACCTGAATTAGATTTGGACAAAACCCAGTAATTATCCCAAGCAAGCAAGCAAGCAACAAATAAGTACAATTGGTACCTTGTTGAGTACTGGCTGTGTTTTTTGTTCTAGAATGAAATGATTGTGCCTTTTGCACTTCTTATGTTTGATTTGGTGTTCCCCCACTGGAAGGAGTCACAGCATTACAAATAGGGCTGTCTGACCTTATCTACTGTTCGAATTCTATGCTTACATCCTGCTATTTGACCTTAATTATTTCTTTCTCATTTTTACCTACCTCCATTCTTTAAATTTGACCTGTCACAAAAATCTGTATTCAGTGCTGAAAGCCTTACCAACTATGGTTATTTTAAAATTAATAGCATATGTAAATAGTGAATGTGTGGTATTTCCTATCTTCTACATTAACAACCTAATTTATATTAACGTTCTAAGCAGAGCATTTACTCATCTATTCTGACTTAGCACTTACCCAATTCTGTGTCAGCCTGAATTTAAAGATATAACACAATACTTTGTTTTTGACAAAGGTGTTGGAAAACCATCCTCAAAAGCCTAAGTAYTAGTGTTTTTATAAAAAGAAAATGTACTTACTGATGCTAGGCAGTGAGTCATTTCATTCTCTGATAATTAGAAGTGAAATTAYTGAGTAATGAAGAAGGAAAAACAAGACATATCTCAAAATAAGCAYGAAGTTCTTTGGGGAAATAGAGATGCTAAGATTGTTTCTACTATTWAGGACCTTACAGTTGAAAGAAGTGTATTAATTGCAGCTGTAAGACTGGGATAGCAATATGTTAATTAAAATATTTATTCATGTATTTTAATGCTACAGTTCAGATTTGTGCCTTAATTTATGAAGTTATTTAAGATWATGTTGATATTCTAAAAAGGAAATTATACTATTTCATTACTAATTTCATTATGTAATATTTCGTAGTCTGTCATTCTGCAGTCATTGCAGTGGTATCAAAAGAAATGCAAATGACCTGAGARAAATGCAATTATAGTGACAAATATAACCTTATTATTATATAATTCGTTTATTTGGAGCAATTTAAATTGTTTTTACAGTGAATGGTGTCGTATTTTTTCCAGAATTCTCAGCAACCTGGAATCAGTAAAACTGTTGTACAAATCCTGATGGGTTTTTTGGTTTTTTTCCCTGTCCATATAACTATGCTCAGCRTTTTTTGTGGTTTTTTGGTAAGGCAATACCAAGAAACTTTAAAGCAAGAAGCATTCCTGATGGACTTTGACATATGTTGTTTCGTTCTCTCTGTTGTTTCAGCCATACCTACAAATAAAGTCAATCAGGTTCTCTCTTGAGTTGCCTGGCAACGAGAAGGAAACAATACACTGCATCCCTTAAAAATTTCTTTTACAGAGGAGGAGAGTTGTGGAAAGCTGTTGTAGGCCACATATACCAGCAGGACTGCATGGTAACAATGATCAGTTGCAGGTTGCTCAAAGGATGGAARAGAATATTGGAAAGTGTGCAAAAAGTGGTGGAAGCTAGGCAATGAAAGGAAGTTTCAGATAGTACTGTGGTGATTATATTTAGAGAGATGATCAACAAAGGAATGAGGCACAGGTGGAAGAGCGTGGATAAAGCATAGAGCAAATATAGGTAGCATAAAAATAAGTATCACTTTGAGGTAACTAAATGTACATGACAAATTTTTCATCTTTATACAGTTTCAAAATCTAAGCCAGGCTTTTGAAAAAGCTTTTGAACCTTTTGTTTCCTTTTTCCCTCAATAATAGAAGAACCACTTGCAAGGAAGAAGACAAATCTCTCTTATTTAAGAAAGCTACTTAGATAAATTTAATCTATTTAGGGAAAGATTTTTTCCTGGCTTTTTATTGCTTAATTTTCCCTGTTTGAGTTTTAATTTGAAAATACCTATACATTTTCTGAAGGACAGTTAGTCTTTGCAGTTCACATAGGAAATGTCAAATTGAAGAGCCAAATGCTGYGGTTATCTGGCAACTACAACAGTTCAGGAAAGTGCCAAAATAAATTTAGAAGCARTTGAACAGTGTAGTGGTTCTGACTGGAATATTGCATGGGCAATACCTCCAGAAGATCTCAGTATTTACACAAAAGACAGCTGCAGCTTTGGAATCAGGCTGTTTGTTGCTACAAAGTTGATGTAGTACATTGAGAGAATTGTGTTACCTACAGAATTAAAAAGAGAGGGTTTTTTTCTGCGCTGTGAATAATGATCTCTCTTTTCTCCCGTGCTTGTACAATGGTATCAGATCAAAAAGAGTACTCATGACATCACATGTACAGGGCAGAAAATTCTGAAGTTGCCTTTTATCCCAGTTTGCCTGTGTACTAAGGAGAATTACCTTCTATTCAATATGTAATTTGAGAATATTACCTATTTAATCTATTTTTATAATAACTTACAGATAGTAGAGATAATAGATTAATAAAGCAGAAAAAAATAAGGTCTTTGAATACAAACCAAAGTTGATACTTCTAATGAATCTCATGCAATGTAATGACCTTTCATGTAAGTATAATACTGGTTATGCTATTTTTACAAATTTTTCATTCCAATAAACGTACTTCTTTTAACTCATTTTTATTCTGGATATATGTAAATGTGTGAAAAGTAGAATCATTCCAGTATTGATTCTGTAATTTTAACATTATGTTTTTTATGGGAGCATTGGTAAGTCAGTAAATAATTACATTGAAGTCTGCAACATGTGAGGGAAAAACGGGTGGATGTCAACAGGCTGATTAAAGGCAGACCAGTCATGATGCTTCATGGAATTAAATATACTAATCAGATTCTGAGCTTAGCAGACAGAAATAGAAAAAGAAGTGGAACAAGACTGTGGACATAGCTCCCTCTTTTATCTTTAATTTTAATTAGGTAATCTGATTGATTAGGACTTTTCAGACAAAGCTGACATTTTGTATCCGCTCAGTAATTTAGTTGTTATTTTTATTATCTACTTTGGTTGTAAAGAGTTGAATAACTGGCAGTCCGCTATTGCTTCAGTGATTTGAAGGATATGTGTATAGTGCATATCATTGCTGACTGGGTTTGACGGTAGAGAAGGGGGTAAGACTACAGAAAAAAAAATTGAACTTGTTATCCAATTAAGCCTTAGCAAGACAGCCAACCCATCCTTCATGAGCTTAGAAAAGCAAACTGTTCTCAGACAGTCTGTAACAGCAAGCATCTGAGGAAAATGAATATTGGCTTGTGGCAATGGTAAGTATGAACCGTTTTTCTTTAAACTAGACTCTTTTAGGTAGTATTCTGTAGCTTTGTTACAGTTCTCATATACTCTTTGTAACAGTTCATCATAGCTTTTCTTAAATATTGGAATTCTGCAGGTATTTTTCACAGTGAGAAAATATGGCTGTTTCCATAAATGATTTTTAAGATGGATATTTGATTCCTAAGAATATTGGTTGTCTTATTTTACCATATAAGTTCTATAAATTTAATGGTATACAATTTTGGAAATTAAAGCCTACCTGAATGAACTTCCGTTTGTTAGAAGTATTGTCTTTCTGCAACCAGTATTTCACACTGGAATATGAGGAGTGCTATGACAAGACTACAGAACTAGTAGTTAAGAAGCAATATTRCATGTTGTTGAGTAGAGAAGCTTACATTTTCATTTTTCAGCACTCAAATAAGCCTGGATAGCAATTTTTTGCCTCCTACAAACTAAGCTAGCTTTGGTAAAGTACATCCTTATTTCTTTCTAAGGAGAGAAGCATTCTAACATTCAGCTGAGATATGGATGTATTTTCTCAAGACCTCTACCAAAGCTAAAAAAGAGCATATGAAACAAGCATCTCAAATTCTTTGTCATTCTAAATCTGAATTACCAGTGAATTGCTGGTCTGGAGAAAGTGACCCTGGAAACTGCATGGTCAGAAAATATGATTTCTTAGTTTTCCCATTTTAGATGCCAGAAATCAAGTCCTAGAAGTTATGATAGGTCGATGGATTTGGCCCTTATTGCATTTTATGAACAATGGGATTTCATATATAATTGTAATTTATATTTTATAGTCTCATACATTTTGAAAATAAAAAAACTACCTCATTTTCAAAGAAAAATTTTATAGTGTACAGCCACTCTGCAGGGATTTTTTTTGGTGGGCTGAGTTTCAAATATAAGCAAATACTTTGAAACCTGACTTCTGTTAAGATGGATGAGCAGTTCTGAAGCCTAAATAAATTAGAGTGATTTAGAGAGTGAGAAAGAATTATAGTATTAACTGACAGTAATATCTTTGACCGTGGAAACTAGGTTTCATTATTGGAAATGGTTGTTGTAGTTGCTACTGTTAGTGTACATTGTAGTGAGATTTCTGTTAATTTCATGATAAATGGCTGCATCACATCTGGAGGATATTTCACATACCTGCTGCCATTTTTGGTAATGACAAAGTATGAAGTCCACAGATAGCACTCTAAATATCAGAATGACAAACTCACTGGCATGAACAGGCTAATCTAGCTAATACTAGTTTTGGAGGTTTTCCTTTGATCTCTAAAATAGGAATAGCAGAGGTCCAACAATGTAAACAGAAATGGCAGTTTATGTAACTTTTAAAGCACATTTTCAGAGCTTTTGGTTACGAAAAGTTATTTTATACAGTAGAAAAGAGATGTCACGAACAACAAATTCTGTTCTCTATTTCTAAATATGTTTTTTCATATATGATAATAAATACATGAACACCCATTGTAGTGAAGTTGAAATATTCATTATTTAGTAATTGTGTTAAAATCATGATGGAATATTTTATGGACTATTTACAGTACAGAGGCTACCTACTAGTTTGTTGCAGTGTAAGATTGCACATTTTTAAACAAAAGTAAAAATTAAAGATGTTGTTGATGCAGAAATTAAGTATGTCCAACATCTAAAATAAATACTTACCTCTATTCATACACTATTTTGACTTTTGTTGCCAAAGCTCAAAATAATTAACCAAAAAGTAGGATTACTTAATAAGTAGACAGAAGCTTTACAGGAAATGAGTTTTACATATGATTTTGCAGAATTTAAGAGCTGAAACCTGTGGCTACACTTCTCCCTAAAAAAGCAGAAATGCTGACATACGAGATGTGTATATACAGCCCATGATTGCTAATCTGTATTTCAYTACAGCTTTGCTGGCACTTCCATTCTCAGTGCTGAGTTAAAGTAATCTTGAAAACATTTGACTGACTGCTATTGTAGTAATATTTTCTAAATCTAAAGTGAAGAGTACCCTGCCTGTAAGGAGACAGGTTTAATATATTGGAGAGAATATTATTTCTTCTCAAAAGAWTGGTCAAAATCTATTCAACATTTCATGTTGTGTCCATTTCTGCTTTTAGAAAAGTCAAAAATACTACAAAATCTAGTTACATGGTGTTTGGACTTCCTAAAAATGCTGATTTATGTGATATTCTTAGCTGTTTAGATGGTAACCTTCTTTCTGAATCAGTACTGAAGAAATACTGACTGATGTTTGCAATCCTTTCACGGTCTGATTTGGTGTGCTTAATGAAAGTGCCACCGTACAATTCATGAAATAAAATGGTGGGTCCCAGCACAACACCTGTTGCAGATTGATTTCACTGATGCATGCTTTTTCTGTGTTTCATTTGGATGCTTTGTGAGCAGTGGATACTGCCATGTATTCGCTGAGTTCCATTTGATTGGAACCTGATTATTTGCAGACATGGAGTTCATATTTTTATTAATTTTGCAAAGTGCTGTAGTTACTGCTASAGTCCCTGTAAATGGATGTCTGCTTCCCTTTTTCTAGACATTTTGCAGACACCATTTTAAAGACCAGTCTTTTCAGGAAAATACATAGGTGAAATTACAAGCATTTGAAAATAGGATCCATTCCAGCTGAGGCAGAGAGTGAGAAACACTAGTAATACAAGCATTTTTGATGACACATTTTGTATGTGTTTGATACAAAAAACATCCTTTGACATGAAATATGTTCTGCAGTACTTAGAAGCTTGATAAAAAGGTAAAACTAGAAGATACTTCAATAAGATGTACTTCAATAAGTAAAAGGTAAAGCAGTGATGAGCCTTTTTGCTTACTCTCTGGGGAACTTAAGACTCTCCTATACAATCATCCTAACGACATTGTAAATTATCTGTGGGGCATCTACCCCAATGTATGAAATCCAAAGTAGGGGATATGCCACAAAGCACAGTCAGTATGGAGAATAAAARGAAATCAGGTAATAAAGATTTGCCTAGAGATACTTGAGAATCTCAGATGGCTTTGGATAATTCTGTTTAGAGTTTWTGTGGCTTTAACTGTGTCAGTTACTTCACTGTGAGGTGCTGAAACAGGTCACTCAAAGATGCTGGGGATGCCCCATCCCTGGAGGCCAAGCTGGATGGAGCTTTGAGCAACCTGGTCTAGTCAAAAGTGTCCCTGTCCATGGCAAGGGTGTTGGGATGAGATCATCTTTAAGCTCCCTTCCACTCTAAGCCATTCTACAGTTCTATAATTCAATGGAAGATTGAAATGTTAGTAATTAGAGGAGAGGAACTAAGATGTGAGAGACTGGATCACACAAATATCTGTAACTTGAGAAGCAAAGTCAAAGCAATGRTAAGTATGGAATAGAAGCATATTGTAAAATACGAAGAGACACAATGGAAATAAATGTGAATGAAATTCAGTGTTACTAAGTTCATCTAGAGAAACGGGGACTTCTAAAAAGTAGGATTCTGTATGAAAATGGAGGAAACAGATCAGAAGGGTTTAATGTTGAAACAGAAGGAGAAGTAAAATATTCTTGTTTGAGAAAATATTCTTGTTTGAGAAAGGCTTGTTTTGTAATGCTGTAGTATCATTGTTCTAAAGTCTGTGGGCACTGTAGAATTCAGTAGGGAAATACTCAGTGAGGTGCCAATGAATATATTTGTAGCAAAACCTTGTACAACACAGGATGCTGAATTATAAGAAAAAGACTAAAGAGTCTAAAATGATARTTTACATTATCCTGGAAGAACTTAAGTACTTTACGAATGTATTGTGTCATCAAATCATTCCAATTCAGAATTAGCAAATACATTCTCCATATTTTCCTTTCTTTTTTTTCTTTTGTCTTTCCTGACAGTCTCATCTTTATAGCTTCACTGAACATGGTTTATTAGGAAACAAAAGAACACACATATTTTCACATAAAATCTCCACAATACAAATACATAAACATGAAGTAAAGTAACTCTGGTGTTTTCAAATTTACTTCCAATCAGTGTTTTTAAGGTAACTTTTCCTGCAACACAAGATGAACTCAAARGCATCCATTACAGAAGTGGTTTTTTCTTTTTGCTTTCATTATCACAGAGCTTGTCATTGTCTGCATTAACCTAAGGAAACAGCATAACATGATGTTATCAATAATGAAAGTAAATTMATTCTAGGCAGAGCTTTACCTGTATTTATGTGATACAAATGCAACTAAAAACATTTGTAGAGTGATCTTTTACTCAAAATTAGGATGTTGTTATTCTGAGCTATCCCTAGCACTAATCTRTATAGTAGGAATAACCTGTCATGTAAGGAACTGTGTCAATGGACATTGGCTTCCATCCAGGCAAATGCTGAATACCTCTATTCCCAGCTAAGCTAATTTGGCTCATGTTCGTCTAGTGTGCAGCAGTGGACCAAATAATTCCTAAGGTAAGGTCTTACCATGCAGTCCTGATGCATACAACTAATCCTTGCTCAAGTCAATAGGTCTACTCTTGAGTAGGCTTGAAGGTGATGAGATTCCTAATTCTCTTATCACATCTCAGCCCCAGGACCAATGAACCAAGAACAGATAAAGACAATGTGTGGCTAAAATAAATTAAAAGCAAAGAACTRAGGCAAAAGCTTCTTCTGATATGGTAGACCTTAGAGAAGAAAGGATAAATTAACATATATAAAGGTAGCCTGGGAAGCAAAACTATTTGCATCATGAAGTTGTTTCCAATGTGTTTTTGAAATCTAACGTATCAACAACTTAACACACTGCAGGTACCATAAAAGGAGTATGTAAATACTATAATTACTATCCAACAGCTGATAAACTTAATCATAAACACATAAGAGCTGGCAAAATTAATCACAAGTGAACRGTGCAAATAATCATTATAATTTTGATCTACTTACTACCAATTACAGAAATTATAAAAAAAACCACAGCCTATAGTTCTGTTAACCTATATCATATATCTCGTCTTTGACAATAAAGCAAAATCTGTAATCCTACCTCTATAAACAACTGTGACCTGTGGCTATTTCTGATGRTTTCACAGCTGCTTGCTAAGAGTTTTAAATTTTAGAAGGTATTAGATCATTTCCCAGAACCCTGTCATGCAGAGAATCAGCACTATCTACCTTCATCACTTTCAGTGACAAAAAATACAGATAAAGTTGAGTAGTAGTAGAACTACTGATCATCTCAGACACAGAATTCCTTCTGTAAAGTCTAATAATATTCTACCATTACAAAACCTGGCAAAACTGGGCATTTCAACTATGAGGAGAAACTGAAATGAATATGATTTTCTTTATAACTGATCCACAGTTTTTTCTATCTCCTTAATATTCAAGCATCTTTCTTGCAGTGACTCTTTCCAGTATTTTAGGTACTTTTTTATTCTTCAATCTGTCTTCAACCAAGCAAACCTTATCCCCAAAGCCCTCATAATTCAAATCTGCTGCTGACTGATTACAGGTATGTCTGTTATTCTTTCCTAAAAATAAGGCACTTCATGTAAAAATGTGTCTCTGGCCTTATCTTGCATTCAGTAAAATTCAGAAGTTGTTTWAAAACTATTCCATGATACATACAACTGTAAAAGTAACCATCAAATGTAAAGAGAAACTAAAATAAAACAGGCAGCTGTTTTTGATCTGCAGATTGTTTTTAACAGCATTTTAGCAGTGACAATCAGAAATCACATTTCCTATATTGAAGTTAACCATTTCATTACTGACTTTAGAAAAGGGGGGAGAAAGCCATGAAACTTCCTAGGAAGCAATTACAAGTAGTATAGCAAATGCAAGTATTTTGGAAATACAACCATGAAGGTCAAGAAGGTGAAGGGAAGGAATAGAGTGTGTAGCATCGTCCTCAAGCTGAAACGAGGGAATTTTTCAAAGTAAAACTATTTTCTCAATTGCACCTTAATAAAATACAACTGAGACCTCAACTGTTACAGTCACATTAGGGTTCTCTTAGTTCCTAAATTAATGAATATGTGCATCAATTTGCTGATCTTACAACCTCTGAAATATGAGGTTGCTACTCATGGCATACTTGCATATGTAGCTCTTCAAGAGAATATTGCATTTGTCTAGAACTGATGGGCATTCTCTCATGCCCTACACTACAAATAGGTACCAGTCCTAGTTCTTGCTTCTGTGTCCTTTAAAGTCTTGTGTTTGATTTTAAGTTCATTCTTCCTACTGAGAGCTCTGTTGGTGGGTTTGGCTGTCTKTCAAGCTTTGACTAAAGACTCCTGGAAAAAGTAGAGATGTAGCTTCATACTGAAACTAAGAGTGTAAACATTCCAAAGTGCCTGGTATGAAATAAGTACACAACTTTTGCAGTCTCCCTATAATGTCTTCCAAAAAGACAGAGGAGAATCACCTGCATTTTGCAGCCAGCTAATGAATGTACACTGGCATATTCAGTCATTCTGGCCTCACACAAACTTAAAGTTTTTCAGAAGTAGAAAAGACTGTGTCTTGAAAAAATTTCTTCCCAGTTGTTTGGCTAGCTGTATGTCATGGCATAGTGACATGTAATATTAATTTTAAAATGTCGGTATAATTATTTTAAAACTTCATCCTTATAACAAAATTCATATATTTTCATTATATCAGGTAACGTTTGTGGCCTTAAAAATTCAGTCACGCTGCATCGACAAWGATGTTTTGCATGTTCTGATAAGCAAACATCAAAAGACAATTATGACTAATAACATTTGTAATTAGTTGATTTTCACCAACAATAATTCTATTAATAGACTTCCAAGACCACGCCTATGATGTATTAGGTGTTTAAATGCTTCTCACTTCAAAAAAATTCCTTCTCAAGAAAACAATTATTATTAATTATTTTATTGCATATATAAATAAAAATGAATTTAAAATGAATGYTTAAAACAAAGTATTAATCTCTAAAAATCTAAATCAGATAAAATAATAGACTGTAAAAGGTCACCCACTGCTCAAAGCTTCCACAGACTTTAAAGGGTATTGGTTCAAGCYCGATAACTGAGACCATGAGATACTTAAGGTATTATTTGAAAATCTTCAAAAGTTATTCYTAAATAACTAAAAGAAGAAATGAATGCATTTGTACCTGCTCTAGGACTTTTTTATTATAACAAGTTATAATAAAACAAGTTAGAAAACCTGAGAGTTGGAGGGCAAAACTGTTCCAGAGAACTTTCTCATTATCCATTGTTTTTCTTCCCACACAGAAAACACAGATGACACAGATGCCCTTGGTTCTTTGAAATGAGTAGAAGGAGAAGAAAAAGCTGCAAGAGCAGAAAGAGCTCTGATTCCAGAGAATGTAAGTTTACAGAAATAATTAATATAAAGTAAAATCAACAGAAACATACATGGCTATTTTTAACTTACTCATCAAGACAGAAGTTCACCTYTGTGCCCAAAGCTGTTTGTCACATTCGAAATTTTTAAGTGTGGGTACATATAATAATATATACATATATAACAAGGTAATATCTTGGTGAGGCTATTTTTTTAATTTTAGTTAAGTTGCTWTTCTGACTATTTCTGGCAAAGGCTTTCCAAATACATTGTTGTTCAATTGCTTCAAAATGTCATCATTCTTTGTGTAAATCTCAGTGTTGTCTTAGTTTAATAGCTTGTTCTAATCCTGTTTAGGTAGATGTCACTATGAAACTGTTACCCTGTAATGTATATGATCTGTYCTAAAAAAAACTGAACCAAGACAGCATTTTATGTCACTGCGGGAAAGCCATGAAGTCTTGCCTAGTACATCCAGGAAATATTATTTTATTCTACTTAAATCAGGTAACTGTGACTCACATCTCCTGGCAGTGTGCCACTGACCTGCTGTGTGATTATGATCATATTAATTAGTCCCTTTGTTTGCTCATCTGTAAAAGGATTATAAAAACCAACTTCCATAGAATTAACCCAAACTGCAAGTAGGCTGTGGGATGTTGATTGACCCAGAGGAACAAAGTAAATACTGGGAGGAGTAATAAAATTTATAATATAATTCTTATTATAAGCAAATAGAATACCTTATCCCCTAACAAAAGCAAAAATTTATTTAAAAAAAAAAAAAAAGCAAATATATTGAATTTCTCAAACCAGAGTGAATTAATGTAGCCAACCCAGTTTATCTGACTTCACATTACTTACCAGGTAACTATGACAAAACAAGTAAATACTGAAATTAAAAAAAMAATGTGGAAAATACACTAGATCTTAAAGATAGTATAGGTATTTTCTATGAAAGCTGTCTCTAAGCTAATCTTTGATATTTTATGATACTCCTTACCAAACCATGGGATTTTTTTTTTTWCCATAAATTAGATGCACAGTTGTCACTCACTTGTAAATACCAGCAAAATGTAGGAAGCTTTGAAAAAAAAGCATATGAGGCTGTGTCTCACTTCACAGGGCCACTGGATGTAAAGGGCACTGAAGAAGATGGAAAAAATCATGAAAACAAGAATCAAAGTAGCTCAGATGTTTCTGAAGATAGAGACGTTGATAATGTATCAGACAGTGAAAAAGAAGGGAAGAAGGAAAAGAACTGCCCTCCTAAAATGGTCTCACCTCAACAAGATGAAATTTTAGCTACAGTTACTTTTGGTGAGTCAGAGAGCTCATCCAAAGGAAAAATTACRCTGTGGGGCAAGCCAGATTCTTCAGACTCCATTAGCTTGGCCACTGGAAAAATCTCTGCAGAAGTAAAATATGGCTCTTATAATGTGAAAGTAGAAATTAAGAATATTTCCTTGTTTGATTCTGGAACAAAAGTTGTGGATGAAAAAAAGAAAAGTTCAAAGAACAAGAAATGTCATGAAAGACAATGCCAGAAAAGTCAGTGTTCAAAATGTTCAAATTACCAGTGCCCTTCAGCTGACCATTCAGCAGAACACATGCGGAAATACAAGGGATCCTCTAAACATAAAATTCAAACTGCCATCAATGAAAGTGCCTCCCTGGAAATTAACATTGAAACAAAAGACGTTCAGGTGGAATATACCAGTAGAAAGAAAAATCTGAAGGTTAACCTTAAAGCTGCTGAGCAGGCACAGAGCCAACCACTCAATAGGGAGCATGAAGATATATATTGGAGTGAAACAGATTATTCTGTAACAGAGGCACTGTGTAACACAGACGGTGAGTCATCCTTTAGCTTTCATGAAAAAGGAGATTATACATTCCCAGATGGATATATACTTCTCCCTCCACCTAAAGAATTTGCTGACTGTGAAAAAATGCACCTGGAGACAATTGCAGAAGGCGTATCTTCATACCCTGTTAATAGCAGAAAGGAATCTGACTGTCTCGCTGCAGCCTTGAGTATTTGGGGGGAAGAAAATTATTTCTGTAAACTTAACACAGAGGACTATGAAGACCACACCAATGAAAAGGAAGATTTTTCAAAGGATAAAATGCTTTTCTCAAAAATAAATAATACTAATTGTCTTGTAGCTATTAATACCTTGCATAATCCAAACAATGGGAAAGTATGTGTTAGTAAGAGCAATGTATTAGGCCAAGAAAGAAATAACAGTGACAAACACAGAGACACAGGGCCAAAAACAGCAAGAAGAAAGTCTTTCCCACATACWACCCTGGAGATACCATCACCAGTTCACCCTAGAAGGGATTCTGGCTTTTACTCACTGCCATCCTTAAATGTATTGCTTAAGGAGACCAAAGCAGGAGATGTCCATAACAGGAACTCGCATATTCCTACCAAATATAAGGAACTTTGTAAGTGTCCTGACTTGACCTCCTCTCTGACAGAGCTTTGCAAGTATCCCAACTTGACCTCCTCACTGAGAAATTTGAGAAGTCTTAAGTCTTCCTATCAGTATGCTTTCACATCATTTGATCRTAACATTACCATTTATCCATCTGAGCCTGAAGAAGATGTATGTCTAGACGGCACTTGTTTACTGAGTGACTATGCAGACTGTGTGGGGCAAGATGAAGAAACAGAAGAAACATTAATGGAAAGTCTTCATTCCAGTGGTACAATACGTGACAAAAAAGAAAATGGCCATGAAGAGCCTCTGGGAAACCTGTCCATGTGGGAAGAAGACTCTGAGTCTATTGAAGCTTTAGATAGAGAGAAACCAGAGTACAGCTCTGGAGAAAAGCATATTGAATGGCAAAACAAAGCTTACCTGGTACAAACCTCTCCACTTTCTACAAGCCCTTCAGGTGAATTCATTAATGACAAAGAAAGTACTAATTATGCATCTACAGAAAGCATCCCAAAACAAGGTTCAGTTTTACAGTTAAATGTTCACCAACCTGATGCAGAGTCTGAGGTAACAAATAAAAGGAGAGAGTCAATACTGACTGATCCTCCAGTGATAAATGGAGAAGTAGAAGGAAGACTTGTCCAAAGCGACACTACATTGACACCTGAATGTTTTGGCTCTGCAGTAGAGAGGGAACCTAACCTTACCTGCAGTATACAAGAAAAATCCCTGCTGTCATCCTTGTTGTTAGATCACAAAGAGCATGGCATGAATAAAGCATTGGAAAGCCTTTCTGAGGTACAGGATTTATCYGGAAATGCCGTTGTTGAATCTGATTGCCATAATAATTCAGCACAGGCTTCTGTATTATCTACCTCTTCAGTATGCACAGAGAAGAAAGAGAATTTCACAGAACATTCAAACATTAAGCAAAGATTGGAGAACTGTTGCAGGAAACAGTCAATTGATGACAGTTTAAGGAGAGAGCTTGGAGCCAATCARCTACCTCTGTTAGTCAAATCCAGCTTTGAAGAAATTGAGTCAAATTTTGAAATGAAAGAAAATWATTTTGAAAATGCAGATATCTCACCATCAGGAAAACAGATGAGTCAGAAAGGTAGGTGTTACAAGACTTTTCAAGTTAATATCACCTTTTGCATAGGAGCTTTTGTGACATCTGTTTTCTTGGAAAATAAATATGTATTAAAGGTTTACAATTATGTCATTATGGTATATGTTTAATATAATATAATATGCAGTTATAATATGCAGTTATTCTGCTGAGGATTCTAGGAACCATCTTATAGAGCCAAGAAACCAAAATTTAAAAAAAAATAATGATACTTTGATTAAGAAGCAGTTTTCCTACATAAAACTGCCCACCCATCCTATACATCTGGTGAGAGAAGCAAATACCATTGCAGGAGGTAATAGTAAAAGCAGTTGGCACGTGATAGGAACTCAGAACACAAGTCAGTGTTCAAAACCACTACAAATCTGGCTTTCAAATCCATGTGACCGATATGACTACTGAACATACRTGAATACTAAGTACATCTTAGTCTTAATTCTGGCTGAACATTTTCATGGAATGATGATACAGGATCCTTTAACCTGCTTTTCTTCCCTCTTTTATATGTTTGAAAAAACTGCATATGAAAAAAGCTTATTTAATACTAATATTTTACAGAATTTCTTGTCTTCCTTTTTATAATCCATCTACCTATATCAGTAACTTGTCATTTTAAATGATTGTACAGTACAATGTGAACCTTTTACATTAATAATATATACACACATGTGTCAATGTGTTGTTGAAGTATCACTCCAAACACTTTATTTGTTTTAATATTAATCAGGTTAGGTACAAATTTATCTCAGATTTACTTCTCCAGAAGACAATGTTTCCAGCAGATTTGGAGGTTAAGAGGTTTATTCTTTTGAAAAATATACATTTTCATATGGAGAATGTCTTATAAAATCCTAGTTCAAAGCAGAGGAAGTTTTTAAAAAATCTTTKCATTCACAATACCTGCAAAAAAGACTGGTATGACCTCTGTGGCTGTCTTGTTTTGCATTGGTAACAGAAATGAAAAAAAAATACCTGATGTCTATATACACTATATAGATATGCTACAGAGATACATATTGCTATATAGACCAATATCTCAATATCAGTATCTCAATACTACTATCTCAGTATCAATACATAAAACAGAGAACTGATGAAATGGAACTCTCTATAGGACAAAGTATAGGATTAAGATACTAAAGGAAAACTGCATGCCAAAATCTTTGCGTTCTCAGACATTAGACCTAAATGGTTAAGAACACAGCACAGAAGTGAGGTGTAGCTTGTCTTTCATTTTTATTTTATTTTCTCTTCTTTTGTTGTCTCTTCCCTTTTGCCCCTCATGAAGAATTATTGGTGTGTGTTATTTCTCATACTTGTCATCTCACTTTGGCCCTCTTTTGGTCCAGGGTCATATTTTTCTTTTCCTTCATTTCTAGTAATGCTGTGGAGGTCCCACCTTGAATGAATAAATGTATACATCCAGAATGAATTTTACAACTCACTAATATGAATTAAAATCCACTTTTAGTTTGAGAATATTAGCTATCCTACTTTGCCAAGACASTGGGCAGTGTTGGACTTCCAGAATTTAGTAATCCAGTGACGCCAGAAAGCAACTATGTCGTTTTTCAGCAAAGAGTGAGAACATCTAGAACTGAGAAGAGATGCCACCGTGGTAAACAGGATCTAGAARTCTCTTGGTGTTCTGGCTACTTCCTGATTGTATCAGAGAGGAAAAGACCCATGCAAAGGGCACTACAAGGGCACTGCAAGAGATGGGGTTCCTAACTCTCAGCAACGGTCTGGAATAGTCCCCTGGAATGCCCTTGCTCAGTTACATGTGTCTGTGATGAAGGTCTGCTTGAAGCCAGAAAAAGGCTGTACAGCCATGAGTGTACCTATACAATTTTCCAGGGAGCCTGTGGAGGTTGGACTTTCTCCCTATGTGCCCTTGCCAGTGTCTACAGCCACGTTTTCAGAACAGAATATAACACAAGATCTGTTTTACAA
Organism: Alauda arvensis; assembly: GCA_902810485.1. NCBI lineage: Eukaryota > Metazoa > Chordata > Aves > Passeriformes > Alaudidae > Alauda > Alauda arvensis. The sequence continues at coordinate 1,018,435 of CADDXX010000205.1, read as the reverse complement.
TTGTTATTTTATCTGAAATAATAATACAAGTAAGTTTGTTCTGCCTTAACTAAAAAGAAATCTAAATCAGGAAAATCTTTAAGCGTGTCTTGCAAGATTATTAGTGTTCAAATAGGAGTTTATATATCCACCTATTGGCCACTTCAAAAATGTAGAATGTTAAACAAGATCCATGAGCAATTTACAAGTCTCTGCATTAAAATAGTGATCTTCAAATGGCTGTGTAGGTATTTAACTAGAGATACTTCTACTTCTCACTGCATAAAGACCTCAATTAGTCTAAAATATATACTTCCTTCATATTTTCACTATTATTTGGTATTTTCATTTATTTGTTAGATTATTCTTGTATTTAGAATGTGGAAATATTAAACAGCAAAATTACTTATACAAGTTGTGTCACTTATTTCTCACAAACAATATCTGGTTATAACTTAGACTTGAAATCAGAAATGAATAAAACCAGAAAGTTACCTTTGAAGAAAGACAACAGAGCAAGTGACAGTTCCCAGGAAGATGCAATAGACCAGTGGGCCAGAAGACGGAAACAGTTCAAAGACAGCAAAAAATGCAGTTCAACTGGAGGAAGTTCCATAAACAGCACAATCACTGAGGGATCAAGTAAGTACTTTGGTTTTACACTTGAGATCTTTCCCCTTTGTGTGATCGACACTATGACAGGGGCTTCAGCTAAGGAAATTATCTCCAGTTCATCCTCTGAGTGTCTGTGTTAGTCATTATCATGAGTAACATGAAACRTCCTTTCTCCTTGGTTAAGCAAACAATCTGACTAAAAAAAAAAAGTTGATTCTGTCATGCATATTCATGGTAGAACAGGCTCAAATAATATGCTTACATAATATTAAGACAAACTCAAGGCACAAACAGGTAATCATGGACAGCAGGTTTGAGGTTATAACAAAAATCATAATTCTGATACTTATTTATGTCAAAGCCATGCTGAGCTGGGAGTCCTTCTCTGCTCACAAAGATAACCACCTGCTCCAACTTCAATCTAGGCTTGTTGCCGAAATTGTTAATCACTGTAACTCATARCTGTCTCTTTAAGGAATCTGTCACCTTGCCAGGTGCAAATTCATCAGCTTAAACTTCATGGGAAGGAATTTTTAAGATTAACTGCTTAATGGATTTGCATTTCATGCAGATGGAGCCACCAAGCAAGGATTGCACAGTCTAGGGAGACCGTATGTGGTACTTCTTACTTGACACTGCCTCACCTCCTGTTTTGCTTTTTTAGTAATATAAGAAATACTTTGTGTAGAAGTATTTTGTGCTACAATGATTACTTTTGGTACAGGAAAGTTTATTTGTAGATACAGAACCTCCTCTCTGAAGAAGGGAAAATACAAACCTGTGGAAGACTCTGAACTCTTAAGATTTCAGTGCAGGGCCAATAGATTATAAACTATAAATATGTTCCGTGCCTGTACGAAAGAGGTGAATTGTACATCAACAGAGACTCAATTCACTGGCTAWACACAGATTTCAGTTGCCAGCTGGGATACCAAGAAGGGCCTGAGAAACGTGAACCAGCAGGGAACCCAAGCCTTTTTGAAATAGTAATTGAACAGCAAGCAGGATACCGTGAGGTATCTAATACAGTACAGGCCACCTTTGTTCAGAGAACTGAGCCAATCCCTAGAGTTTTGATTCCTGTTAACAATGAGCATGCATGACTGACATTTCACATGGAAATACAGAAGCTCATTATTGGCAGTTTTCATTGCTTGCCCCTAAAAGGTTCTAGGCCATCGTGTTAGGACTAAAAAGTTACCATGCCAGACCACCTGAGCTCAGAAAAACCTACCAGAAGCTATACATACCAGGGTAAACTGTTCCTTTCAACAGTAATGTCTCTTGAATATAAAGCTGGTCCATAAATTTTACCAGGTCAGGCATATGTTGGTTTCATRTAGAAAGCATATATATATTTTTAAGAAATCAAACAAGTCAAAAAAGAGCAAGCTGCAAGAGCTAGAATTACTTTCCTYGAGACAAAGTTTTGGGTGGCACATGGCATAAACCCAGGGCAGTCTCCAGAACAGGTGACTGGGCAGACAATTCTATCACAGATTCTCACATGTAATAATTTGGGATAATATGCCACAGGCCTGAGATTTCTGTCCCTTTTGGTTTGGTAGCTTGACTGTTCCCCTCTGTTGGTCAACTTGAGACAACTCTGATTAACATATGGAAACAGCAGCTCCTTACMTACTTACTTCCAGCCTCTGGGGAGAATTTAAGTGTGCTTGTTTCTGACACTCCAGTTTGACATCTGTTCTGAAAACTCAAGTAGAAGAGAAAATAAATGTTTTGGAATAATTCCATACTGTCAGCATGGCAGTATGTATAGTTTTGCCTATTTGTCACATATTAACCTACTCTAACTCTGTTAAAATCATAAAAATTCAGCAGTAAACTGTGAAAATACTATGCTGTACTGGGTTGTTGAGTACTAGTCTAGGTTTTAATTTATGCATTCATGGTTGCAAGGTAAAATAAGCTTTAAACATATCAGCATAGTAATATTTATTATTTGTCTATTTGCTAGTAGCTTCTTATACAGTTAAGCATGTCATCTCATACTTTCTGCATAATAAGGGAGAAATCAGTGGATGTGGAGCTTTTGTCTAGATAGACACAACTGAGCACGTTTTCTAAGTGACAAAAGGACTGCCTCTTAGATGTATTCAGGAAGTGAATTCCTGAACAAATACAACTTTACGTAAAGGTAAATTTTTATCTTCTATGTTTTTAAACTGGGAATCATTTTACATCAARCATAGAATAAACAAAGCAAACAAATCCTTCCTCCAGCTGCATTAAGTCYAGCTGCATTGTACCAGGCATTTCATACTGAAAGGTACGTGATAGCTTCTTCCTCAGAAAATCTGTATTTTCAGTCTATCTGTTAGCACAGCATCTGATGATGTACACTTATATATGACTATTCAGAGTCTTAACTTTGAAGTTCCAGCTCCTGGTCTACTTCGGATGTTGTCAGACTTACACAGCCTTTTTATTTACATTCAGCTTATTTTTTTTTTTTACATTGCTGTTTATAACCTGTCACAGCCAGCTGCCTGACATGCTATTGCCTTGAGAGCCTCTACTTTAGTAGAGAACTAGAGATCTCTCATCTCTATATGAACTCACTGCAAGACATTGTGAATGTAAATTGTTGTAAAATATGAATCTGAAAATCCTCAGGATAACACATCATACAAATATTCAGCAGCCTGTGAAGGAACTAACCAGGAGTTCTGTGGTTAAAGAAGAAAAAAAGCAGCAACAAACTATTCTTTCCTCACCTCCTTTTTAAAAAAACTTCACGTATCTGGAAGAGTTAAGATTAAGCAAATAGACAATATGGTCATCAGTGCCCCTGTCATGGAAGATACTTTTCATCTTCTCTTTTATCTTCTGATATGCACTGAACTCATACTAAATTTCTAGATGGTTTGTTTGATTTCCTAATCAAATGGGTCACATAAGACAGACATAAGAACTAGCTAAAGCCTCATTTGTCTTAAAGAGTTGCAACTCCTGCTTTGACCACTTGCAGTAAGACTTCACATCTTACTCAAGTCCAACGTGCATTAGCCTCTAGTACTGTGATCTTACGTTTGGAAATCCTTGCAGACTTCTCCTTTAACAGCAACAAAATCRAGGAACTCAGTACAAACATTACAAACAGTTCATTAAGAAGCTTGTGTCACTACTTCCATGCTGAGTGGCTGAGGTCTCTTATTCTTCATGCCTTTTCCCTCCTGACATAACTTTTACTTGCTTTGTCGCCATGACAGTAAATTCAGAGGATGCTCGATCCATAGATCTGGGACTATATTCTGAAAATGAGGACAGAGCTTTTTATACCGAAAGCTTTCATTCTGCTTCCTGGGTTTTCAGAGGAGATGATGTCTCTCCAAATAACAGTCCTAGGTGTCTCAGCAAAAGACCTAGACCAGTGGCAAGTAAGTTGGCTAGAGCAACAGGTAATAAATGTCATAAAAATTTATTTATTATGGGCACTGTGAGGATTTCAGGGGAATGACATTTTGGGGAAAATGCTGGTCACTTATGCTAAAGACAGGAAAAGGAGCAACCCAAGAATCTGAAAGATTATTAAGAAAATAAATAGTTCTTATTTAGCTATTGTCTTGCAAARTATCATCATTACTTGATAAATTGGTAAAAGTTCATAACTAAACCTCATGAGATAAGGGTAGAGGCAATGTAATTCCATTATTTTTTCAAGCAAGACAAAACTGTAGAGATAGTTATGGTCATAAAGTATTATAATGGAAATAAAATTTATTTTACATCAAACTTTCAGACATAGTTGATCCAGAAAGAAAATACTTATTTGCTATGAATATGAAGCATTGTTCTAGTTGTAATTTAAGTCTGTGCAAACAGATAAAGTGAACAACTTTTTCTGTGGTATGGGAGGTTTTCCTTCACTTCTCAGATGTTAAGTTACTGAAAAGTAACACAGTTCAAAGAACTAAGACAAAGTGAAACACACCTGTAGCTTTCCAGGAAATTGTTCTTTGTTGGAGCTCATAAATCATTCAGAATATGAGAGAAAACAAATGTCYTCTATAAATCTTCTGATATGAAAAATTTCGCTTAACACACATGAGAATATTGTGGAAAACCATTTTGATTGCTTCTTCTCCCAGGGGAGAGCTCAGTTAAAGTCAGTATTGAAGTATCTATTTTGGACAGATAACATCAATTGGCCTCCTAGTAAAATAACCTTTAAAGCAATTTCTGTCTTCAAATTGTACACAATTTGAAGACAAAACAGTTGTCATAAATTACGATTGAATTGTCCTCTATTAAAAAAAGAAACCACAGTAAGGTAGTCAACTGATCAAAACCAGACACTCCAAGAAATCAAATTTACAGTTAAGTCCTTCTTAAGCATAAGTTGTGCTAAATAACTAGCCCATTTAAGTCAGAATAACAATACTATTAGACCTTGTGAAAAAGATGGAACTAGGCAATTAGATCCTGATCTTCCTTTTCACTAAGGCTGATCCCTTTAAGTGTTAATGTCTGCTGAGYTGAAAGAGATTTCAGCCCCCCTTGGCAGAAGATGCCACTGTGGCTGGGGATGTTGGACTACAGGACTGGAAGGCGGTGTGGGAGTGTGGAGTGGAAGGATGAACAAAAGGAGAAGAAACACCTATCTATGAGTTAGAGGTCTTCTAAGTATAGAAGGAATGAAACAACAAGAAACAAAAAAAAATTTGGGAAATTAGAGTGTATTTTGTATTCGCAGCATAGAGGTCTGACACAGAAAGCACAAGTGTTTTTTTCTCCCAGAACACCATCAGTAGAATGGAATACCTGAATACTTCAGATCCTTATTGCAAAGTCCAGGGACTTAATTTAAACTGCAWTCTGCCTGTGCCCTAACATGAATGATATTTGATCTGTCGCAKTATAAGGGGTGTCTGAGGACCAGCACTAAACAGCCAGGAGTGATGCTGAAAGCACCCCAACCATTTGTAGAATCAGTAACACTCAGTGCCTGCAAAAGGTTTTAAAAACAGACTGCTGCTTATTAAATTGAGTATGTAGAGAAAATAAGGTAAATTTCTTCCTATTTCAGTTCGAGAAAGAACAGTGAAGATTGCTAAAGGAACTGGCAATTACCCTTGGGGTTTCAGGATCCAGTTCTCAAAGCCTATCCTTGTGACTGAAGTTGACACAAGTAAGTTGTGTTTGTACTGGTTAATTTCTCCTGTGGAAATATGTAAAAAATAAATACCTGATATTGTATTATGTACACTTATATAATATTACATATAGCTACATGATATAATATTATCTACATAGCAYAGAACATCTGTTTTATAATAATTTATTATATAGATGTACACAATAATTTCCATAATTAGTGGGTGCAAGGTGTTTGAGAGCATGATCTGTTCATGAACAACTATCTTAGAGCCCCACTATCCCTAGGTAAAACAGACTCCACTGCCCTCTCTTCTTCCATGTCAGTTCATATCTTGTGCAAGTGCCTGCATTCAGCTTCTCTCAAAATGTAAAGTCTAAAACTTTTGTGAGCTGACATCCATGAATGACAATAGGTCTTTAAAAATTAAAATGAGGATGCAGTGAACCTTCTAATATTTCCAAAAATCTTATTGGCTAGAGACACTTCTGCTTGGATCCATCGAGCCATCTGTCAGTCTTGACAGGTGGGCTTTTAACTTCTGGGAATTACGGTAATTGTAAGGAACTCCAAAAGAAGCTACAAAACCCAAGTGAGTGAGCAAAAAATGACAGATGATCTTCTGCAAAGATGAAATGTAAGATACTGCCTGATACTGCCTCTGGAGAAGAATGAGCTAGGTGAACCTTGATAATGGCCTTGGCACTTCCACTCAGGAATGAGATCTTTGGAGTCACCACTGAAAGGTCTCTGAAATCATTGGCTCTGTGCRTAATGTCAGCTTAGAAATCTGGCTAAAAGCTGACGCAGTCAGTAACAGCAGAGACAATGAGACACAGGCAGTCTGTCATTTTCTGCTACATAAGACCTTGGCTCATCTAAATCTAGAGCAGTGACTGCTCCACTGCTCTGCATTTCAGGACAGGTACAGTAGAATTTGTAAAAGAGCAGAAAGTAAAGGACACTGTGATAGATTCTTACTAAAAAAAACCCAGATACTATGCAAAATATCATCCCATACAGAGAAGGCTAGTGCATGCCTTCTGGCATGTCATCTGAKAATARCTCTGTCACTATTACCAGCCTTATGTATTAGATTGTCCATCATCCTGACAACTCTGGGRAAGCCTGTGAATTCAGCAGCCTCTGAGTTTATAAGTTTTTTACCTAAGTACAAGTAAAACAATACATCATGCATACAATTGCTCTGACACTTAACAATTTATCCCTACTAGTTAAAATTAAGTATAGCAACTCACATTTTATATAATTTTTATTTGTGTGTTGTTTTTAAATGCAGTTGCCTTAAAACAGTGGCAATATTTTAAAAATAGAGTTGTTTTCAGACAAGCATGTATAAAATTATGTTTTCTCAAAATGTAACTCATTTCATTAGGAAGAAATTCTTCCCTGTGAGAGTGGTGAGGCAGTGGCACAGTTTGTCCAGAGAGGCTGTGGATGTCCCATTCCTTCAAAAGTTTAAGGCAGGGTTAAATGGAACTTTGAGCAACCTGGTCTAGTGGRAGGGGATTGGAACTAGATGATCTTTATGGCCCCTTTCAGCTAAAATCCTTCTATGATTCTATAATGAATATTTTAATAATATTTTACAGACCACTTATGGTCGTAAAGTCTGGTGTGGCATGCTCAAGGCCAGCACAGCCCAAAATGTCCTGACATTTGCAAATGATTTGTAATACACATGAGGGTGGACCAGGGCTTTATTGTGCCTGTTTATTATTAAGCTTTTACTAATCTTATCCCTGCAATTTCTAAGCATTCTCAGAAATACACTGAAGGATCACATTTTCTGCATCATAAGGTACAAAATCTTTAAAAGCATACATTAAATTTTAAGGACATGGAATAATAYTTTCCAAAAACATTCTTTCACACTCCATTTGGAATGCTTATTTATAAATTATAAGATAAATACTGTATCTGAGAAATTTGTAACTGGGAGTAAGTATTGGAGCCCATGAGTAGACCATATTTATCACCTCCCTAGTTTTCTTCCATTCCTGGCTGGCATGTGTCTGAGCACTGTTTCATTAGGCGTGCATGTGCTTTGCAATGGTTAACAAATAAGCAAAAGGTAATGCATTACAAATCTTATTCTATTCTTCCTTCACTGGGACCTTTTACCTTAGTGTGCAATTTCTTCCTGAAGCCAAAAATCCTCAAAATGCTATTTCCAAATTCTGTTAAYCAGCAAAGACAAATATCAGTACAAAACATTCTCTTGGGGTTAAATTCAAAGTTTATCAAAATAACAGATTTTATTTCTTTGCCTACTKACTCTGTTGAGCTTTGCATCAGATCTTTCTTTGCACTTCAAGCCAAAACTCTCAGATACTGAAATGTCTATTTGCATCTTAAAGCATTAAATCCCAATGGCATTTTAAATGAAATTTCTCCACTGCCAGTGATTATCTAGGGCTGCACCAATATCCAAATCCTGATGCTTCATTTACACATGAGTAACTGGTTGGTCAGTTAAATTTTTTCCACCTCCAAGTTGACATCATGAAGGCCCTAAAACATAATCCTTGATTGGTTGAAAAGTTYGAAAGACAGGTGTCTGCTGAGGAAGGCAGGAGCCTTCATTGGAATGAAAAATGTAAACCCACTCCCTCCGAATTACCATAATTTTGAAATGAAGGGGCTCTCAGGCAAAGATATGAGTACAGGAGTAACAGTTCTTTACTAGTATATATATATAAATAAAAAAAAAACAACTACAATTTAACAGGAAAATTAAAATGCAGTGTACAAAAACCTGACACCCTGTTAGTCAGGGTGTTGGTAGCAGTCCAATTAAATCGTGGCTGCAGTCCTCCTGGAGTGACAGATGTGATKCTGTTGAACCAGTGATGCTATAGAAGCRTGTAGTTTTCCTCTGAAGGTCAGGTGGTGATGTAGAAGGGTCTGGTCTTCCTCTGGGAATCCAGTGGAAAAGACTGACTGTGGTGGTCCAAATCTCAGATTATATTCAGGTAAGAATGCTCGCCTCCACCTCCTGGGTGGAGCATGTCAGAATGGGATRATGTAATTTTATCAGTCATGCAGTGAGACTTAATGGTTCATTAACAGCAGATATCSCCCTGGAGGGAGGATGGATTGTGGGAGAAAAAAAGAACACTGGTTTTAACATCTAGCTCATTAACAGAAGATATCCTCCCAGAGTTATGAGGGATGAGTTATGGAAAAGATAAAGAACACTGCCCTATCTGCTGTAACGGATGGTAATAGAATACGTACTTTTGTTTACGTCTTATTGGAACCTAAGAAAATAGATATGTAGGATTGATGCAGGGTGGTTCCGGTATGGTAACGAGGGATCTCCAAAGTCCAGAGCAACTCTTTGAACATGCAGTTTATTGCAAGGGTCATGGATAAATGTGGGCTCACTCAAGCTGCCAGCCACAGCTTAAGAGTAAGCCCCARAGAGATAGAAAGAGAGAAAAAGAGAAAGCAAGAGGGAGAGCAGGAGYAAGAGAGCTCAAATCTTGTTACAATACAACATATCTTTTCCCATCCTGAATATTCTGATTCATAGTAACCAATCAGCAAAAGACACAAAATCCTATAGAATTTACATATAGGGGTACATATAGCCTATAGGGGTTGCTACATTAACAGAATCACAGAATCACAGAATTTTTAGGTTGGAAGAGACCTTCAAGATCATCGAGTCCAACCCATTTTTAACACCTCAACTAGATTATGGCACCAAGTGCCACATCCAGTCTTCTTTTAAGCACACCCAGGGATGTGACTCTACCACCTCCCTGGGCAGATGGTTCCAGTATTTGACCACTCTTTCCGTGAAAAACTTCCTCCTTAAATCTAGCCTGTACCTCCCTTGGCGCAGCTTGAGACTGTGCCCTCTTGTTCTGTCTGTTGTTGCCCAGAGAAAGAGACCAACCCCCAGATGACCACAATCACCCTTCAGGAAGCTGAAGAGARTGATAAGGTCACCTCTGAGTCTCCTTTTCTCCAGGCTAAACAACCCCAGCTCCCTCAGTCGTTCTTCATAAGGCTTGTGTTCTGAGCCCCTCACCAGCCTCGTTGCCTCCTCTGGACACGTTCAAGCGTCTCAACATCCTTCCTAAACTGAGGGGCCCAGAACTGGAYGCGATACTCAAGGTGTGGCCTCACCAGTGCCAAGTATAGGGGAAGAATGACCTCCCTGCTCCTTCTGGCCACACTATTCCTGATACWGGCCAGGATGCCATTGGCCTTCTTGGCCACCTGGGCACACTGCTGACTCACGTTCAGCYGACTGTTGACCGGCACTCCCAGGTCCCTTTCCACCTGAGCACTATCCAGCCACACCGTCCCCAGCCTATAATGCTGCAGAGGGTTATTGTGGCCAAAGTGTAGGACTCGGCACTTGGACTTATGGAACTTCGTCCCATTAGACTCTGCCCATCCATCCGACCGTTCCAAGTCCCTCTGCAAAGCCCTCCATCCCTCTAACAGATCAACACATGCTCCCAGCTTAGTGTCATCTGCAAATTTACTAATAAAAGACTCTAAATCCTCATCCATGTCATCCAGTAAAAATATTAAACAGAACTGGTCCCAGCACAGACCCCTGAGGGACACCACTGGTGACTGGCTGCCAGCTGGATGCAGCACCATTCACCACCACTCTCTGGGCTCGGCCATCCAGCCAGTTCCTAACCCAGCACAGAGTGCTCCTGTCCAAGTCACAGGCTGCCAGCTTATCTAGGAGTATGCTGTGGGAGACAGTGTCAAAGGCCTTGCTGAAATCCAAATAAACAATATCTACAGCCTTCCCTGTATCCACTAGGCAGGTTACCTGATCATAAAAGATGACCAGGTTGGTCAAACATGACCTACCCCTCCTAAAGTCATGCTGACTGGGTTTGATACCCTGGCCATCCTGTAAATTCTGTGTGATGGCACAGAATATAAACTGGTCCATTATTTTGCCAGGTACTGAGGTCAGGCTGACTGGTCTATAATTACCACAATCCTCCTTCACACCCTTTTTGTGAATGGGTGACACATTGGCCAGTTTCCAGTCATCTGGAACCTCACCAGTGAGCCAGGACTGTTGGTAAATGATGGAGAGTGGCTTTGCAAGCTCATCTGCCAGCTCTCTCATTACCCTGGGGGGGATCCCGTCTGGTTCCATAGATTTATGAACATCCAAGCATTTCAGCATTTCTCTGACTGCCTCCTCTTGGATAATGGGGGGACCACTCTGCTCCCTGACATCATCTACCAGCTCAGGAGGGCAGGTGTCTTAAAGACAAGTCATCTTCCCACTAAAAACTGAGGCAAAGTAGGCATTAAACACTTCTACCTTCTCCTCATCTGCAGATACTAAGTTCCCTCCCTTGCCCAATAAAGAACAAAGGTTGGTCTTACCCTTCCTTTTAGCATTAATATATTTGTAAAAACATTTTTTATTATCCTTTACAGAAGTTGCCATTCTAAGTTCAAACTGAGCTTTGGCCTCCCTAATTTTTTTCCTGCATGYTCTAGCAGCCCTTTTGAATACTTCCTTTGAGACCTGACCCTTCTTCCAAAGCTGATACATCGTCTTTTTATTCCTAAGTTCCTCCAAGACCTCCTTGCCCAGCCAGGCTGGATGTTTACCCCATTGACTTATCTTTCGGCACACAGGGACAGTCTGTTCCTGTGCCCTCAAGATCTCTGTTTTGAGGCATGCCCACCTTTCCTGAACTCCTTTGTTTTTAACAGCTGCTTCCCAAGGGACGCTCTGAATAAATCTCCTAAACAGGCCAAAGTCTGCCCTCTGGAAGTCCAATGCAAGAGTCTTACTGGTGCTCCTCCTGACTTCACCAAATATTGAGAACTCTATTACTTCATGATCACTCTGTCCCAAGCAACCTCCAACCACCACAACCTCCTTCCACCAGCCCATCTCTGTTTGCAAACAACAGATCTAACACAGTCCCTCCCCTGGTGGGTTCATCCACCAGCTGTGACAAAAAGTTGTCCTCCATACACTCTAAGAATTTCCTGGACTGCCTCTTTTCTGCTGTATTAAGTTCCCAGCAGATGTCTGGTAGGTTGAAGTCACCTACAAGAACAAGGGCTGATGATCCTGAAACATTACCTAGCTGCTTATAGAATAAGTCATCTACCTCTTCTTCCTGGCTGGGTGGATGATAACAGACTCCCAATAGGGAGTCAGCCTTGTTGGCCTTCCCCTTAATTCTTACCCATAGACATTCAACTCCATCGTCCTTAGTTTCAATTTCTACGGCATCAAACGTCTGCTTAATATAAAGGGCCACCCCTCCACCTCTTCTTCCTTTCCTGTCTCTTCTGAAGAGCTTGTAGCCATCCAGTGCAGTGCTCCAGTTATGTGAGCCATCCCACCASGTTTCCATGATGGCAACTACATCATAGCTCTGCAGTTGCACCATGGCCTCCAGCTCTTCTTGTTTGTTGCCCRGGCTGCATGCATTGGTTTACACACACCTCAGCTGGGCTACTGACTTCACCCCTARCTTAGCCTTACAACCCTTGGACCTGCTTCCAGACAGCCCAGCTGCATCCCCTTCCCCCTTCAAACCTAGTTTAAAGCCCTCTCAATGAGGTCTGCTGGTTCAGGAGCCAAAAACCTTTTGCCCTTAACAGAGAGATGTACCCCATCTGGTTCCAGCGGAGCAGATGCTGTAAGAGTTTCCCCATGATCAAAGAACCCAAAATTTTGTCAATGACACCAACCCTTAAGCCACTTATTGATGATGCAGATTTTCCTGTTTCTTTCATCATTTTCCTCCGCCACCAAAGGGACTGAGCAGAACACTGCCTGTGCTCCTGCCCTATCAACTACCTGACCCAGTACCCTAAAGTCCTTTCKAATTGCCTTGACACTTAATGCATTACCATACTTGTTATACTTTAAACCTAAACTCTACTTCCAGAAACTCCTTTTTTCTTCCTTTCCACATTGGCAGGGTCTTCTTCAACCTTTGGACTTCTCCAGCATGCCTTCACTATTTTAGGGCATTGTTTAATCATGGGGGATTCTCCTGCGGTCAGCCGAACCATTGTTTCCTAGTCATTCATTGATTAGCTTTGGCTTCTTAGATGTCAAAGGTTGCTTTCATTTCTACCTTGCTTATAGATTTCATATTGTAACAGTCCCCTTGCCAGGTATAATTATAAGTCWGYCCTGGTTCATCTACCCCAGCATACTTGTTTTGCTAGAAAAGCATGATCATATAGACATGCTTGATATCATAGTGCTAAATACATTTTTGTGGTTGTTTTTTGTTTTGGGGGCTTTGGTTTTTGTTTGTATTTTGTTGTTGTTTATTGTTGTCCTTTTCCTTTCCCTTTTTCCTTTTTTCTTTTTTTCTTTTTTTTCTTTTTTTTCTTTTTTCATCTTTTCTTTTTCTTTTTTTCTTTTTTTGTTCTTTTTTTTTGTTTTTCTTTTTCTATTCTTTAAATTCCAGATAGTGCAGCTGAAGAAGCAGGGCTTCAAGTTGGGGATATTCTGATAGCAGTCAATGGAACTGATGTCACCAGCATGCCACATTCAGAAGCTGCCAATCTGGCAAGGAAAGGTAATTCTGAGATCACAGTAAAATAAATTACTGGGTCAGGTTCAATGCTCCAAATGTGTCTAGACAAATGGGGTCATATATGCAACAAGAATCTCAATTAATAGTTTCATGTATTCCTATTTCATACAGTAGTATTGCTGAGGTCACTTTTTATCTAGACCTTGTTTTCTAAACACTTTAGAAAATTATTCCCCAAAGAACATGTAATGGTTTTGACTCTCCTGTTACAAAGGAAGTGACTCAGAAAGCCCTGAAAGTGACTGCAGAGGCAAAAATGCCTTATTTATGCTTCATGAAGAGACTTCACATCATCCTTCTGTTTCTCTGTCACCAAGACCTGAAGTCAGGAGATCAGAGAGGTTATTTCATGAGGCATCCTTTTGCACCACCACAGAAACAGTCAGTGATATTAGTCATGYATATTCTTCCCAGAATTGTTATGGCTAAAACCTAAAGATAGCCACATTTGCATGCTGAAAATTAATTTATGGCTATTCCCTTATTTATCCCAGATAAATTTTTGCAAAGGTTCRTGGGAAATTCAATAACCTAAAATATTTTACAAGACAGTGACAAATTTACCTTGACATATACSGTGTTCTTTAATTATAGAGGTGACATTCACACTGTTGTATTTAAGAGAATGTTGAGTGTTTTAGCAGATAAATCTCTGATTACTGGTATTTTTAACTCCTCAGAGAACACCCTCTGTATTAAATCTTGGCACACTGACAGCATTCCCAAAGTCAAGCGTCCTCCAAAAAGAAACCCAGCAAATGTTCTGCAGATGAAAGTGTGTCATAGTCACATTTCTCAATCCACCTTCAGGCATTACCACTTGCTCTTTAGAGTTGATACAATCAGAATTTCAGTCCTTTAGGGTCAAAATCATAGATATATTGATACTGCCAGCAAACATTTTAAAATTTAATTAATTAATAATATTAATAATATTTTAAAATATTTTAATTAATATTAAAAATATTGTGTTGCATCTCATTCATGATGAAAGTAAATATCTTTTTAAATCTTGCAATCTATCATCTATTCAGAGTGCTTACCTATTGCAAATGGTAAGTAGATGCTTTAGCACAGGTTAGCTTCCAACAGCCACCCTCCTCAGTGAGGATCACAGAAAAGGTTAGAATACTCCAAGGCAYGTAAGATAAGGAATTCTCAAGATCATATGTGAGATGACAGAGWCTGAAGGTGCCCCTAAGAGCGTTCTCAGCATTTTTTTATTAAACCTCAGTTTATGTACACCCATTTCAGCAATGAAATTCATTTACTTATTGATAAAATAGACAACTACCCAAGATGCTGCTTGAAAATATAGGTCACAAAAAATTTTTAAGTGTGTCTTCAGATAGCTGGCTTCATAACTAGTTCTCAACACAAAATTARTTTCATTTCTGAATTTGTGTCAAAAGCCAAATAACACTTGATTTAATATGCTTCCTTGGCTGCTCTGCTCCTTGCTGCCTCTAGAAGCTACATTGGGAGGACATGGGCATGGTATGGAATACCGCCTTCCTGCTCCTTACCCTGCATGGGTGTTCAGAAATACTGACATGTTTCTAGTTTTGACTTATGTTTCCACATGTGGTATTTTAGGTCCTGATATCCTCACCATGATAGTGGGATCAGACATCAGCCGGTACCCCAACACGCCCAAGCCTACCTGTCGAGGATATCTGCACAAACGAACACAATCAGCAATTCTGAAGGGCTGGAGGAAGAGGTGGTTTGTACTGAAACATAATGGCTGCCTACACTATTACAAACACAAGAAGGTAAGGAGAGTGGCTGGTGAGGAATCAAACTGTGTCTTGGATTATGAAGTGCAGCAGTTCTGTACTCAAATTTACAGATCATTATCTTGATTTATGGTATTTCCAGCATAACATCAGCACTACAGGCTTTTGCTTGAGGTATATAAAAGAGGATTGCTGAAGGCTCTTCTGCAGTTCTCTGTCCACCTGACATTTCCAGTAGAATAGCTTGTAGTCTTGTTTCTATGCATCTGTCATGGTACACACATGAGCCATCTAATCAGAAATATGCTGCAGAACCACTAGGTATGCCACAAAACAGTCTGGCCAGTGCTTTATTTCAGCACTAGCTATTCTGGTGTCAAAAACAAGTGAATAACTTAAACAGATAGAAACATGTAGGAACATTCTTTTGGAGATAATTTATTCTGTCATAACCAGATCCATCATCAAACTGCTGAAATGTAAAAATGGTTATCTAGTTGTACTCTTAAACACTTCCCAATTTTTGTTCAATTAAGTATCACAGAGGCAAAGCGTTWGATAAATTGGAGTGAGGATTAGAAGGTGCCCCATAATCTTACATTAACTAAGATTTATTTACATTTTCAGTTGCTTCTTTCAACCTAGTAGTCTTCTTTTAAATCATTTGTTCCTCGAYTATCTTATTTGTTGCACTAAGAAAATAAATATTTCAATCATGCAAACTATGTGCGTTTGCTGTTTCTTAAAAAGARTAAATAAATTTAAACCACTGCATAAATATTTTATAGCAATAGCTAACTACTGCTTATCTTCTTGCATTATCCAAGACTAGTGCCCTTSAATTACTTTTTAAATAATTTCATGCCATTTATTTGCTCTCTGTCTCTGGACTCCAAAGAATACACTGAAGTATTCAGGCACTATTTTAGCAGATGAAAAGACAAGGATTTTCTTCACTGCCTTGTGTTTATAGACTACTCTGAAAGGTTGTTTAGTAAGAGAGAAAGGTACTTAAAACAAATACAGTTCTTCACTACTGAGAGATCTAATGCCTAAATGAAATAAGAGAGAYCTTATGTGTATTCATTGGCACTTCTTTCTTTTGGTATGATTTCTCTCAGGATGTAAAAAGACTCATATGTGAGTCATATATGTAAAAAAGCTCATCCCACTTTTTTTTTCTAGGTAATTATAAACAATGTTTTTCATTTAACACAGCTTTTATTTATTTATTATGCCAGCTGCATGATTAAATTGGCAATGTTCTGTTCCAGGCCTTGCCTCACTCTGGAGGAAAGATTTTTTCATTTACTGTATCTAAGAAGTTCTTTGAAATAGTTGACTGAAGGCAAGAATAACTCAGGAAGAGAAAAAGAAAATCAGGCTAAGCTGTCACAATCCAGCAAAATAGGCAGGGTAATCAATATACTCATCTTCATTCTGTTGTTAAGAACATCAGCTCACATTGGTGTATTTCCAGTGACTCCAGCAAGGCCATGCCTGATTTCCRGTTGTGTAAGGAGACAACTTGGCTTTTCATTTAAGCCTGAAATATAGCATATAAGGTTTTGTGGTGGAGAAATGAAAGGGTGCTTTAGTCCATGTCAACAGAGAGCTAGATTTTCTCATCATTGCAATCTACAATCAGAAATTATCCATCTTGAACTTTTCTCTTCCTGCCTACCTGAAAAAGAAGATTTCTAGAGCTTTTTACATTTTTTACATCTCCCATGTAATTGCTGCTCTTTTTGACTCATCTCTAGCCAATCACAAGTGATGAAGTGATAGCTGTTGCAAAATATTCGGTCACTTCACATGCAAGGTTACTTTCTTTTCCCTCAGATACTGCCAACCTATGTCCTTGGCTCTACAATCCATATAAGTAGCTAAAACATATTTTTCACCTCAATAGTTGTATCTGTGATTGTCACCTCAGAGCTGAGATCTTTTTGTGTTAGAACCTTGGTTTTGGTAAATTACTGAGATCAGCAGAGATAAATKATTTATAATACTTTTACCTCACTTGGCAACCATGGAGCTCCACTGAGCTATTTATTCTACAGATTTGATCCCCTGTTGTCCAGAATCTTCTTAAACATGCTATTTCCTTATTTTTCAACATGMCCAGTTTTTCTATTAGAGGAAAGATAACTGGAAAATATGAGGAGGCAGTCATGAGCGTACATTTAAATCCCTCCTTAAGGCAAGTATAAGCAGACAGGTTTCTTGTGCTTGAACTTAACACATTTTTTCAGGGGAAGCTGAAAACACATCAGCATAGTCACACACTGATCCTTTCTTTACAGAGAGCAATGTTTGCCCCTCTAAAAGTACCATTTGCTGCTCATCGCAGTAAAGGGGCTCCAAAGTCGCCACAAAATGTTTGTGGTGAAGACTTCAGTATAGGACAAGTCTTAACCAGCTTTACAAGAGACCAATAAGATAGAAAAAGCATCAACCTCACAGCAGCAGAGCATCACTTTAACATGGTACATCTCTGAGCTGTCATCAGCAAGTTGCTTTTAGCCATTGAGGGGTTTAAAGACTGTGGAGCATGCATTCCTTTATYATGCACTGCTAAAGTGCTACCAGTGTTTGAGGCTTAATAGGAAAACACAAGGATTAAGAAGGCATTGTAGTCAAAAACTTGTTTCCCAATATTCTTCATTATAAATATCTATCATGTAATGAGTTCAACAAATTTATAACTGGCTTTTACAAAACCACTAAAAGTGCCAGAATTTCCTATTTTCAATTCATCATTGCTTTCTTGCTACATAAGACTGAATAAATAAAAAAACATGTATAACAGGCTCCTCTCTGGTTTCTATCTTGCAGTGTTTCTAGGAATTATTTACTGCCCCTTGGACATAAGTAGACCCTGGTAAAGAGGATAATGAGASAGATAACTAATCTAGCACCTGAAAGGAAATTAAGAAATCAATATAATTGTGGTTGTGGTCGAGGAGAAACTCTAAAGAGGCTTGTCTCCAACAGAAATGTTGTCAATGTATCTCCATGGCACAGTTCCTTTCCAGACATCAGAGGTTGATTAATTCTAGTTAAACCAGCTCTATCAGGTCCTCACATTACTTTTGTCATTTATTCCATTTCACTGTCCAATTCCCTCAGCTAAGAATGATATAGAACTGTAGTGGTTTGAAATAAAGATCTAGAGTATGGGTTTTTTGCCAGAATTTTGTATGGACTCCAAGTAGGAAAATCAAAAGAAAAAGTTGTAATAGGAAGGAAGTAGGAACAGTTACGTTGGAAGGAATAGTCAAGTTGGAAACTATTGTCCTGACAGTAGAAAAGAGCATGCTTKAGAGATTCTTTAGGATAGTGAGAGACTGAACTGTGGATAGAGAGAAAATCAACTTTCATGTGTAGCCCCAAGTCTCAGAGAAATGGTCTTCGTGGTAGTTCATGTTAGTAATGCTCTGAAGCATATTATAAGAAAACTGCAATATATATTCTTGAGAAGCACTCTTCCTGTGGCAGCACTGAAGGACAGAAATATGCTTTTTGTCAGTCTTCATTGTCATCATATATATTAATGTCACTTATTAAAWGATAATTATGATTTGCATTTCTTAGCCTCACAAGTGTGATGCCTCTAGGATGCTCTTAGGCATAGTGTGAGTGACTAAGACAAAGTATCTCAAAGCTGAGGGGAGGGCAGTGAGAACAAAGAATGCATTTCTTATAATCCAAAACAATTAGACCCCAACCTGGTAAACAGCTATTACATCACCTAAATCTTCAGATGTTAGATCATATCTCTGTTTCAATTAGAATAGAAGAGAGAAGGAAAAAATGCTTTTCAATTATTTTTATTTCTGTGGTATATAGAGTCCAATTATTACACCAAGAAAGAAATCCTCTGCCTGTCATGTGCATTTCAGTTCATATTAGTTCTGAACTTTTGGGCACTCTTTCTTTCTAATTGCAGGATGAAGGGAAGTGCAGACCTCTGGAAGTAACAAAGCTGGAAGGAGCAGAAATTGGTGTTGACACCAGTCTGGGTAAACCTTTTGTTTTTAAATGTATACCTCAAGCTGGAAACAGGATTTTCTACTTTTGTGCAACTTCCAACCAAGAAATGAAGAGGTAAGTGATCTTTCATTTTAACAATATCTGTTTTCTTATTTCAGTGTGGGAAGAAGGAGGTTGAATATTTGGAGGATGTTCACAATATCTTACCTTGATCCGTAGGGAAAGAATTTTTWAAATTTATCAGCAGCTTAAGGGAAGAAAATGTTTCTATTTCTCAACTGCAGAAGCTTCAAAAATTATTTTTCAGTTTCATAGCTTTTTTTCTTTAAATAAAATCTTTAACATTTATGTTTTGTTATCCTCCTGAATTCTTGATTTATCCTGAGAACAAAAACTTTACATTATCATGCCTTCCCTCACACTGTCATATCAAATGGAAGTGTAGATTTTCCTGTGGATGTGAACTTGCTTATCAAGTCTCTCTTCTGCCCAACAAGGACAGTGCTAGTAATAAATACAATCCCATCTTCGTCTCCTTTTCTTTCATTCTGTGACATTTTCATTTTAGTATTTTAAAATACAAATGTGCCACAAAAGCATGTTGGTTCTGATAAGAGGCAATGTCTTTGGGTGTGGCGTAGAATTAGAATTTAAAAATACTGCTTTGCATTTCCCAAAGACAAMAGCTGACTGAACAAAAAKACTAAAATCACCTGTAATATGAGCCATGGAGTAATAACTTTTAAAAAGTACTGAAGTCAAGTCTTATTCTCCTCTTTGTTTTATTGTGAATTGTCAGAAAAACAAAGCTGTGAATTAAGTTGACAGTTTGGTATTCATATACCCATTTTTAAATTATCTTACTATTTAACATAACCCACCATTATATTAGCAAAGCATTTTCCATTTCCAAATTTTGTATCATCCATAGTACAATAGAATAACTTTGCCAACAAATAGCCTGCTTAATTCTGTAGTTTCCATTTTAAAGATTTTTTCACATTTCCCACTAATTCATTATCTGCATTATGACAAAGATAACAAGAGTCGTCATTTAGCCTGACAAAATTGAACTATTTTTTGAACTATATATTTTGATATATAGATTCCCTTGTCTGCAATATTGACTTTGTTTATTACAATGTGTTATACAGCAAGGTTTGAGACTTACATTTTTGAGTCAGCAATGTTCATTTAGTTTTAATCCTCTGCTTTTCTGACTTAAAGCCTTGAATATGTCCTGAAAATTGTGTATCCCATTAGATGCTGCATATGTCAGCAAGAATTAGAAGAGGCAGTGAAGCATATTTGTTCTGACCTACCAAACTAATCTATTCTCACTTTTTGTCATATTATAGGTGGCTGGAGGCTATGGATAAAGCAGTACATCCTGTCCATCAGGTAATGCTGTAGTTAGGTGAGAAGCATTTTGTGTACATTTAGGTGTACAGCAGATTGTGCAGAAGACAGAGAGAGAGTAACTGTGTTTGTACATGGTCAGGTGCAGACAACAGCATGGAAACTGTGCCCTTTTACCCTACTGGCTGTGAATCACTCCCAGTCTAAGARCCATATACAGAATTATGACTCAGCTTATATGCTTTGCTGCCATATGGTGGAATTAATCAAAATGCTCCCTCTCCAGATATCAGCGGCTTTCAGCTGGTTTGGAAACATATTGTGAAATTAGTGTAGCAGGCAGAAAGCAAGGGTAGAGAGGATTCTCACAAGTATGTGTTAAGCCTTAGGTAATACTGTTTGGAGTAAAAGAAGAAAAGGGCCATATCTTCCTAAGTATTCCCCACAGTTCTGCTTTGATTGCAGGCAACCCACTTTTTCTGACAGAATACTGGGTGGTGATAAAGCATGATTGCTGAGTTCTTATTTTCTGTGTTTTCAGAGGTAAAGAAAGATAAGTATGTTGATAAAAATTGACTTATCCATCTCTTTACACTGATATGCTCTCTGCTCGCCCCTGTGGCTGGGAAAAATACAACCATAGTTGATCTTGAGCTGCTACTGGGAGACCTTACTCAGCCCAGCATAATTCAGTATCAGCAGTCTCTGGCCGGCCCCTGAACTGGGAATTGAAAAGCTAATTTTAGTATTTCCAGACTTGGAACCATAGAGGTCAAAGATATTTTAGCCTGCCCTTTCCTGGCCCCATGAGTCCTACTCTTTTCTGCTATAGACAGACCATCYTTATAAAAATATTAAAACTGCAAGGTACAAATTAAAAACCTGCATTAATGAGTGAAAAAAAAAAGTGATATGAGTGATTCCTTCAGCACTGTTTAGTGACAGGTTTAAAAACAGTGAAAGGTATTTCTTGTTGCTTTAATACCTTTTGCACTGAAGTAAAGCAAACGTATCTTTCTTTTGGCTTTAGCTTTCAGATATAAAGCATTTTATAAGTGCAAAATCAAACTAGTTTCCAAGCATATTCTTCCTGAGCATTTCTCAAAAGAATATGAAGGAATCCACACGTTTGAAAACAGCAAAAATAAGTCAAACCATTGAAAGTGTGTATCCTAACCTAAAGAAACAATAAAACAGTGTGAGCCAAAAAAGGATAATAAAGGCTCACATAGACAAAACATATCAAAAGAGTCCTTCTTTAGTGTACCATGCAAAAATAACCTGTTGTATAAAATTTTCAGCATTAGACATACAGAAGGCAGAACAGAACAACACAGAAAAAAAAAAGGTAAGGCAAGGCAAGGCAGGGCAGGGCAAGGCAAGGCAAGGGACATTTTTTGTGTGTGTTAGTTCTTCCATCCAAGTCTGAATGCAGTATTCCACTAATAGACACTATGACATTTTCTCTGAAACCCAGAGAGCAGATGGTGATTTTTCCTTGCCAGATTATRTACAGTAAAGACTACTGAAATCAAGAAATCACAAGGCAATTAAAAAAAGAACCAACCAAACTTCATACAGCTGTGAAGTAATCCTGTTTGTACCTACAAAACTAAAACAGATGCTGAAGAAACCAAATCACAGTTTTAAGAAGAGAGTAGACATTTGCATGTGGGAAGGTTTATGTCTTTAAGTCTACATTTATGTAATTTCATTTTCATGATTGAATTTTGTTGTAACTTAACCCCAGTAGCAGCTCAGCCCTACACAGCTGCTCACTCAATAGCTCCCAGTGTGAGGGGAGAAAGAATCAGAAGACTAAAACTGTGACAAGACTTTRTGGGTTGAGATACAGGCATTTAATAGGTAAAGCAAAACCCACACACAGAGGAAGAGCAAAACATGGGTTTCATTTACCCCTTCCCATGTCTGGACAGGTGTTCAGCCATCCCCAGGAGAGCAGGGCCCCATCACATGTAATGGGTACTCAGGAAGAGAAACACCATCACTCCAAACTTCCCCCACTTCCTTCTTCTACCCCAGGTTTCATATGCTGAGCATGTTGTATGGTCTGAGATATCCTTGTGGTCAGTTAGTGTCACCTGTCCTAGCTGAGTTCCCTTGTGCATCCCCAGCTTCCTCCTTGGTGGGGTGTAGAGAAGAAAGCCCTTGGTTCAGTTCAAGCCCTCCTCAGCAACAACTAAAACATCCCTGTGTTGTCAACACTGTTTTCAGCACATAACCCAAACACAGCCCCCTGCTACCTACTGTGAAGAAAATTAACCCTATTCTAGCCAGCACAACTTTTCAAAAGATTTTCACAACAAAAGCTAATTTATTGGCAGAAGACTAAAGCTTGTGTCTTTTCATGCCAGCATGTCCTCCTTCATTTTTTACCAGAACATTTCATTACCTGCTTACTTTATAGAACCATGTGTGGGTAGATGTCACACTGCATAACAATACACTCCCACCATTGGCTATCAAGAACCCTGAGTGCCTGGGGCTTCTTCACCAGCTGGACAGGAGCAAAGATGCCTGGATTCAGCACTACTGCATTCTGAAGGATGGCTGTTTGTACTTCTATGCCACTCTCCGGTCTACACCTGCCCAAGGTAGGGATGGCTGCGTAGATTTTAGTTTGTTATTGAAGTAGAAATGTTTCACTGCAGTTTCCAAGTAGAACTTTTACTATTAGTGAGAGTTTCTTATCAGGAAATTCAAGCTGTTCTGTGAAGGTGAATGAAGGAAATCCAGACTAGGCACCTCATTCCTGACCCTAGTCTTCTTTCCTTTTCCTCCCACACTTTTATTCTTTCTTTCTGAAATGGAGTTATTCTGCACACATTACCTCAGGAGCAGTTATCAGAAACAAGACCCAGCCTTCTAAAGCACTTTATGATGGTTGAGGCAGTCCCACTTGATGGCAGTCTCCTGAAAGGTGTCAAATCAGGAAGCATCTGCAGATATCATGAAGTGACTGGTTGCCCTGAAACAACCAGGTTTTCAAGTGSCCTTGATAAAGCTATTCCACCCTCAATATGCAGAACTTTCCTACTGCTGGAGAGCCTGGAGGTCCAGGATGTGGCCACAGCTCCTAGCTGCCATCTAGGAGTGCTCCCCTCAGCAGGAGAGGGTGGCTGCCCACTCTCAAATCAGAAAAATAATACTACTGAGGTCAATTGCAAGCAGAGCTCACTTGACACACAGAAAGGGGGTGGGTGAGGACCTGCAAATGCTTTTTCCCTGTGCTAAGGAAGCTGGCAGTCAGAAGAATCAGAAAGAAAAAACTTCTTTTTGCTTGCTAGCCAGTCTTCAAATCAAAAGGGAAAAACTTTCCTTAGGGCTTATGCTATTACAATCAGGCAGAAAATGCTTCACTTTATGTCATTTGCATAACACTCTTCATCTGCCAAAGGCCATATTTACAAAATTACCAGGGATTTCCTCTTTGCATGAAACCAAAGCTAAACTTTGTGAAGAGAAAAGTAATGAATTAAAAGAAGCAGAAATTAATTTTTATGCATTTATGACRCTGAAGTCTATGCTCCTACTGCCAAACATTTTCTTTTGGCATTTAAATATCCTACCACATAGAAATTCTTCTATATGATGGTAGTTTTTTTCTTGCTATTGCATTTTTTTTCCATTTTCACCACATATTCTCATTCTGTTATAGCATTCCCAATGCTAGAACATTAACTTGGTGCTGTTGTGTCTAAATGTGAGACTCCCCAAAAATAAAGACCCTGTCCTGCAGATCTTTCTGACTATTCACCATGTATGTATAAAGTGAACTTAAACCTTACCTTGCATGAAGTAAAGTCTGCAGGGAAAAAAAACCAAACCAAACCAAACAAACAAACAAACAAACAAACAAACAAACAAACAAAAAAAGGGTTAAAATTAAAATGTCCAGAACTTCTGTTAACCAAACCTGATTTTAGGAATTTTTTTTCATGTTAAATTCATATCCCTTTAGTTTTTAAAGGAAAGTAAAAGAAAATATCAACAAGAGGTCCCACCTTCCAAAGAAGTGGCTTGACGCAATCTAATTAATGGCAGTCAAAAGCTAGGAAAAATATTTTGCCATGTCTTATATAACAAAAAGCTAAATAAATCTTTATTGCTCGTCATTTGATAAATAAGAAGCCTGTTTAACACTGTTTTGACATCAATTTTCATAAAAGGAAAACAAACAAAACTTTCAGATTTTTAAATGTAAAGTCTGTAAAACTCTGTGAATACACCAATCTGAAAATCCAGTTTGCTGGATTTGTTGGTATGTTTGTAATTGGCAGTACTTCTGTAAATGGTATCTGCAATATACATAATGCATGCTATTTTATTCTGTCCAGGTGGCCTTTACCTGCAAGGTTATATTGTGAGTGAACAGTCCCTRGGCTCCAAGAGATCTGTAATTGAACTCAAACCTCCATCTGAAGAATTTAAAACTTTTTACTTATGTGCAGAGAATGTAAATGAAAACAAAAGGTAAACCAAACATTTTTCGTTTGTCTTTTTTTTTTTTTCCAATTTATTTACCAGACTGTAGGAGACCAGGAGCTCTGTGGCTTGAGAAGATTAGTGACAACTTTGTGAAAAGTTTTCGCTTTTCCCCCTAGATTTCCCTTTAGCAGTAGCCTTAGTCAAGCTGCAGTAAAAGATATCCCGAAACATGTGAGTCATCAGTTCTGTTATTTTCAATGCTGGAGCAACTGCAAGGCTGGCTTGCAGAGGTTTGGAAGTAAACCTGGATAAAGTGCCTTGCACAGTTATGTGCGGGGTGATTGTACTGAACACAGAAGCGATGGCACTTCTCATTAGTGAGAATGGATTATGTATCCTTCTCATTCCCAAGAATTACTGTCTTCTGCCAATGACCATTAGAACTGAATTAGTGTAAGCAAATTGGACAATGAAAACACATTCTGAAGGTAAATTCCGTCACCATAATCCAGTCAAATTCCACATCTGTCAGTGGGAGTTTTTACCTAAAGCCGATTAATTACACTACCTGGACTTTAATTTAATGAACAAAAGACAAAGCTTTTCAGTATGTTGGAAAATAGCTGTTAATGCCTCCACCTTCTGCATCTCTCCAATCTGTTGATTAAGAGTACAGATAGTAACAGGGTTGAGCAAACCCCACTTATTAAAGGTGTTTTTCAAAGGACAGAGAAATGTATTCATAACACTTGATCAGGGACAATTGTTGATCTGTCATTTCTTCTAGGTGGATTACAGCTTTGAAAGCTTCAATTAACAAATGGTTACCCCTTCACCAGGCAATCCAAGATTTCATGAACAGACCACTGGAGGAGACAAGAATGTGAGAAGAAAGCTCAGTTTTTCCCCTATTTCTGTTTTGCATTTTAAGTTCCATGCTATATCTCATGAGTCATCTCAAGAGATACTCCAGCAGCAGTTAATCTTTAGCATTGCTATATGTTCAGAACTTTTGTAAGCATTAGTAAATAAATGCAAAGCAATGTTGCCTTCTTTGTCACTGTATTTTGTGTTTCTGCTTCAACTCAGACCACACATAGGGTCTACTTTACAGCTCTGATCTGACGTTCATTTTGCATACATTTTGTACTCCCTGCTGGGGGCTTTTTGTGGGTTTGTTTGGTTTGAGGGGATTTTTTGCAAACACAGTCTTTGCAAAGTGTTCTGCTTTATCATCCAGGTGATTTGTATGTGGGTTTTTCTAGGTGTTGTGATGCTTAAAGTTGAGACAAAAGCTGGGCTTT
The DNA here is from genome assembly GCA_902810485.1 of Alauda arvensis. Taxonomy (NCBI): domain Eukaryota; kingdom Metazoa; phylum Chordata; class Aves; order Passeriformes; family Alaudidae; genus Alauda; species Alauda arvensis. The sequence goes on along the minus strand of CADDXX010000205.1, from coordinate 992,277 downwards.
TTGAAGGGTCAGCAGCTACCTACTATTACATGGAAYATATCTCTGCATTTTTCTTGGCTATTTTTGGGCTATTGTACATTCTATCTTAAGTTTCAGTTTTATGGTTTGGTCATCTGCCATCACATCACAGCAAATTTGTGAGCAGAAATCAATTCAAGAATCAAAGGATGCTGTTTCCTCCAAAGTTAGCAATAAGAGACAGCATTTTGAAACAGCATCAGGGATATCAGGATTAGACATCTGTGGTTATTACAGCTGGTCAAATACACAGTATTTCACATAATTGTCTAGCATTTCAGTAACTCCTCCTATGAATAAATCCAGATATTCAGTTTCCAAATGTATCAAAACACTAATTCAAGTAAAATTACAAAGGTTAGTTCAAAGATGCACCCCATACAAACAAAAAAATATTGCCAGTCTGTAAAATTTTCCTCACAAATGCTGTGATTCTTGCTTTTGTTATGATCTTTAGACCTTAATTCTTTGAACACATTAGAAACCCAGCTCCTCACTTGCTCTTACCATTAGCCTGGAAAATATCAATTGCAATGCAGAAAGAAGCTAAAAAGCAAGTGGTGCTCCCCCAGCCACCACAAATGTATTTTTTAGGAGCCAGATTGATTAGCTTTACAAGAYTGAAGCAATAGCACTTGAAGGAATGATGGTAAATGGTTCAAATTATTTACCACAGCRACTTGAGTGATTTATTTCAAAATAAGAATGGTTAGTTAAACAGTGTAAGGAATTTTTTGAAAACAGGCACCCAACCCCAGATATGTTACCATGCTTGCTTTGTATAAAACTGTGCTGTAAAGTAGAATGCATGACTGTATTTGAAAAAAAGCAGTCATCAAAGCTATATTCTACATTCTATAGTATTTTAAAATTTTTGTGTTCAGAAATGAAATTTACATTTCCACTACAATGCTGAGAATAARTAATGAAATAGCTATGAATTACTTCCTTTTCTAACTCTTTTTTACAATGGAAAAAATAACACTTATGGGTCAAGTAAAAATGCTGTTTACTTGAGACTAATARTTTTCCCAGGGGAATAGTTATCTAATTCAGAGTGACAGTTCAGGCTAGGAAGCAGAAAAGCAAACAAAAAAACATATACAACAAATGCAAACAAAATTAAACCAGCAAACGTGTTTTCCGTTAGAAACAATAGTGAGTCATGCAAAAGGCAATGTAACTGGGGAAGGGGGTGGAGTACAAATCCTAAAAGGAGCAGCTGAGTGAGCTGGGGGTGTTTAGCCTGGAGAGAAGGAGGCTAAGGGAGGCCTTAATAATTCTATTATTTAAAAATTCAGTGTAGTGGGTAAACAGGATTTTTCAAATGACCATAAACTTTGAAAAATTATCGACAAAGAAAACCCAAACTATCAAGCTTTGGAATTATCTAGTTTTTAACACAGGAACTTTGAGGAAGAGTCAAAGGCAAGCTTTCTACATTTCTCTGAGTCAAGGCTTGTTCCTTTCTGTCCACCTGGCAAGAGATCAGAGTAGCCTATGGATGTTGCTATTTTCCTGGGAAGTAACTACGGACCCCAAGGAGGTGGGCTGCCATCCACTCTTTCTTGTACCACTTCATCTCCTTTTCTTGGTAGAAGAACCAAAGGCATTCTGAAAAGTATACTGAGATTTCTCTCAACAGATATCAAGAACATGAAAATTATCACCAGGAAAATTTGCAAATTCTCAAGCTTAGTTACCACAGCTGATTTTCACACCACTTTTTGGGCAATACTTCTAGCATGAATTAGAGCTCACTTAGCTTGGCTTACTTGTGAACTACAGCGTGGCAGGCTGAGCGCCTGCCCCAAGCCTGGCCGCACTGCCATGGAGGGGCAATGATTTAGTATGAGCCCTCTCTAGCCACAAAAGGCCAGCAGCTTTAGGCTGCCACAATATGGCTCAACTSCCCCCCAAGGCTGTTGCCTAGGAACAGGCCCTGGTGAGCTGAACYTCCAGACTGTTCTGCAAGGTTCGCTCCCAGGAGCCTCTTCAATTACTTGTTACTTTTATGTTAATCCTAGACTCCCCTTGGAAGCCCYGACTGTCTGTTACCTTGTTTCACCTCATTATTGGACCAAGTTGTAAATCCCACCCCTGGTTAAACATATATAAGTCCTTGCTCTCGGTGGGCCCAGTTTCTTCAGACCCAGCGATCTTCATAGCCAGGAGCTCCAATAAAGAASAYACTGAGGACTGAAGAACCCATCTTGTGATCTTTCCTGTGCCGCCTGCTTCCCCTCTCCACCAGGATCTCCTGAAGCCTGCAGCCTAGGCTGCCTGACAAAAGAGCCTGAAATCACCCTGTGTGCCTGTGCACCTGGGCCAACAGGGTGCTCTTCTAAGAGCCTCTGCCAGGAATGTCACGGCACCTCCCAACACCATYRGGCCGTGACCGCGGCACTACAGGAAGAATGTTAGTCATGATCATCAAGTCAGCCATGTCTTTAAAAAAAAAGCAGAAGTGGGAGGTTAGTTCTACATCCTTTCCATAACACAACCAGATGTTATTTATTATACTGAAGCAGCAATGCATACATCTCTTGTTGCGTGTGAATAGCCSTTACCAAGGATGTCTCTTTAAGGTAGGAAAGACAGCAGCAAATGAGTGGCCAGACTGCTCACATCACCCTTCATTAGCCTGAATATTTAATCCAAACACATTTCATGTCAGAGGATATGTAATATCTTGCTCCAAGTGCAAAGAGGAATGATGAAGATGTTATGGGTAAGTTGAAGAAAGTAAAAAAATAAAACCCTGGATCTCTTAGGCAGGGAAAGGCTGAGGGATTGGATGAGGTGGTTTGATGGAGAAACTGCAGCTGTTCAATAGCAAAAAAGACCCTTCCACTTATTCAAGGGCAAATGTGACACCTATAACCAGAACTAAAGTWAGTTCTGATGGCCTGTGTGGTGGAATGTAGAAGTAATTTCTAATCCTTTTAACAGGTATGATATTTATCACACAAGTAACCTTCACATGYACTATTTCAATACTATGCAGTCAGTGTTAGTCATCTGAGATCTTTATAATGGAAAGTTTTAAAGCCAAAAAAATAAACAATGTGCCTTTATTGACAAGGTAAGGTAAAGACATAACCAGAACTGTCACATCCACTCCCTTCCTGGGTAACTGCCACAGCATAAAGCACACTGCRATGTGTACATTTTACCAGAAAAAATCCTTTTCCTCTAGTTTTTACAACAAAATGCACGTAGTCTTAGGGCTAAGATATGAAATCTGCAAAATACTCCAAATCCAATTCTGACAGTCAAATAGATGGTTTCATTCCTCTCTCTGTTTAAAAATAATCACATGATTACAAGTTAGGACCATGCCTGTGGTGCTTAGCACTTTGAAGTCTCTCATCTGCAGACACAATTTACATCCATTGATTACATTTGTGACATTAATCCATAAAGTGAGAGCTAGAGCACAATTAATTAGGAGTTGAAACAAAAAGTAAAGATTTTTTAGTTTAAAGGGGGTTAGAAATTATTCAGGATGCAACAAATAAAACAGTTTTCTTGTTATTTTGCCAGTAGTTTATAAAAGATATTTTAAGCAATTCTCATGTTTAGTAGTCTTTCAACATCAAAGTTCTGAATTTTCTCATTTATAGCAGTTATCCTGTAATTAATATTTCATCACTTTAATAACACTGAAATCATCAATAAAAGTGTTTCGTTGTTTAAAGAAAAAAAATAACAACAACAAAAATCTGGAACACTTCCAGTAATGCCTATAGCACAAACAAAACACATGTAAACTTGTGAATTTGAAGAGCATCAGTGTTTTGTTAATAAAAACATGTCCACACACTGGTCTTGCACCACAGTGTCTCAATTTGTTATTTATGCATAMTGTCTCTAGTGGCAGCAATAAATGGCAAAAAACTGCTGAGCTGTGTTTTTACCCACACGTGTTTGTTACCATCCTCAGCTGTGGGACAGATACACATTAAAAGGCCACATTTTATAAGCCATAAGAATTGAGCAATAATTTTGCATTTTCTCTAGTGAAAAGTCAGCTGGCAGAGTTTAACATGACTACTGACAGCTTTACCGTCATATGAGAAAATGTTGGAGAACAGTGAGAAAAATCTGATCACAACAAAAATTCTGCCTGGGAAAAGGAAGTATTTTTTGGCCTTTCAGGTAAACTTGAGAAAGAAATACACTCCTTGTCTGAAAGAACATGAAGTAAAACACTAGTTTTTCCAGTCTTTAAGTTATTTCAGTAACGTCAGCAGATTGCTATTGTCTTAATACTTCCAATGCTTTAAATGAATACTCAAGAAAGTAGATTGGAAATATTTTTGAAGAACCAGGATAAAAAATCCCCCAGAAATTAGACACATCTTAGATAATAGAATGGAAGAAACAAAACAAAACAAAACAAAAAAAAGAAATTCAACCAACCAGAAAAAAGAAAACAAAACATAATAAAACCCCACCAGTTGTATATATTTTTTTATGAGACAGAACAGAATTTTGAGCTTGCCACCAAAGAAGGTCAGTCCGAATCCAGGCTTCTCCAAAGGCTGAGGAAGTTTAGATTTAAAACTTCAAATAAAGTTCCCCTTTGGAGTCTCAGTTTTAGTTCCCTTCTAAGCTTTTTTTGCAATTCCTTCAAGAGAAGTGAAAGTGGGGTGAGTTGCTTCAGTGCTGTCTCAGGGGTCAGCAAAGCTGTGCAATCACTGTATTGTCATTATCCCACTTACGGGTTGTTTGTTTGCAAAGAAGACAATAATTATTGCTCGGTACACCTGCTTTCAAGGTTTTCTTTCCACTATCACAGGAAAAAGATAACTCCGTTGAAACCAGAATGCTTCCACTGAGTGGGATACTGTGCTGAGAAGAAATGGGGTCTTGTTCTTGAAGCATGGTGYATTCAAACACTTTTCTGCCCTCCAAATTGAGCTCTTTTACTGCCCTGTTCAGCAGAAAATATGTACAAGGTTCTGCAGCAGGAGAGCCACAGAGGGTCACCAAGGCATTCTTCAAAGGGATGAGTTATTTTGCTGGAAAGAGTTTGAGGCCAGAAAAATATTTTTGGGAGGTGCATAACTTCCTTTAGAAGCAGGTTTTTTGAAGGATAAAGACACTGGGCTTAGTTTTTTTTCCCCCTTCTTTCTCCCTAGAATTTGAACCACTAGAAGCTGAAAGTTGTTTTAGTGGGAATTTATTTTTAAATTTTCACAGCTAATCCACTCTTCAAACACAGCAATGATGAGATGTGCATTAGCAAAAGCAGAAACACTGCAGCACTCTGGGGCAGAAATCTGACTAATACCCAGACTGTGCTGACTTGTGAGCTCATGGCCATTCCCTCTGTCAGCACCACAAGATGACATGCTAATTTTATCTAAATGAAGGGGAAGGATTTCAGCAATATGTACAATGTGACAAATCTTACTCAAGATGATCTTCTCAAGGGTAATTTATGCCAAGGCAGATATTTACTAAGAAAAAACATGCTGACAGAGCCAGGAAAGACATTATTTTTCTGGGGAAAAGATGCTGCTTTCATCTAAAGGCTTCATCATTTTGGAGAAYGTATCCTGTTAATGAAAATAAACAAGAAAAAAGACCTGAAGTAATTTCTTTATACTGTAGGACAACTGAAGGTTGTGAAGATTATATTTCATGGGAGATTCATTTGTATGTTAGATTAGATTAGCTGTAGTACTGTATAATATTATATCTGTATTTATAATTTGTAACAGTATGTTTTAAATTTTATATTGCTGAGAATATCTGTAATCTAGCACCATCTGAAAAGCATTGTTTTCATTACAGCAAGCTGCAGTTACTGTGATTAGGAAAAATATTTGAAAAAATTAAACAGGAGAGGACATATTTCAATTTTTAAAAATGGTAGGARGTTTTTACATTTAAAATAATAAAATATTTAAATATAACTTAATTTCTACATTTCCCAATGAAAATGTTTGGAAGGAGAAAGACATCCTGCAAGAAATTTCAAATATTGTTTCTCTTGTCCCATTTAGGAACAAAAAACAAAATTAAAAATGTGATTACTGAGAAGTAAACCTATTGAGTCAATACTAAAGGATGTATATTATGCAATCAATTGCAGCTTCTTTTTTATTTTTCTTTAAATCTTTTGTTGGAGTTTGGCCTGTATTTTTCTCTAAATAACAGAATTGTTCCACGTTCTGAAATAGGATGACATGCAACATTATTTAGGAACACTATGAAGTTTTTAGCAAAGTATTCTTCCTTTAAAGTTATTTCCTTGAATTTTATTCCTGTAAGGAAATTAAGCATCATGCATGTGTTAATTAAACCACTCAGAGTGAAAAGACCATTTGCTGGTGGCCCTGTGCACGGTGTTTGAGTGCTGGAAGCAAGATCCAGCATGTCCTTGAGCAGCACCACAGGAAAAAGCAAGCACACATGCTTGTACTTTGTGTTCCTGTGCGAGATAGAGAGACCCACAAGTTATGATTCACAAACAAGTGTGAAAAACAAATTAGATTTTTACCAAACAGACCTCTCTCTGCATAATTAACAAAGTAATCTCATGAAGGAAAGGATTGAAGCAGTGAGAACCACCAGAAAGCAAATTTTCAAGTTCAGTCTGCAAGAACTTAAGAAGCAGACCTCAACAATACACCCATTATAATCCACTGTCAAGGAGGCAGCATGAAAGCTAAAATAATATTAGTMACAGCTGTAGTGCAAAGGTAGAAGAAAAAAAAACAATGTAAGAAGACACCAGCAACTAAATGAAGAGCAGCAGTATGCACAGTGACTGACAATCCCCTGGGAAAAGTGTGAAACACAGTAGATATAGTAAGTGTAGGGAAATCTAATCCTAACTTTGTATTTTACTAGCCACAATGCAAGCTGGCACTGGTTGGAAATACGAAGAAACACACAAAAGCCCTGTGAAATTGAGTTTGAGCCTGCTGTGCCTTCATGAGGGTAAATGCCTGTGCTAGCAAAACAAAAGTTCACATATGACTGCAACAGTCACTCTGTGCCATGCTTTCAGGGTATGCTCACTCTGCAAAGCCTGCTCTTCTGCAGTTCCTCTGCTCCATCACTAGGTCATTCCCAATTTCATCATGATTGCAAGACAGCTACAGCAGAATCCCAACATTACCAACAAGTTGTAAAAACAGAGTAGAGCACATGGCCAGATGCTTTTAGAAATCATTCCAAGGACAATCTGTGGTAAGCAATGTAGGCTGTAAATAGGACAGGACTGATGCTTTGAGCTGATTGCAAGTGTGGATTTGAAGGAATTCCACCCACAGCATGGTAATGAAAGCAAGGTAATCCCACAGGATATATTCAATGCTAAAAAAAGAGCAAGAACAGTAATCTCTTTCCATCAAGMAGGAAGATGGATCAAAGATCTCGATTTGACTCAAGGATTCTCAACAAGTGAATGGAGTGGGATCAGCAAGAATCTCTCCTCACAGACACACAAACAACTAGGCAGGACTGACAGAAGAGGTAGTGCATGAAGAACCCTTACAGAGAGCTCTAAGTGCTGATTTGCTGAGATAACAACTGGTTGCTAGAATCAATAAGAAGATAACTCTACCTTTGAAGACTTTTAAAAAGCATATTCTGATATTCAGATAAGAGGATTTGGAAGAATAGCAGCTGTATATCCTTTTTTACAGGGTGCTGTGCAGCTTTCATAGGGAAATTACGTTGGCATCTGGTTTTGAAATGAAATCTGAATACTTGTTATCAGCTACTGAGATCTGTCAGGAGCTCARCTCCAGTGACAGACACTCCAGATCAGAGGCAAAGAATAAAAAATAGAATTTAAAAAGTCATGTTTCCATGTCATTAGCATTTCTTCTAATTTCCTGGGCTTTAGTTGGTAGAATGAAGCAGATAATGTATTGTAAGAGGTTTAACAGAACAGTRTTAGTTTCTGGTCCGCATAGAAATGACATAAAATATTTTTCTATTGTTATCTGCCACAGTCTTGAGCTGTGAAATTTTTTCTTATATATTGTTCTGTGTATCATACTAGTAAACACAAAATGCAAGTTCTTTCCCAGCAGTAGCAGCTCTGAAGAATCAGTGATTTCTCAGCTCTAGAGGTAAAAAAAATATGYAAAAACTGCTAAATATGCAAACGAGGCAATGGATCCACACTGCACAGCATGCTGCCATGCTGACCCCCAGGCTGCTCCAGACAAGCTGGCTCAGATCCCCAGAGCAGTGTGGCTGGGTGTGTGCAGTGCTGTGACTGGACTGTGAGGTGACAAGCTCATTCAGGTGTGTCTCAGTTGTGGTGTGTTGCACATGCAAGCCTTGCACCAAATCAAGCYGAGGTTTAACAGTCTGGGGCATCTAAGCCCCTGCTGATGCAAAAGGAAAGTTTGCAAGCTTTCCAGTGCAGTGCATTATAGCCACTATGTATGTAAAATATACTTCCTGTTAACAGAAAGAGTGGTGGTTTCCTTTAAAACTTCGAGTTGGTGCATCTAGAAATTAATAAAAAATTAAAAAAAGGAAAAAAAAAGACAACTCTTCTAGAAAAAAAATTTAACATAGCACAGTTAGTAAACCTGCTACTGGAGAATTGCAGTGCCAACAGAGAGTAAAAACAAAACTTGTTGGCAAAAACAATTTCTTCAGCAGTCAATGTACATTAAGGKACATGAGAAACAGTAAGCAGAAGAGTTGCTTGACCTGTAGATGTTAATGCAGTGTATGCATTACTGTCCCATTGCTTGGATTCTCAGGAAGAAGAAGAGATGAAGAGCAAGACAAAGTAAGGATAAATAAATTTACAATTTATTTCTGGATATACAAAGTCATCTTGTCACTGTGACAACATTAGGGAGCATTTAAAGACAAAGAGAAATCAGGTGAAAAGAGTAAATTATTTAAAATCTTGGAAGGACTGATAAAGACATAATCTGATGTAGCCCAATTTATTTATCCCATAAGGTGTTTTGCTTGAGGTTGCACCAAAGTTAAATAAAATATTCGTAGTCAACATTACACATGTACATGTCCACAGCCATTTTAGGATTGTGCTGCTTGTCACAGCCTTTATTTTAACTTTATCCAAACCACCCTGTGGGACTGAACTGTTGTTTACTGTCTAGAAGCTTGGATACAATTTTCTCTGGAGAYAACTGCCTAGAAAAAGCCTTTTGACCAAATGGAAACTCTCTACCAAGAAACCCTTAAGGATATAGTTTAAAGATCTCCATCCATAGAAGATAAAAATTTATAATACAAAGCCAGGCCTCTCCTACTTAAAAGCATTAAATCTTTTTCATTTCAGGCTTTTCTCTCCTTATTTATTTGCTTAGAGTGCCAAAACAGCATTCTAACATAAGCATTGAACCCTAGGAATTTTGGTTCAGAGAGGGGCAACTGGGTAGATGGAAGTGCTTAAGGGAAGTTTTTCTTCTCTTGTCCCTTTCCAGCTTCAGTCTAGTTGCTGTATCAGAGGAAGAACAAAGACTCTGCAGAAAAATCTATATATATACACAGTGTACAGCCGCTTAACCTTAAAATCTGCAAGTGGCACTTTGATGAAAAAGAAAGTTCTTGCACAGGAGGAAAAATAAGGGGGCCCTGGGGTTGGTCACTGAAGGAGTATTCAGTGGTGACAAGTGATGCACTGCAATTAATCAAGATCACATGAAGAGAAGTTTTAAAGCATTTCACATAGGACATGACCTCTTGTAGTGTTGCAGCATTTTTATATATGCCTCTGCTYGCCTCAACAAAGCATAAAAGGTGTCCTAAAACATTAAAAGGGATCTCAAGCTGCATTACAGGTTAACGGGAGAAGYAGTTTCTTTCTCCAACTGATTTACTGATTATAACAAACAGAATTTTRATAATTTAATCGTTTATTTAAGATTTTAATGCTTGCAAAAGTCTCTCATACTAATGAAGTGTAGAGTGGGAAAACACAGTGTCATTTTACTTACTAGCTGGGAAGCAATCTCCAGAGGTTTTTTTTCTCAGATTCACTATTCACAACATGGTCATACAATTTCTGATCCCATGATATTCACTAAAGTCACCCTTTTTTTCTGCACTGTCCTCTGGGATAGGTTGTTGTTGCTGCTGTTTTAACTGTGCAAAGAGAGATACTATTTTGCTAATTCTTTCCTTCCACCTAACCTTTTCCCTTCCCTGTTGGGGTTTGTTATTTTCTATTTGTATTGGTTGGTTCCAAGCTACCCCCTTTTKCYGTTTGCCCTTGGTTCTGCCTGGTCCGCCTCCCTGATGCACCCCTCCCTGAGCTCCTGTCCATCTCCCCTGTGCCCTCCCMTGGCACCTGTCTGTTTCCCTTAAACCTGTCCCCTTGTTCTGGAAAGTTCTCCCAGTTCTTCTTGGTGATTCGTTGTTACATGTTTGTCCCTCCCTCAAGTTTTCCCCATTGCTCCCAGTTAATGTCTATCCTAGTTGTAACYACACCCCGATCCCTTCTGATTGGTTCTCTGTTACTGTCCCTCCCCCTGTTACAGTCCCCTCTCAGGGTAATTTGCCAAGCTCAATAAACCCTGAGAACTTAGACCCCCAAAGGAGTCAGCCTCTTTTTCCAACGGCAGCAGGAAGGTTTCTACCRCTCTTGCACCCACYGGGGTCTRTGTGTGTCCTCGACCCACAGATCSTGGCAGGGTCACCTTGGGCAGAGCTAGCCCTAGAACAGAGGGACCACCTGCACCTCCCATAACTTTTTCTTCTGCAAGGGAAAACTAGAAAGCATTAAGCACTTAATCACACTGTAAAATAATCCATTCCTAAACAAATAAAGCACCTCTATTACAGGACTTTTTTGGCAGAAATTCTACCAGCTGCCACTAACATTCTTCTCTTAAGCAGTCAGGAAAAGKATTCACCTCAGAGATGAAAAAGCTTTCAAGTAATTATGGTGCCTATACAGTGTATCCAAGAGAGCAAGCATAGAAAATGCTTGTGTTACTGATGTAAATGCAGACTGCAAGAACAAATAACCTCATGCAGCAAAAGAAGCTAAACTCAGCTACACACTAAAACCAGCATTCCTGACGGTATACAGAAAGTGAACAGTTCAAGAGAACTAGTCCCAAAAGGATTACATCCTGTGTACATAGAACATCACACTCAGCTCTGAGAGTGAAACTGCTGCCCAAGCTTTATAACCACTAAAGCAAAAAACAGTCTGTCAGCTTCAAATAACACAAAGGATTTGCTAGGGGTTGTGCAAAGAAGTAAAGGCCCAGATGCAGGAAGATGTCTTTCAGCAAGTCAGCTTCAAGTTTCCTGTCTTCTGACCCTAGCAGCATCTCCACCACCTTTGCCCTCAGTGTCTCAGTAAGGGAACAACAAACTGCTCTGGCCCTGGGAGCAGTAAGAGCAGCAAGTGTGCGGAGGAAGCAGTCGTTTGTGGACTTCACGTACGAACTTCATTAGAACCAGGCTTAAACCAGTACATTCCTTCCTGATCTCTTTTTAATCACACAGCCACAGGTGACTTTGAAAGGAGTGCTGTAAATCCATGTTTCACAGCTTCTTTGCTGTCCAGCTGATGGAATTGTCAGAACTGAAAGCATGAAGTAAGAGCTTTTAAAAGCTTTGTATCCTTGGTGGATCAAGAGTAGAAAAGGCACTGTGACGCTGCTTCAGTAATGCAAAACAGATCCATAAACCCAGATTAAGGTCTTCTCTGTGCCTCTTGTTGCCCCTGCACATAAGATCCAATAGAAAAGGGAGAGGAAGGAAACATAAAAAACTGAGGACAGAGACTGCAGACAAAGCAAATACACCATAATAGTTCCTTGAACAAAATTAATTTTAAGGGTTTCAGTGACGATTACAATTTGACAGATACAGGCAGCTATCCAGGCAAGATGGACTGCAAAAGAAAAAGCCCCAGCCAGAGACTGTAGGGAGACTAAGAGGGGAGATAAAGAGGAAAGAGTATGATGAGCAGAAACAGATCAAGGAAGAGAAGGAAAACAGTAGTAAATGGGGAATTTTTGGAGTATAGCAAGACAGTGAAGTATGATACCAGTGAAGTATGATGCTAGTGAAGACACACAAGAAAGTGGTGGTGTGGGCTAGATTCCAGTGTCTAAAGTCCCTCAACAAAGCTGCTACTTCATGTGGACTGAGGGAACAAGGCTGGYAGAAATGCAAAGTGAACAAATAATATTATAACTCATTATAACTGTATGCACAGCACAAACATCTTTAAAAGTTTCAGCAGTGATGTGGGACAGGAACACTGAGTTTTGATAGATTCTCCTTGCTTGAGGCAAACTGTCATGTTTGTCTGATAGTGGCTACCATTAAAACCTGAAAAACTGGTAACCTAGAAAGTCTCTTCAAACCTGCAAGCAAGTCAGGAAAAATAACCATTAAAACTGTAACCTATTTAACCAAAATAGGTTAGCTTACTTAAATAGTGCCTCAGCCAACAAATATTTGAATTCTTCTTTCACCTTCTGATRGATTCTTATACATGGCCAGCGTGGAGTAAGCCACGTGAAGATACATCAAGTCTCTGAGGGTGCCTGCACCTCACAGAGAGGCTTAAATAAGAGTGAGACAACTTCCTCGGGTGAGCCTTGTAACAGAAAAGGTTTTAATAAAAGGAGAAAATAATRAACAGTACAATGCAAATAAAAATAAGCCATACACAGSTGCAGAGAGCATTGCACCATGTAAAGCACCCTGAAAAAGCCACAAGGGGCTTTGTGCAGCCATTAAGTATCTAATGGTTGAGGCAGTGTCCTTGGCAAGCTGCCCAATGGAGAACAGCTACATTGCTGAAAGACAGGTACAGAGACCTATCCATGCCTCTGTCCTGGCACAGAACCAATGGCTGCCAGGAGTGCAGAGAACTTTCTAGGGCTTTTTCCTTTTCGGTCCTAAGGTAAAACTGAAATCCTTTTCCTTATGTAGAAAATATCTGYKTGGTTWAAAGCTGCATTACTACAATCTTCAATGTGAACTTGGAGTGTCCTTGTGAATATATGAAGATGACAGCAGGTTATATGTTACAGAACAAGCCATTTGTGGYAGAAAGCTGCTGTCAACAAGCCTGATAAAAGCATCTGACCTGCTGTGATGAGAAGGATTATTCCCAGTTATTCACATCTTTAAATCATGTCTGTGTACACTCAACGTTTGCCCACAGCAATCRTCAAACTCTTAACTGTGATACTTTAGATCTACAGACTATCTGTTGTGCTACCTCAGTGCCCTGAGGTYTCTCCCACAACAAAGAGTTTGAATTGTGCTTTTTGTGGTGTCTGTCTTTCTTTGAGGGTTAAACACAAGATTACCCCCTTTAAAGAAGTAAACAGAAAGAGAAGTGAAARGGGTTTGTACATCTGTCAAGTGACCAGAAAGCTTTTCTCGTCATCTCTAAAATTTTATAACAAATGCATTTCACCTAAGAGCCAATGCAGTTGTTGTACCTATTCAGCTATTTATGTACTTYCATAGGTATTTGTGTAAGTAGACACCTTTTCTTAAAATTGGCAGGAAACAGTAGATCTGAACTTCGCCTTGAAGAGAAAACCAAGTCAGTGAACTTCAAGAAACCCATGCAATGCACTATGATGATAAGGCAACATGTTACTTTCCACCCTGCAACCAGAAAAACTAGACTGCAATCAGGGAACACTCCTTAGCCAGCTTTCTGCAAAATAAATCAGATCTAAAATCCCAAAATGGCAAAGCACAGACACTTTGTTGGTGTCCTGCAGGAGAAATGTCAAAGTCACGAGAAGGTGGAAGTGAAACTAGGCCAAAACCCCCACCCTTTGTGTGCTGTTCAAACTGCACACAGCATTCCCTAGCTACTGAAATGTTTCTTGAGATTCATGATCCATGCATCTGACCTCATACTCTAGGGCCACAATGTTCCTGTASACTTTCTAGAGGACTGTTTGAGTGCAGACTTCAGTTGCCATTCTGGCAACCACATAAGTAAGTATGGGAAACATGGGGAAAAAAAAAATCTCTGTAATCATAACCCAAACATGCAAGGCAGTGAGCCTCTTCCACAGTGCAYTGAAATCAGGCCTCTGTTACACGTYMTTTTCAAATGTCACCCTCTTTACCTGCAAATGTAATGAGTTCTGCCTAGCTTAGTTGGTGTCTCAGATTTGGATTYGTAGCCATTTGTACAGGTATAAGACACTGGAGGTTTCTCCCTGTCAATAYTGTGATAGCAAATCTAAAATTTCCTTTCCAATGAAGCAAGGGATAACATAACCCAATTCAAGGCAGCATAGCTTGTAGACATGGCCCAGAAACATATAAYAGATTTCTTGGTCTTCAAATCAGACAAAATASRTCTTTAAATTGACATACTTTTAATACATTCTGATTAAAAGATTTCCTTTACAACTTTGCTTTACTAGCAATGTACACATAATTTAAATAAGTCTACCTTAATTTTATCTTTTCCTAAAGGCATGAGGCAAGCAGCATGTACAAAAACAAAATTGAAACTGGGAARCACTAAACACCTCCTGTTTCAAACAAGATCTTCAATTTACATATCCCCTTATCACACCAGAACATGCTTGTGTAACAGCATCATCAGCGATAACAGCAGAGGCTTGGAAGGAGTAGAATTTGTTTATTAACAGCTCCTGCAGAATCACAGGAGGACAATAACTAGCAGATTGTTTGCTTCTGGAATACACTGTGCTGATGACCAATACTTTTCTCACATTCATGTTCTTGCCAAATAAGCAATGGCTATTTTAAAGATATCTGTGGCAAACACTTAGAGTCAGGTTTGCAGGAGTGCTGAATATCCACTCCAGCAGGAATCACCAGGATTTGGCCTCTCTAACAAACAGATCTCTAAACTTCAATAATTTTYTCATAGTACCCCTATAACAAGACAAAATAGGTCATAATTTCTACCTACATTGTAAGAGACCTTATATTATTGTGTGTTATTTTCTGTTTTRGCATGATGYATGTGTTTTCCAAGAAGCTGAGTTTGCTGCAGTTAATATAAATAATATAAATGCATAGAGTATGTTTATATTTTTAATAYATACAAAAAATAATGAAAAAGGACCATAAACATTAGCAACCCTGCTGGAGTATYAATATGCCTCATGAAAAGCTTAATAATCAAGCTTTGTTTATTCTCAGGATGCATAGGAAACAGACATAAATTAAATGTAGATCCTGACCAAAGCTAAAGTGGCAGTATTCAGAATACAGTGCTTACCCCTGTAGATATGAATTCTGAATAGTGACTTGAGATGTGCTACTGTTTGTCAGTATAGCCAGTTTGAGAGACCTCTCACAATTGTGAAATGTTGTTCTGTGTGGAAAAACAGCAGTAGAAATGTCATGAACAAATATATTCATGCCTGAGGGATCACAGATATTRAAATGCAATGTGAGTTTCTCATTGCAGTGGATGGGTATCAGCTACAAGGAACAGTATTGAAGCCAAGCCTCTGAAGGAGGAACAAGATGATAAATCCATTGCWTAATATTTCTTCTATTTTTGACCAAAAGACAAAAGATTTCAGTTATGAAGACCATAATTACACACCTCATAGCCCTGACATTTACCTACCAGTCAGGTACTACGAGAGTTATGTATTGCAGGTTTCATAAACCTTCCATTCCTCTCTGCAGAAATTTTGTTTCATCCTTCTTTTTCTGTTTATTGTTATGACTGAAGGCTACATACAAGACCATATGTTTGCATGAAATCTATCTTATTAATTGCTTGAATAGCTGTAGGCAGAGTCAATTAGCACAAGCTGAACAGATAGGAATTCGACCCAGGGGTGAAGGGATTATGTTCGGAGGAAATCGATATTTCGTTTGGATGTATCCTTGGGCTTTGTAGCTATTACTTTGGGAATGCATATAAAATAGATCTTTTACAATGTATTCACATTTAATTCTTGARTACTTCACTAAAACATTCCACTCAGGAGTCTGGACAGGTTGTAATTGTCCTTCCCAGGCAGGCCACTGTAACGCATTACAGCCAGATAGAGAGTGATCTTTGCCAAATCCTTCTCCTCTGCTATCTCTTCTGGGATCCAAATTATGCCAGTTTGAAGMAATAAAAAGATGATACAAGTTTCTGTGGGCTCCACACTCTTCAAGTCTCATATTGATTTATCCCAGTCRTTTCAACTGTGTTTAAAAGRGGTTTAAGTACATACCTGTATCAAYAGGAAAAGGAAAATTATATAAGTTCAAAGGAAACACATATATTTGACTATTTCTGCTTTCCATTATTTTTTATCTGTTTTTAATATATATAACAGAAAGAAACAGGAAAGAGTAATAATCTGAGCAGAGAAAGGTATATGACCACAAATCATTTTATTAACAGATCAATGAAGAGAAACCTAGTGGGTAGGATTTTTTGCAGCTGACCTGCRGAAAGTTTTTCAACCAAACTTTGTGAATTTAGCATTAGAAGAATTTCAAAAATTCCTTGACATTTCAGTTGTTTTGATTCAAAAGTGAAATTGAAAAAAGGCCTTAGATTTCTAATTTTCAGTTTGAAAATTCAGTATTTTATTTATAAAATGTTTAAATGTTATTAAAAACATTTAAGCAAAATTATCCAATGTTAACATTTAATTCAAGTAAGACTTTGTTTTTGCTGGCCTGTGAAAGGTAAATAAAGATCAGCCCTCCAACTGAATGCTACAGGAAGCAAGTTATATCCAGAGTGCATAGTACTCAATTAATCTCACACTCAGCTTTCTGTTTAAAATCTGAGAATATGCCCTTAGGATTATTTTTTCAATTCTTCATCTCATTAACTGGAGTCTGATTTGAATCAGATAGGAAAACCTCTGTTCTTAGAATCMTAATGGTAGAGGACAGTCCCTACCTAAACATTTACAGGCATTAAGGAGTGCCGATTAAAAGCCTTTGTGTTGGTTTAATGCTTTACATAGTAAATGTTCATGATTTTTTGGGACAAACACATAAAATTTCTGAAGATACATTTTTAAGCAGTTCCTGGCTTTCCACCTAAAGCCAATGCATGTCTGAACCCAGCTATTTGGATGGCATTCCTTATTATTTATCTTGCTGTGGTTCTGCCTGCAGCCCACACCCACAGGTCTCACTTGCCCAGCAGTGATGCGAACCAGGGACCCATGTGCTCTGTGATCATCTCAAACTTGGGTTCACCAAACATCTCCAGAAGGCCTCTGTTTTTCCCTTTCTTGCTGTTAGGGTCCACAAGGGTCTGCAGAGTCCTAATAGGTTCGTTTTAGGGGGATCTCAGAGCGCAGAAGACACAGCACAGGGACAAAAACAGTTTAAATCAACAATGCACTTTATTTAGTGCCAACAACAGTTATGCGATAGAGGGAGAGAAAAAGGAAAAGAGAGAAAAAGAGAGAGAAGAGGGGAAAAGGGATCAATAGCTACCATGCAAGAGCCGGAATCCTCGAGGCAATGGGCCCATAGATGCATCTTCATCCGTGGGGTGCGCACAAAGATAGGGCTCCAAAATGCACAGTCTTATAGGTCTTCTTCAAAATGAGAGGCCTTTTGCCAGGGTGGGGGAGTAACTTGGCTGAGTGGCTGCCATTGTCCAAAACCAGCCGCACTTGGCGTGGTCTGGTGAAAGTAAGTCGTTTTGAACCGTACACAGGAACAGAACAAACCAGGGTGAGCCCAGTCCATTGTTCCAATCTCTGGTCCAGTAAGTACACCTGCGAGTCCTGGCAGCTTTCCCCCCCCCCCCGCCTTGTACAGGCCAGAACCTTGGAGGTGGGTCCCAGTCATTGAGACCCTTTGTTGACAGTTGTGAGGCAAATGAGGATCTCGGACTCACTCTGACATTTGCCTCTCTCACATTTTCTATAAATTATTCAAACACTTCCTTCTGTTTTCAGAAATCTTATCCTSTTCCCAAATGCAAGCCCCTCCTAGAGCTCAAAGCTGGGACTTGGCTTGCTCTGCTGTCCTCCACTTAATGGTCACCCCCATGCCATGAACTCTGTATGCTTCCTCCTGTTAGGCATTCTGCCCTCCTCCCCTTCCCAACAGTCCCTTACGCTCTTCAGACGTATGTTCTAGATGTGTTTCCTATATACTTGGTTCCATCCCAAAAGTGCCATTTTCTCCCACATCTCCCTCCTCACTGTTTGCCACTGTTWTGGCTCCTGCCTGAGTGAGGACTCCCTGGTCCCAGGAAAACACACTTCCCTCTGGCARATTTCCTGCTTCCTGTTTTACACTTTATTGTCCTATTGTTCATTCCTGGATGAAATCAAAGCCCGTGCTGGTGCCAGCTTCCCAGCACAGTATCAACACTCCCCTGCCCCACAGAGAGCACCTGGAATGGGGCACATGGGCTGATCAGGCAAAGTGCAGCACTTCTTCTGTTTTCAGATGCCAGCTGAAATCTGCAGGCTCATCCAAACTTCTGCACACTCACAAACAGCCAGAAGACACCAGACTGACTGTGCTGCAGGCCCTCAGCCTTTGACCACATACCAGAATGTGGCWGCTGATCTTTAATCCATTAGCAGATAGAAGAGGGACTAATTCAAAGATCGTCGTTGAATAATAACAAGGTGCTTTCTTTTTATGACAGGGGCCTGCAGCAAATCAGTTTTTCAATATGACCTTTTTCCTGGTTATCAGGAACAACTACATCCTGATCAAAAAAAACCCCAACTTTCAGACATAATCCTAAGGTATTTTTATTCAGGAAAGATGCAATTATTAGTTATTTAGCAGGAAATGCAAGTTATATTTGGAGCTTTGGAGACATAATTGGCCTAAATATAAAGGTGATATTTAGGTTGGAATAAAGACTAAATTGAAGCAGCCAAATCAACAGTAGTCTTGCAGATGGTTGGTTGTGAAAGGAGTAAGTTTGAATATGCCATTTTATGCAATGTACCCATGAAGGCACTAAAACACAGTGAGTAGATAATTACACAACAGTCAAATAATAATTTAGCAGGGAAATAATCTAAAAACGCAGTGGGATACTGGAGACTGTATTATAAGATGAAATAATTCCTTTTGGCAATTTTTATTTTAATTCAATTCTTAAAATATGAGGATTTTAATTCTGTTTGTGCATATAAATTCTGCTTGTCTAAAAAAGGAAATTAAAAGAGAGATGCTACAACTGAGATGAGAAGCCATTATTGTTAAAAAAAAAAAATAAAAATTCTAATTTCTCATATGCCAGCCAAAATAATTTGGRCAGCACCACTACAGAAACAACTGTTCTTCAAATCTTATCAATCAAAATAAAATTTATGTTACTTGTATGATGCTCCTGCTTTCTAGGCTGAACAGGTGAAAGAGAAGGTTGAGTATTCACCTCTGATAGTGAGATGTCACAATAGTTGACTTCCTATTGCCCAGCATTTGGGCATGGATGGTTCTCCATCCATCCCTCCACTGTTTTAAGAAAAGAAAAACATTTGCATCAGGAACTGTTAAGCCTTCACCACACCATATTCAGTTCCCAGGAAGAATATTTCAGGTCATGTCTAACAACTCCTTCACATTTCACTGCTTCCAAGTCATGACTGAAATTTCCCTGTATTTTAGATATTCTAAAGCAATGTGATTTTAAACTGCCTCATTTTAACTGAAGCAATGTTTACAGAAAAGAGAGGAATAACTACTTTCTGTCATGAGATTACTGCTKGGGTAACACAGGCAGAAACCACTACCATAACAAATAATCGACTTCATCYGCCTTGGGCTGGACTTCAAAGCAGCTACAAATGCCAGGGGCACGAAGCTGTTCAGCTGTGCACACACGCACAAAAAATATGCATCTAAAACCACACCAGCATGGTTTCATGCTGTGCAATACCTCCAGGGGGTGTGTTTAGACTCTAAAAATGAAGATAGAAAGCATGAGATTGGAATGTTCAAACTCATTTCCTGAGAGGGTCTGGAAACTGCTACTCTGTAAAAATACATTTCAGCTTCTGGTCTCAAACATAGTCAAGAAAACCCCCAAACAATGACAGAAATGCTGATCTTTTACTGCCCTTCTTTATTCCAGTTTAAAAATTGCTCCTTAGAAATCTTGCTATTAATTAGCTGTGCATATGAGAACACATATGCCAGCCACAGAAAACTCATATTTGGGAATTAAAAATTAATACATATAATTAATATCTATCACTGTATCACTTTGCTTTCTCCTAGTTATTTCAGGTTTCTCCTCTTACTAATCAATCCACAATACTTARCATATGCTTCATGCTAACATACAGTACATACTAAATAATTAACCTACTTTACAGACTTATTTCCAGTTAGCATCCTTTTAAAATCATGGTGTATATTTTGATGAGGCCAATAGAAACCTGCATAATTTTATTTAATTCTATTTAAGTGATGGAAGAAAACAATTATACTCATTGCTATTATATTGGGTTTAGCTGGCCTTGTAATCTCTTCYTAAGTCACAGGCTCTTGTACCACTCCACTATTTGCTGTTCTTTAATATTTGCCACAACTTGGTACCATGTACTTGTTATACAGTATTGGTTTTTATTACCACTTGGAAACCATAAAAGTGTATCAGTATTATGCATTTTCAGTCATTCTTAAACTAACCTAAACATACCTTGGCTCTATAATTTTTCTTCACAAGATAATAGTTCAACAATYCAACACTTTTTTCCTTTAGAATTCTGTTGTGGTTTAACCCAGCAGGTAGCTAAACACCAAAGAGAGGCTCACTCATTCCCAAACCTCCACCAGGATGAGGGAAATCAGGACATTAAAAAGTAGAATTCATCGGTTGAGTTACAGACTTTTTAACAGAACAGAAATAGGAAATAAAATAGTAACAACAAAACCGGAATTAGCATAGATGTAAAATGCAATTGCTCACTGCTCACCAATGGCCAATGCCCAGCTTGTTCCTGACCAGTGGCTTCCCAGTCAGCTTTCCCCAAGTTTGTTCATTGAGCATGCTACCACAGAGTGTAGAATATCCCTTGGGTGGGCTGAGATCAGTTGTCCAGGCCATGCACCTTCCCAGCTTCCTGTGTCCCCCAGGCTTCTCACTGGTGGGGCAGCACAAGAAGCAGAAAAGGCCTTGATGCTCTGCAGGTCCTGCTCAGCAGAAACAAAAACATCCCTGTGTTATCAATATTACTTTCATATTAAATTCAAACACAGCACTGTACCAGCTACTTGGAAGAAAATTAGCTCTGTCCTCACCAAAACCAGGCCAAACTCTAGTTATTCTTTATTCTTTATTATTTATTGGATGCATGCTGCATCCAAGTAAGAAAATAGTTTCATTTCAGGATTATACCACACTGTTTTAACAAAACTTGATTACATTGAGAAATAACAACACTTTTATGTTAATTGTCGTACAGTCAAATATTTGATTTGGAGAAAAAGCTCCTTTTCTTTTGAAGCACAGATCCTATGAGTCAYACAACAAAAAGAGCTGACATGGACTGTTAATAAAGCTAAATATTACTACAAGAGACATTTCTGACTGAATGCTTTGGGTTTTTTTTAACAAATTCCCACCCTTGCATTTTATTCAAGTACAGATGTGGAATGGTACACTGTACTGTACTTAATGCCAACTCACTGCTTTCTTAAAGYCCACAATTAAAAATTCCTACTACTGAAAAACCAGCAAGAGTTTTCTTAAAGAAAATACAGTTCACGTTCTTAGGAAAGGACAGTTCTTATAAACTCCTCTAAATCYTAGCATTAAACCAGTAAAATTTCAAAGTACTTTTCCCCACACCCCTCWACTGATATAATTTATTTCAATCTAATTTCACTATTGCACACCTCYTGTCTGTAGTTATTCAGCATTTAATCTTCAGTAAATTACCTATTTTAGAGTTGAAGAATTAAAAATAATCTTTCCATATTAGTACTAATAATTTAAAGAAGGAATGCCATCAAGGTGGAAGATGAGATGCACCTGGAAAAACCTGGAACCAGCATGAGCTGAGAATGKATCCTGTGATCAGTGACTCAATTGTGGCCTTCCAGTACCTGAAGGGAGCCCACAAGAAAGATGGAAAGGGACTATTTATAGGAGCATGTAGTGACAGAATTTAGGGGAATGGCTTGAAACTGAGATTGTARGTTATATTAAGAAAAAATTCTTTCCTGTGAGGGTGGTGAGGCCTTGGCACAAGTTGCCTAGGGAAGCTGAGGATACTGCATCCCTGGCAGAGTTCAAGGCCAGGCTGRATGGGGCTCTGAGCAGTGAAAGGTGTCCCTGCCCACAGAAGTGGGTTGKAAGGAACTAAATGATCTTTAAGCTCCCTTCCAAYACACACCATTCCATGGTTCTGTGTTTCTATGTTTCTAAATACCAATACTATCATCTCTAAGGGTCACACCATCTAGAAGCCTGCAATGAAAGAGATGTTGTAAAAGATGTCCAAAGAGGTAAAGTCTTAAACAAAAACTGAAGGTAATAACTTAAGTGAAAAAGAACAAAAAAGGAGCAACAAAAACAGGGATTGCGCTGGCAGGTGACAAGATAAGTTTATTGCCTAGTTTTGCATGGACTRGGTCCACAATAAATACTTAACTATGTGTGATCTCACTCTCACCTAGAGGAATAGCCTAGCTGTATTGAGGMTGTCTCAGAAGGACGTGTTATTTTAAGCCCTGAGCTGCAGAAGTGCAATTAGGTTGTCCCCGCACTTGCTGTAGATACTGTAGCAATCTCTCCACCATGCTTCTATTTCACAACTCTTCTGCAAAGGTTTATGAGTTCTGCAAGACTATGCAGGTGACAGGGCCATAGGTACAAAAAATTGCAGCTTTGCAGTATGCCTCCTAAAATCATTCCTAGTTATTGCTAGAAATACAAACAGTCCAACTCATGCTCAGATCAATATTTTTGGGGAACTATTAAAGAAAACTTAGGATTACCTTTCTTCCTTGAAAGCTTCCWTCTTGTTGTGCTGGCAATTACTCTCTCTAAGCTCCATTTTAAAAATTTCTCATCTGCTTCTCACTGATTTTGGATACATAAGGAAACATCAGTTAAAAGCAACAGACCTTTTTGTGTGCCTTACTTAAGAAGCCTAAAAAAAGCTGTTAAGTATCTTGACTCAGAAGAAGGAGCTTTCACAAGAAGATGTATTTTAGCCTGTAATATTGCAGATGACAAGGAGTGATAGTAGCATCAAAAGAAAGGTGAGTTTCTTACTATTAGCACAGGGAAGTTTTCCAACAATATTCCAATCAGCAAAAATCATATCTGCATCAGCTTACATTTTTTGTAGTTCTCTCTAGGCATTATTTGATCTTAATATTAAATTACAAAGTTACAGAAGCAACTAGAMTTTTCTAGTTTGTGAGTTCAAACACTAAGAAAGGAAATGCCATCATTACTCTAYGTCTTCTCATAAACTCTACCATACAAAAACCCCAAGGTGTCTTTTATATACATTTCAGTTCTGTTTGGTGCTATGACACCAGTTTTTTGGGGTTTTTTGGGTGTTTTTTTTTTTATTTTTTTTTTTATTTACAGGATTACCAGTGCCACTTAAATATTTCATTGAGAACCAGGTTCAGTTATGAAGAGTTTGAAATTCAGACTCTGATCTTTTAAGATAACCTGTGCTTGCAAACCCTGCCCATGCTTCAGGAACTTTGTTACTGGGTGAAAACAGAGAACTTACCATTCAATTTTTTTAAGATCTCACTTACAGCAATGTCTTCGTGGTGACCAGAGACAGGACCCAAGGAGATGGTCTGAAGTTGTATCAGGGGAGGTTCAGGTTGTRTATTAGAAAAARGTTCYTCCCCCAAAGGGTGACTGAGCACTGGAACAGGCTCCCCAGGGAAGCRCTCACAGCACCAAGCCTGAGTTCARGAAGTGTTTGGACAACACTCTCAGGCCCRTGGTGTGACTCCTGGGGGGGTCATGTGCAGGCCCAGGAGTTGGACTCCATGATCCTGATGGGTCTTTTCCAACTCAGCATATTTTTTGATTCTATGATTCATTAAAAAGTCTGTAGAAAATTCAGAATGACCTTGTAAATAGTTTGGAGAATGGCCAAAGGAAATCACCACTTTTTTTTCAGACTGCTAAMATGGTGTTTTCTTGGGTTCTAACAAGCACCAACTACCATGCCTAAAAGCAATAGAAAGTATACCTCCAGTGGGTGGGTTTGGGATCATCTTTTCAGCTTAAGTCAATTACCATTTACAGATGTGAATTCCTAAAATCTCCTAATTGCACCCAGGTTTCATATTCAGACTTGCTGGTTTCAGTAAGAGCAGCAAATACTCATTTCTACAATAAAAGATCATTCACATAATGGCTAAATTCACACACATTTTACTTAGTTTGAAAAAGCTTTGCTTTTCCATAGGATATGGGGAAAATGGCTGAAAGTAAAGCAGTTATTTTTCAAATTACCTAAAGAAATCACTGGGACACTAATTTTCATGTAAGTAGTACAAATATCTTCTGAAACCAAGTAGGGTTGGTTGCTAAGGCTGCACTGAAAACAGTAGGCTTTTTCAACTTTCAAAATTATTTTCATCAAAAAAAACACCAAAGAAGAGGTGATTTGGCAATAAAACAGTATCAAATGTGCTCATTTCTATCAGTTTCAAAGTACAAAATATATGTTGGGATTTTTAAAAAAAGGATTTGGAGAGCACAATTTTTGTGAAAAGGATTGGAAATAGATGTTTCACTTTTAAGTAGAATACACTTGCAAATGTGTTTAAAATTATTAATTACAAGATGTCAAATGGAAGAAAACATTTTAAAACAAACTTACTGAATTGCCTGTAGTCCTCTCTTCTTTTTGTTATGAATAGGCTATAACTGCTAATGTGAAAAAAAAACAAAACCATGAAATGTTTATGTTTTTGTTGTAGTTTGACATTGGCTAAAAGCCAAGCCAAAAAAACTAACAAACATTCACTCATTCTTCTCTGATACAGCTGAGTAGAGGAAAGGGAAAGAAAAATTGAAGGGCTCATGAGCTAAGACAAGGATTAGGAAGAAATACTGAAGSCAAAACAGGCTCAAACATTTATAAAAGGTATAAAGAAAAAAATTTATTAACAGAATTAGATAAGGATAATGAGAACTAAAACAAAGCTTTAGACACCCTTTTTCCCCTCCAGCCCCTCTCTCCTTTCCACTGACAGCACAAGGAGACMGGGTGTGGGAGYTTTGGTCAGTTTGTCACTGGAARTCTTTCTTTKGTTTGCTTAGGGAGAAGAATTTCTCCTATTTCCTGGGTTTCTTCCCACAGGAGACAAGTCTTCTGTGAACTTCTMCAATGTGGTTCTAATTTGCAGAAGTAGGAGTCCTGCTTGACCTGCTGGAACAGGAGTCCCCTCCATGGGCAGAACAGTCTCCTCAACTACATGGCRTGGGCCATTTTAGTTCACGTGCTGCAGTCTTTTAAGGATAAGCTGCTCTAATGTAGRAACAACAGCTCTCTTTCTCTGCTTCTGGAAGCAAGGCCCTTCTCTGAGTTTCCCAGTAGAATACATYTTCTCAGCATCCATGAGCTCCAGCAARMACACCTTTTCTCATGGGCTGCAAGTGAACCTCTGCATCCCCCCATGCAMTTMATGAATTACAGGGAAACAGTTTGTGTTATTATAGTCCTCATCATGGCTTGTAGAACCAGCTCCAACCTCATGAGAAGCTGCTGCTGCTGCCTCTGCCCTTCTGCCCTCAGCTAAAAGCAGCCAGGCAGGTGAAGTCTGGTGCTGGCAAGGCTCCAACTCCAGTGCCTCCCCACCCCGCAGAAGGAGGACTGTGCACAATTTTTTTTCTTTCTTAAATGTGTCATCACAGCGGTGTGACCAGCTTCTCTAACTGGGCCAGCAGCATGTCATCTTCAGAGCCATCAGGGATTGCCTCTGCCAGACATAGTAGAAGCTTTGTCCAGCGTCTCACAGAAGCTGCCTCTGTGGCTTCCCCTGCCCCCATCAAAAATCTAGGCTGTGTTAAACCAACACAATTTTCTTCTCTTTTTGCAAATACTGTTCTATTTTTGCTTTGGATTCCTATGAATTCAGACTGAACTACAATAAGAAGCAAGATGACAGTGCTCAATATTTCCCAACTAATTTTATTCTGCTTAAAGCATTTGTGCTGTCAGCAGCAGAAAAATTTATTGCCACAGAAAAGCTTGGAAAAGTCAAATGTGCTCTTCTAAAATTCAACATATCTTGCAGATATAAATGAAGCCTTATCTGTGAAAGCCTCTCTCTGTTAGTTAAAGTAGGGGTCAAACACCTTCATRTTTAGCCAAAAAGAATGTGTGGAAATGAAATGCCACTTCGTATACCTTTTTTAGGCAAGAAGAAGATAATAAAAAAAGGAGGAAAGAAAGAAAGAAAGAAAAAAACCCCACACAAAGAGAAATTCTTGTAACAAGCAGTCACAAATAATGCTTGTTACCCTAGCAACTGCCACATCCCATAGAATTGTTTGCCCCCAGGCTCCCTGCATACTACAGAAATTTACTAGGCTTTGGTCTTGAGAAATGGTTTATGTTCACAGAATACAGACACACATGTACTCCAGATGGTTAATACCCAAGCAAGGAATGCATTTATATTTCTGAGTAATGCTTTCTGTACTTTCTAATTTTGCTATTTAGTTCTGAAAACCTGTTTGAGAGCTGATTGCATAATTTCTTAACACTGAATTCGAGATGAAATTAGCTCTGTGATGCAGAAAAAAATAGCACTATCTGCGACCACTGGGATAAGGGTAAAACAAGAATTCAAAATAAACTATGTGGATAATATGCACAGAGTTATTGCAAAGCACAGGTATATGAGGGTGCCACTTGTTCCAGAAGAATTTATCTGTTTGTATCATTCTAGCAAGATAAAGCAGCTCAAAGATTGTGGTGCACTGTGACTGATAACACAGAGTGAGAAGCAGGAACAGAATGGAAGGCAGAGTGAATTAAAATCTTAATCCAAGAGACATACTAAGCCAAAATAAATAGCCAAACTGTCAATTTTCATATTTTTGGCAGCATAGAGCACCACAACCTTTCTGTTCTACCACTTCTCTTTTCTTTAGGAAGATGTATGTTAACAAAAAAACACCTTTCTGAATCATTACAGTCAACATATCAGATGTTGGCTTTCACCTATAGTTATTCAGTCCAAATGTAGATTAGCACAGAATAGCCTGGAAAATGATTTCATGAAAGAACTGTTCATTAAAATATATCTGCTCATCAACAATAGGGAAATGTGAGCCTGGAAGTAATTATTACATGAGAATTGGTCAGAACTTTGTCTTTAACTATGCTGTGACAGTAGTTTTCACATAATAGGCAGTTTTGAACATGGATGATACAGAAGCCTGCTTCTACCCTTTTAAAATTGCAGACTGCACAACCATGTAGCAAACTTTTTGGCTACATCCAAGAGTGTTACGTGTTTCAACATAAGCAGGAAGACAGCAACTCAAAAAAAAGTTTTTAAGTAAACCATGTGCAGCCCTGTTCAGCCTATGGCTGCAGCCTGGGACTTGAAAGAGATTGGAAGCTTTTAATGCAGGCCAATGKTTTGTTCAGGGAAGTCTAAACTCGCTGCACTATTGTCTAGGGAAATCTAAAATCTGAATTTTAGATTTTTCTATTATAAAAAGCAAACTCCTAGTTTAAATAAAAAGAGTTTTCAATTGGAGATTAAAATAATTTCAAAATGTGTGTTTTAATATATCTAGTGACAGTGAAGGGAAGTAAGAAGGAATAAGGGCGTAATGGGTAAAGGTGCAGTTYGGTTGAACATGCAGTTCCAACCAGAAATTATGGATACCATGTGGATATACTGCATGTTATACTGAGATCAGGTTGAACACTGTAACGGCCTCTCCCAGTCTTAACCCTACCAGCCTCAGGGAAGGATGGAAGGAAGGAAAGATGGAAGGAAAAGAATATAGAAATTCARTCTCCAGTAAGAGAGTTTTACCAATCTTAGGTTCAGGCCAATAGGAAATACATTTCAACCCATAAACATCTCTTAAAAAGCATACAAGAACATTACAAACCTTTATGAATTATAGACCAACTTTCAACAGGGATGGGTGTTTGAATAAAGATGTTACTACCTTTTCAGACCACATGAGGATTATATGGACTCCCTAGATCAAAGAAACAAGAAAACTTTTCACTTGTGTGAGCAGAATATTGCAGATACCTACTGTTACGGGTTTGTTTTTTAAAGTTGTATTTAAAAGGTACCTTGAGTGATTCCAATTACTGAACAAAGCCACTGCCATGTCTACTCTGATCACCATAAACTTTTGCTTGGTTTTTTTTTTTCTAGCAGTATTTCTACAAATTAGTATTAAACATTAGCTGCTGTTGTAAGGTTTCTGCCTTCTTCCTTCACATTGCTGTCAAATAAATACAAAAAATAGTGCCCCCAAAATTATTTCTCCTGACACAAGCATGTCTTAGATGATAATATTTTTCAAACAGACAAAACAAGTTAAGATTTTTTCCCTGAAAAATTGGCCACCTGAGGCAATCTTTTCATTCCAAAAGTGTCTTACCTTCTGGCAGAATTTCTAAATTAATCAGTARGAACTCCACAGGAGATAGGAATGCAGGCAGCTGATTAATGGTTTTACAGCAAAATAGTGTCAGAGCTTTATTTTCCTGAAGTCCAGATCCTCTAATGTTAAAACCAATGGCAATCTTCCTGTTAACTGGAAGCCTAAATCATGTAAGTAGGGAAAATTCCCACATTTATATGCATTTAAAACTATGCCTCTTTTTGAGGCCAGACAGAAAAAATTCCAATTACTACAGTGGCAATTTCAATATTGATTAAAATCTCGGATGTCTCTGCAGTTAATCATATAAAGCATGTATTATATGACAAGAGAATGTAAGAATAATATAGATTTTTTTTTCTCCTCACATTTCTTAGAACTTAGATCTAAGACAAAAGTTAACTCAAATGTATCACTGGCCTACTGAAAATGGAAGGCAGATAAAAACGTTCARAAAAAGCAGTTGCACCTCAAATTCAGTGTTCAATTTTGGGCCTCTCACAAGGACATTGAGGTACTGGAGTGAGTCCAGATAAGTGAATGGAGTTGATGAGGAGCAGCTGAGGGAGCTGGGGGCTTGGCTTGGAGAAAAAGAGGCTTAGGGAGAACCTTGTTGCTCTCTACAATGACCAGAGAGGAAGGTGTAGCCAGGTGAGGATCAGGCTCTTCTAAATAACAAGCAACAGGGTAATAGGAAACAGTCTCAAGTTGCACCAGGGGAGGTTTAGTTTGGATATTAGGGTAAACTTCCTCATGTTAAGGGTTGTCAAGCACTGGAACAGAGTGCCCAGGGCTATGGTATCATAACCATAACCCTGGAGCTATTCAAACAACTGTAGATGTGGCACTCATGTCCCTGAGTTTGGTGTGGACTTGGCAGAGGGTGAATGATCTTGGACCAATGATCTTGGAGGTATTTTCCAACCTGAATGACTCTGTTTTAGGAGAACTGGGTACTCCAGCCTTCTGAAAGTCTCTCTGAAATGTTAAAACTAGTATCCGCAAAGCACTTCATCATCTCTGAAGCATGGCTGTGTCTCACAAAATGTACAGACTGGAGCAGTCTTTACAGGTCATTGCCTCCCACCTCCACTCCTGGAAGTGGTAAATTATTCCTTTTCTTTCCCTAGGTTTGCAGTTCTACTTCAAAGTTATTAAATTGATAAGATGGCCACTATTTACATGAAAATTTATCATCAGCTTTTACTGAGACCTCCATCAGTGTCTCTTACTTCAATATTTTTTTCCAACTATCTCTTTACCAAGACTAATTATTAAAAAAACATCAGCTAAATATTGACAGGCTCTCAAAAACAAAAATATTTAAATTCTGTAGAAAGCATTATTATAGATGGATATGTAAAGATCTTGCATACAGTAAACAGCTTGGAGCTGTAGCTATTCTGGATATCTCCAATTTTTCTTCATAAAAATTGGAAGAGGTTCACCACAATTAACATAAAAAACTTAAAATCACTGAGATAAGGCAGAAACAAATTAATTTGCTTTTGATGCATTCTTCTTTCTGCTCTCATCCACTTAGCTTGAAAAAGTTTGGTGTTCCACCACTTGATACTGCAGTGCACAATGACATTCCCCTTCTGCTTTTATCCATTTGCAGTTCACACCATGAAGCTCTATGCTGCAGCATTCCTAGCCTGAAATAGACTTCTAAAGGCATCCCAGTACCTCATGCCTTTTTTGAGCATTTTTTGACTTTCTGAAAAATCAGCTGATGTAAGGCACTACAGCGGATCGTGGCTTGCTCAATTTTCCCACAGGGTTCAGGCTGTCAGTGCTGTTCTCAATGTTCTTGCATATTTTAGCACTTCTGTCTCATCACAGAGAGAACAGCTCATGAGGAGCTTCAGCAGGCAAGAGTCCAGTAAAATGCAAAAATGGACTTACAAGATATCATAGCTGGTATTTACACAATAATACATAATGAAGCTTGAGAGTTTCCTAATTTTTTTAAACTGAAATTAATAATGAAGGAACTTAACAGACAGAAGTTTTGCTTTTTCAGACTACAAAATTGCACCATCTACCTGTTCACRCTGTGTAGGGCTGCTCAACAGRATAAACAGTACATAATCTGAATTCAGGACATACTCAATTGGAATAGATTATTTTTTTATTCCTTCAGCATCCTCATCTGAATTTCATCTAAGCTTGTGAGCGTGAAAGTGTTACCCAGCCTCAAGCTCCT
Organism: Alauda arvensis; assembly: GCA_902810485.1. Classification (NCBI taxonomy): domain Eukaryota; kingdom Metazoa; phylum Chordata; class Aves; order Passeriformes; family Alaudidae; genus Alauda; species Alauda arvensis. The sequence continues at coordinate 961,510 of CADDXX010000205.1, read as the reverse complement.
GCGTCCTACCTTCACTCCAGCCCAGACTGATCACAGCATTTTGCCAAAATACCCCATCAGCCTCCTTAACCAGACAGAAATACTTCATTGCTTCCTAGAGACGTTTGAGGCCAGCACTCCATCTTCTTCCAKGTCTTTGCTTTTTTTGACACTGGAACCACACTCCTGCTATCCTCATAGCACGGCTCCTCTGAGGTTTTCCATTTATTTCTCCAGGCCTTGCCCCATATATTATGGTGAATTCTTTCTATCCTTCCAACTTCCACAGAAATTAAAGCAGTGTGCAAGGTTCTCCTTCTCTTAAAAAGAGAATTCCCCTCTTTCTACTCCAGGCAAATTCCTTGAGAGGTGATACCAGGCATGTGCAACGTGAGAGAGCTTGTCTGCTGAAAATGCATGGAATGTAGTCAGGTAATTTCCTTACSCTCTCTTTTGCTTTCAACACAAGACAACAGATTCTGGGTTTCTCCCCCAAAAGTGACAGTCTTCTCTCCCCAGTTCTTCTAATGGGGACTCCGTAGGTGTGCATCAGTGCCATTCTCTACCACCAAACTACTTRTAAAGAGTAAGTTAAGACTGGGTATTGAAATTTAGGGTCGTGTTCCCTTCCTCCTTTCAAGAAGGAAAGTTAGCTTTCCTGAAGGTAGTTTGATCTTCCCCAAGTGTTTTTGTGATGAAATAAAGAGGAAAAAAAATATTACCCTGGCAAAATCACTGGGGGAAAAAAATTAAATAATCCATCAGAAGGTTTTCAAGGACTTGGAAAGTATGCACAGAACTTCTGGCTAAAACAAYGTACTGTGAGACACAGGGAACAAAAAACAAACAAACAAACAAAAAATCAGTAATTCACACATTTTTGTGTTCTTCCAAGGATCTATCTGGCACATGTTTGCACCACTCTTACAGTGTTTAATATAATTACCTATCATGGAAACCGATGCCCCAACSAAGAGATTACAGCAAACCATTCATGCAAGTAATTCTCAGAACCATCAATAAACCTGCACTTGCCAGCTCTGACAACATGCAAAGACATGTGCATTTTACTGCTGGTTGCCAAGCTTGACATTGTCTTTAAAGCTATTAGCATTGTAATATATCTACATTTTCGTTTTAATTCGGATTTTTCCTGCAAGCTTAACTCATTAATACTACTGTACGGTAGCTCCACTATAAAATTAGTCTTATTCAAAGCATTTTTTTCTAGTTTTTGCTGCCTGTATTCTCACTAAGGATGATCTCTTCCAATTGTGTCCTTTTGACACGTGATGCTTTTATGGTGAAGCTTAGTAACTGGCTTCAAGCAGACCACACTACAGAACTTTTCAAAATTGACTATGTTGGAAAATTTGTTTCTGATTCTTTGGTACCATTGAAACTTAGGAAAAAACATAAGTTACCTACTCAGTTCCTTGCTTAGTCTGCACTGCAGGCAGTGTAAATTGTACGTCCCACGTTATGAGGGCTGCAAGTGTGTGTCAGTTAAGCAAACACTGTGACCATGCCTGAGCACACTGACAAACAAATCACCAAAGATAAAATACCAACACATTTTCTATGTCTGAACTCAGCTGGATAGCCACCAACCAGTCCCTTAATGTAGCCATACAATCACAGCACTGGACAATGTCAGAAACATGCACATAAGGTAAATGCATGGCCCTTTTCCCAAAACAAGGAACAGAGCTAAGCATCTATTTCACAGAAATCCAGGACCCCAACTTTCAAGTTGTTTTTAAATGCTCCATGGTCTAAAGTAGTATTGTAAATATTTTTTTACATGTTCTCTTTTTCTTCTCACAGCAAATGAATCCACAACAACAGCTGCTTAGAATAACCTTTTTATTTTTCAGCCAGAAATACAATTTAATTTAATATTTCAATAAACAGTGGTGTTTATTCCTTAAATCCCCTACCTCTTTGGCATCTGACCATATTCTGTTTTTCAAACTAAAGACTATATATATAGGAAGACTTTACTTTCAAGATCATTGTTCAATACATTAAATTTACACTAGTGCAGTTAACTTTGAAAAATACACTTTTTTTTGTATTTTTAATAAACCTAAAAAAAATAACCAAACCACAGAATTCTCACTAGTGGGCTGCCTTCATTTAAACTGTGGAGAGACAGAGTAAGAATTCTTTATTTTCCAGAGCACATGCACTAACTAGTGCTTTCTAGTAATTCTGAACAAYAAACAAACAAAACCTTAACTCTATCAGAAACAACTGATCAAATTCATGTTTCAAAGCATTATGAAATTATTGTTAACTTCTGCAGAGGTCATCAGGCAAAATCAAATTATGCACAGCTTCAGTAAAAGACTGCACCTAAAAAAAAAACACAGTATGAACTATTTTTCATTTTTAAGCTGAAGTTACCAAAATGTCTTAAACACATCTAGGAATACAGCTGTCAAAACTGTATTTGATGTCATGTTTTGWTAAAAATTTATTAAGTAATGAAAGTAACTCAGTGCATTATTCTGCTGAAAAATTCAAGATAATCTCTTCAATGCTAACAAGAAATATTTCACGTGCACTCTTGTCAAAAAAAAATCTGCCCTCAAGAGCTCGTGTTCAGTGCTTCAAGTCAACGGAATTTTCAAAGCTGTGCTGAAGTCGACACCTTCTGCTACTATAGGTGAAATGAAAATCACAAATTAAAATCAAAAACGTTACCAACACACTACTACAGACATTCCCATTTCTGTCTCAAGACAATGTAAAAACAAAATCTATTAAAAAACAACCCTAAAAAACCAACACCAAAAAACACCCCAAAAAAACTTCAGTTCCTGAAAGAGTTGCTTTAAATAACTGAAATATTTATTCTGAACATGTTTTATAGAATAAAAAGGACAAAGCAATTACTTCCATGCAGAAACTAAAAAAATAATTTAATAGGATTCAAGTAGCGAAGGTTTCTTTTATGAACAGATCTCACCCACATCACCAGTACAAGAGCAGTCTCAAAATGCATGAATTAGATTGTTTAAATCGCAAGGGATTCATCCAACCAAGCTCACTTTCCTGGTAAGAAAAACTCACACATTTTACTACAGAAACAAAAAGTAACCCCAATAAACCTCCTTCAGTACTTATCCAATAGCAGTTTCTAACATCAAGCCAAAATTAGCAACAACCAAGCAGACATCACCAATTTTTCAGTGTTGAATTACTGTAAATACCAGTTGTAGGAATACAGAAAAAAAAATATCCCCAGAATCAAAAACTTGTTTAAATGTCCAAAGAAATATCCATTAGTTGCAGTCAAATCTGCATCAGAAGCTGCTTTATCAGGAAAAGATTTCTCTCTCCAAGTATTTGTAGAACACTGCACTGCCAAGACTGTATTCAAATAAATTACYTTCAGCTAATACTGAGCTGATAAAACCACCTACAACGTGGACAGTCATGTACACAGTACAACAATGGATTTTTGCAGCAACAGAGAAAAGATCAGAAACTATTCCTAAATTTGAGATGATAGCTCATGTGCTGTTCCTTGCAAACATACGATCCCCTCTAAGAGTAAGGTGTTGGAGCTGGTATTGTAGCACTTCTGTGTCAGCAGGTTCCTTAATGCTCATTTTGTCTAAATTGAGGTAGTCCAGGGATTTTGAATGAGCCCTTTTACCTTTCAAAAGGCAGAGAGGAAGGGGACCATGAAGTGCCTTGTAAGGTTCAAACGRTAAAGCTTTATTGCATTTATCCCCTGAGCTGGGCATCCGTCTCCTCCTCCTTCCATTGACTGCTGGAATCTCATATGGCTGGTAGTACCTACTTCTGGCTTTGTACAAACGAGAGGAGCGCGCAAGTCCTGAATCAAGATGTTTGGAGCCCAAGTTAGGACCAGATTCTCCTTTATTCTCTTCACTTCCCGTATACTTATGGGCTAATTTTAGCAGCTCCTCTCCAGTTGTGAAACCAACCAGGTAGTTAGAATCCATGTGAAGGATCTGGTATCCCGCAACTGTCCGCCGCAAGGGTGAGCAGGGGGTGCTGGAACAGCGCGGCTTTTCTGCTTCCGTCCTGGCTGCAGAGCTCGCCTCTGCGACAGGCACAGGGAGGGAGGAGAGGGCACTTCTGGACTCTCCATTCACATCAACTTCCATTTTAAGCACAAAGCTTTGCTCCTAAAAATAAAACAGAGCTTGATCAGAAAATGCAACACAAGTTGCTGAGGGAAGACCACAGAAAKGGAATTCTGTATCACCCAGAAGTCATATCCAGTACTTCCCTACTCAGCCTGGTCTTAGCTCTCTGCACARTGTCACACGACAAAACTATCACCAACATCCATCTTTCAAAATTATCCTGGGTGAGTTTTTTAATAAGATACCATAAAGATATAGATCATTCTAAATAGCTAAAAACATACTTGAATACTATCATACACAAAAATGGAGCATCTCTCTGGACCAGTTTTTCAGCTTTTTGGTGCATTTATTCCTTGTAGTCCCTCACCTCCTGGAGCATCTACATCCATTAGCAGATCCATAGCACCTTCCCCCTTCTTTACTGTGTAATTTGTCTACTGACAATATTCTTATTAGACAAAGCTTTCAAAAAACAAGCCTAAGAGATACCACCTCATTCAGATGTGACCATGGACCAGACCTGATCTGAGTATGCTGCAAAGCTTCCATCTTCCAGATGTGCAGAGAGCGTGCTACAAATTCCAAGAATGGCATCCTAGCTGTTCCATTCCTGTCTGATTAGGTCATCAGCAATCCTCACCCACTCACCAAGAAAATTCACCAATCATTTTAATCACCATTAATCAAACACACATTCCTTTATTCTAACAGGATTCTAATGTATTCTGAACAAATTATACTGCTTTTAATGAATACAGCATTAGAATCTTATAAGCATCTAAAGAATAAGCAGTATTTATTTTGTTTTTTCCTACTGCTCTTGGAAACAGACTATTTTACTCTTCCCTCACAACTATTCCAAATACATTATTTGGTGTCCTTCCGGACACAAGTGCTCACTGCAAGCTATTATCACCTCTAGCATGGAAAGATGTGATCACCCTCACAGCAAGTACACACCAGTGGATGCAGGAACACCCGAAAACCTTATTTTCATTCCTATTTTCAGTATCATCTAAACCATTTCAGTGACACAGCTACTTCACAAAACAGAAAGAACATATCTGTTTCCAAATCCATGCTTTCTTCATTGCCACACTCCCCTCCACTCTCAATTGTAACTRGTGGCTCTGTAGTCAATATACTTTACCAGAAAGTTCAACATAGCTATGTCATATTTAAAGGCAACAAGACTCAAAGGAAGGAAAGTGAGCATCCAAGCGTTAAGCAGAAACAATTCTGAAATTCATTATATGTGACCATAAACTACATACAAAAGATCAATARTGTTTCACAAATAACACTAACTTAAAACACACTTCCAAGAGTTTGCAAATTTTTGAAGAGTCTTCAAGAAGGCTGACCACAAGACAAGCATGTTGTTCTCTAACCCTACTTTGATCTTGAAGCTTTACATGGCTGGAACCCAGGYGCTGGTAGCTATGTCTGTTTTTCTACATCTTTCCTATCTTTATCCCTTTCTTCTTCTAACTTTCTTATCACAGAAGATAACTCAATTAGGTTTAATGGTTTTGTATGTTCAGTAGACTATGTCTGTGCTGTGGTGTTTCATGTTGTACTAGATCATTTGACAAAAATCCTCATCTTCTCTAACTTGCTAGTAAACTTTTGTGTGGTTTTTTTACCTCTTGAAGGTATCTGGTTAGYATTACTCCTTTGTGTCTACCCAGACCAAAAGAATCTTGGTTTAAACCTGGATTTAAGTGACTGGGGTATGATGTTCCTACCTCTTCTTCCCTGCTTCATCTTCAATCAACCTGCTGCTCCCTATGCTAATAAACCAGGAGTAAACAAAATGCCCACAGTTCTGCTAAAGAGGATTTTATTTGTTGTTAACAGAATTATAGACTGTTTCTAATGTCCCTTTAGTCTTAAATGGTCTCTCTTCATTCTCACAGTCACGGTGTATTTAGGATTCTTCATTACCAGTTTTGTGCACCGTAACTTTTGCATATATACTTCATCCAGTGAGTTTTTAAGCATTTTGGGGTTGGACTAAATGATCTCCAGAAATCCCTTCCAACCCTAACAATTCTGTGAATCAAACAATACAGGAAAACAGTTGAAATAAACTGAAATACTGAAGCAGAACCAGACACAAAAATTTTCATTGCACAAAGTTCACACAACTCAGTAATGCCTCCCATTATATTTAAGTGAATTCAATTTATATTTAAGGAGTCAACTGCCAGTTTCAGAATAGCAGAAGCAGTTGTTTCCTACTTTAACACCATATCAAGCAGTGAAACAGTAAATTTGGCGAGGCTTCAGCTGCTGATACAAAGATATTAATGACAATTTCTTAAGCTGAAATTATACACCACCAGGAACCATGATTACTGGAGGCACAGTACAGAAATTCTGCATTACAACTTTCAGCCATYTTATGATTACAGGCAAGAATCTTAAGTATCTGTTCTTGCTCCTAATTCCCAAGTTTCATCCTGCAGTTTGGAAACYCCTTTCTGGAACCTTCCAGAAAGACTCAACTTTTTCTGTTAGAAGAAATTGAAATGATGATAGAAAATGTGTAAATACAATGGAAGTACTGCAAGGTTGGAAATTAATCATATTAATCACCTAATCACATATAAACANAAAAAAAAAAAAAAAAAAGGCAACAAAAACAAACAGCCCAGAACAAACGAATCATTTGCCATAGCAGTATGTGCCCTAAAGAAGAAAAAGGAGGAAGAGGACTCTTCATGTGCTTTTGGAGTTTAAAATCTGAAAGTAACAAAATGGCTCTTCTCAGAACACATTTTTAAAAATTAATTTACTTTTGTTTGCTACATGGGTGGGTGCTCTGGTAACCAAGAGGAATGAACTTGGAAAAATAGCCATGCAGAAGGGAAGGAGTCATCAGCTCACTGCACATTAATCACTCTCACTGTAAACCAGTAAAAAGGAAAATCAGAGCAGAAAGTTTTCAAGCCAGCATGGTCCAGCCTAGTGCTTTAGGTTCTGAAACTGCACAACTTCCATTCTGTGCTGCAGTGTGAAGAACAATATTAAAACCAAGAAATCTGTCAGACATTTGAAAGCAACAGCAGCATCAGTGGCCAGTGCCACGAACAAGCCAAAAATCCAAAGGAATAGCACAGCTAGCTGGTGACAGGAATGACTGGCCAGCCTCATAGCAARGGACCAAAACTCAGCACGTGTGCGTTCAGCTCTTCTTTCCCAAGACTTCTAATGCTAGTTATTCAAGCTGCCATATGGCTTCAAAATTATTTGTATGCTTATCTGGGAAAAAAAAAAATAAAACAGAAAAGACATAAAGACATTATTTGGAAGACTCCTATGAAAGAAAATAGAAAATAATTTGAGATTCACAGTGAGTGTAGGTACCGTCACCTATAAATAGATATTTAACACCATTTGCAGTATTTTTAGGACATTACTAACTAATTATGATAAAGCATTTTATAGCTTCTGTTATGTTCACTGATGTTTACAAGTATAAGCTCATCAGCAATTCCCAGCATCAGTTGTAACACTGGAAAACACAGTACTTCAGTTTAAAAAGATTACTTCARCAGATCACAGCTAGCTTGTCTTCTTCTTGCCTCTCAAACAGAATGACAACAGTGATGTCAATTCACAGCAATTTGTAATTGTCCTAGGGTGACATTATGTTTGTATCCCCAGTCRTCTGTTGAATTTGTGCAGGATGTTGCATTTTGTGCACCGTGTTGTTGGGTCTGGGTGGAGGGGGAGGCATAGTTTTTTTCAAAGGCTCTGCTCCTCTGAGTAACCTTGAGTGTCTGAAGGTTTTGATAACAACAGTATGAGATGGAGAAGTTTTTGCTTTTTCCTCTCCTCTCTTTTAGCAGCTTGTTTTCGCTTCTGCTTCTTTAGTTAGTTAGGATAGCTAGGTAGTTTTTTTCTTTGACTTTCTTTTTATTCCCTTTTTTGCCTTTCCCTGGAATTGTTCTAATCTCTCTGGACTGAGAACACGGGGGAGCACCAGAGGGCTCACACCTGGGACCCACCAAGATCCACCTTGTGCAGCAACTTCTCCCGGCACCAGAGAGACTGAGAACACAGCCACCATCTTCAGGGGGGAACCTTCTGCCTAAATTTCATCATCTCTCCAGAGCAGCAAAAAGTCCTTGTCATCGGGTATTGTTCAATTTATTGTGCTGGGGAGGGCTTGACTTGTTGAATAAATAGGTGTTTTTCCACTTCTCTCTAGGGAAGTTATTCCCGAACTGGCTGGGGGGGCAGAAGTGGGGAGAGCCCCTTAGGAGGTATTCTCCTGAAATTGCCCTAAACCAGGAAAGTAATTAAAGATTATTTTACTGAATCTAAGCAAGAAGACTGAGAACAAGATGCCATGCTGCTGGCCCCCTTATTAAAAAAATATGCAAAATACCTTAAAATAGCAGTTACCAAGGGAATTCATTTGACCAATACCAACCAAAATGGCCTCCAGAATAGAATTCAATTATATTTTACAATATTTTATTAATTCTCTTTGTATATTTAAAGCAGGTTCTGCACATAAAATATCCAGACCCAGTCCAGGTAAATACTGAGAAAATTGTCTAAAACACAGAGCAGAAAAATAATGAAGATAAATACTACATTAACTATTAAAAATCACTGTAAGAATACATTAATATTCTTAGGTTTTTCTTTCAGTGTAAAACCATCAAATTTTCYACATTTTGCAAACATAAAGGCTTTCTGGTTATTGAATGTTTCATAAAGTTGTCAGATACCATTCATATCCTTCTCTTAATATGGGACAAATGAAAAGCAGACATGCATTACACACTATGGACTGATATCACAATATATGCACTGTAAATTATTTACTGGTGAAGCGACTTCTTGCCATGTGCCTCACTGCACTCAATCTTGTGGGTATTTTTTCCCACAAATAACAAAAAAGTGTTATTTCTTCTATTACATGTATTACTTACAGTCTTTCTGAGGAAAGAAATGTGACTTACACTTTAGTTACTCAGTATTTAAAGACAAAGAAAGATGAAGAGGGGTTTTCCTTTACACTCTTATGCTTTGTAGAAAGTCCACATTATTTTGGAACCACTGTAAGTTACTTTTAACAAAATAACTGGTTCTCTGTAATCTGGCATTTCTATTGTTACTTCTCAGAATGTGAATTGATTTGACAACACACCTTTTTTTTTTTTTTTCTCTTTTGGATAAGCATTGAATTTCTATCCATTCAGTAAATGTTTTCTTCTTAAGAACAGATTCTTCCTCCTAGATGCTAAACCTGTAGGCAATACCATTAGTTAAAAATCACTAGGATATGTCACTTTGATAAAATGACAGTAAYTGCAACAAGAAAAAGCAGAAAGGAGATGGGAGTAGTGATACCAACTGTAAGAGCCAAACATACTGAACAGAGATTTCAAGCCAGTGTTGAYACTTTCCCTTCCCAGTGCTGCCTTTACTTGATATATACAATGCACTTAAAAGACAAAATATTTGTCTGTTAAACATCAGGAGTAAGTGAAATCGCTAATATGCGAAGCCAGGACACTTAATTATTTCAACTGTCTCTTTGTGACAAGCAAAAATAAAGTCTGCATCATTCCCCTTGTAGTCTGAAGGGAAAAAAATGCTTGTTCTTCCTTTCAAGAAATTCCATACTCCTCTAAGCTAAAGAGAATGGGGAAAACATGAAATTGTTGCACCACATAAGACAACATTCAGATGGAGTTAACAACTAAGTGTAGCATGGATTTACTTCTTCAAAATTATAARCGAGAAAATGAAATTATGCATAAGACATACGCTGTAATCCTACAGGCCTTAAGAGAGTTGATATTACTGAATTAATAAAGCCAGTGCCRTAACTTCAGAATGTAATGTAAAAACAACTAGTAAAGTGAGTGTGTGTCTTGGAGGGGTGGTTCTTATCAACCAGTAAAATACTAAGCCATTCAGCTACCCAGTATACCAGGCAATAAATACCACATGGCTTACATAAAACTAAGATTTACAAAATGTTCTTTTTGAAAAGACTMTTACATCAATTTCTACCATTATGCTCTTACTCCAAGTAGCAGTAACAGATTTTTTWAAGTTCCTGTTATTAACACAGTTTTATACAGTTTTTTAAAACTATAATGATCCAGAAACCTACCTTGTAACACTGAAGATGGTCATTAGTGCATTACTGAGAAACTACAACTAGCAACACAAGTGATTAGCTCAGACCAGACCAGCAAGACAGAGCATACAACTCACAAAGAACAGACAGATRGAATGTCAGGAGTCTGACCAGACTAATGAATTTTGTATGAGCAGACTGAGCAAGCAGGAGAAGTGAAAGAAGTGAAATGGTAGGAAAGAAGGCTATTTAACATCTCTCTGCCAAGCAATATTAGATGGAAGTGTTTAACAGACAACAACTTCTCTGAAATATTTACAGTCTTCCACACAGACAATGCAACTCCCTTGCTGGGCTGAATCCCAGACAAACACGTCTCCCTCGCTTGGTCAGTAAAATGATGCTGCTGGCCAGCATAAAGGTGGTTGTTAACTATGCTGACTCAGCAAAAAATGAAATAGTGAGATACATGCAAAGACGCTCATGCATATTGTGACACAAATAATTTTTATTCTTTATTGGATTAGTAAATAAAGTAATGCTTCCCTTGTAATTTCATTTGTACTTCTCTGTATTTTTGATCTTCATATTTTCATCAATTAAAATCTAAGTTTCATTTTCAAAGTTCTTTGTATTTTCAGGTTAGCCCACGTGTGAAGCCACCAAACAACCTGACTTGTCAACAAAAAACGAAAGTGCCTTTTAAAAATAAGAGACAGAAACAAACAAACAAACAAACGAGTGCTTAAAGTATTCCAGTTTTCACCAAGTAATGATTTCTTTTCTTTAGAAACCAGAGTTCTAGTGGGACTATGGGTCCCCACTGTTTCTGTGTTAGAGAAGAAATTTAGGTTGGGTACTATTCTATACTTATAAGTCAGTGCAGCTCTGGTGACATTATTTTGAAATGATCAGCTTAAACCACACAATATTCTATTTCTGGCTAGGAATACCTATTCAAAGAAAGAAACTTTAAAGACAGACCTACCCACAGATATTATGAAAACTATGTTTAATCACTGCAATTTAGTTTTTTAAGATTTTCAACAGAAGCACTTTAAGCACTTTCTCAAGCTCACTAGTGTAATATACATAAAGGCTTTGAAGTTTTGTTGTTTATTTGCTTCTCAAATGCTCCTTCCCTTACTTAAATGCTGCTTAAAAACAAGTGTAATTCAAGTACAGAGTAACAATTAATAAAAGCCCAACAGTACATGCAGTTACAGTAAATTTCTATTAAACTTACAACCAGTGTGAACAGAAATCTTCCTCCCGTAACACTCAGTTCTGACTCATCTGACTCTGCCATACCACACCACATTTGCACACGATTATACATGCCCCGTGGCCAAGCCAGCAGCATAAGGCTGATCAAAGAAGAGCCTGTACAGAAAGCCACACCGTAATGTCATTACTCTTACGCAAGAGCTTAATTTCAGTGCTTGCACTGCCACTGCCTCATTTCCCTCCGGTTCAAAGTCACTGTGAGAACCACCCTTCTCTATCTTCATTACCCTAACAAATACTCTTCCTCAAGGGGAAAAACTGAAGCACACCCAGTGAGCCGGAATATGGTTCAAAATATACCAACAGCAGGAGGGCGGTGGGAGGAGCAGCTTTCTGACATCGATTCATTTCTGCATGCAGCTATGCAAGTACACATGTATGACATCCTGGCCCACTCTGGAGAACTTTGTAAGAGATTTCTTTGTAATAGAGAATATATTTATGCTAGGCAAAATCCCTATATAATACAGCATATAAATAATGTATACAGAGAATTAAGATCTGAGACTGTTTTTTACATTCTGCAGACCACTCRAAACAGCACTGCAGTTGCTCAAAGACACTCTTCCATTATATGTGCAGAGACAGAACTGGAAAAACATGCCTGTTAATAAACTAAAGCATCTTAGCAAGTTTCATAAAGTAACACTTTAATGCACCTTTGAGTGCACAAGCATAGCCAGTCAGCTTCACAGGCCATAGAGTAAACACTAAGACAAAACTCTGAGTCTGTCTACTCTTCACTAAGCAACATTTATTACAAAGAAATATAAAGTTACCCACAGAAGGCCGTGCAGTAGTGCACGTTGCTACTGTCAGAATCAACAATAAGGTCATGCTCAAGTTTATAACTTGCCTGGAARTATGGGGCTGACAATGCTTTAAGCTGCAACTGAGGAGCCAGTGGTGCACACTAATGCCAAATACAGCTGCATACTGTAAGTTTGGCATTTTCATCACTTATACTGTCACCCATCGGGTGGCACGCAGAGCGCACCAGGAGCAGCCTCAGCACAGGCCGCAGCGCCYGTGTGGCGATTCCCCGGCTTCCCTGCACACACGGGGATCTGCACCAGCGTCCCTCTCCCGTTCCAGGGCTACCGGGCAGCTCCCAGCCTCGCTCTTGCCGACCACCTCACCCCGCCGCACTCGGGAGGGCGGGCCCGGGGCCTGCAAAGCGCTCGCAGCGCGACCTGGCGCTGCCCGGGCACGGCCCACGCGGCCCCTCGACCCACGGGCCCCGCCGCCGCCCTCGGGAGGCCCGGCCCGGCCCGCACCCTGCAGTTCCCCAGGGCTCCCCGCCGGCGGCACCTCCGCGGCTCCAGTGCCCACTCCGCACGGCTCCCACCCCACGGCCCTCCCTGGGCCCACCCAGCTCCGGAAGCCGAGGGCAGGGCCAGAGTCCGCGGGGCCGGGGCTCGGTTCCCGCCCGCTCCTACCTGCGGCCCGGCGCGGCGGGGCCGGCGCAGCAGCGGCTGCCAGCGGCGGCTCCGTGAGGGGCGCTCCGGCTKCCCGGGCCCGCCCGGCGCCGGTGAGGGCGGAGCGCGGCGGCGGCTCCGTGCGGTGCCTCCAGGCCCTTCGGGGCTCCGCCTCCCTCCCCGGCCTGAGCCGCGGTCTGTCCCACCTTTCCCGAGCCCGGTYCAGTAAGGGTTAGTTCCACCGTGCCGTACAGCTGTAAGGATGGATCAAGTAACCATCTTTTGGTGATTTTCTCATCTCGGGAATACCGCCCATTTCTGTAGTGTTTCCACGCAGCCTACAAAGTTTGAATGCTGACTAGATAGTAAACCTTTAGTACTGGGTTTTGCCGACACTCAATTAGATAATTTCCCTATTGCATTTTGCTGCTGAAGCAAAGATGCTATTACTGCAGCAAACCTTGCAAGCAATTGCTTAAGTTGGCTTTTGCAAGTAAAATAAAAGGGAAGAAAAAGTAAACTCCTAGGGGTGGACTTAAGCTAGGTTTTGGTTCTGAAACTGAGTCTTTAAAGACTCAAACACACAGCTGAAGTTTATTGTTCTGATTGGGAAGGCATGGATGACCCCGTACAAATGCCTCTACTCCCAATGGTCCTGCCAAGAAAGTTGCAAGTGTTGTGGTCCTGGATTGCACTGAAGGGTGTCAGCATTCCATATGCACCCAAATACTCCTGGAATTTGTCTTTCTTGGAAATTCTCAGCTGGAACAAACAACAGAGAAATAAAACCCAAGGTTTTTATAAAGAATTTTAATTACAGGCTCTGGAAGTCCTTGAGAATCATAGGGTTTGCAAGATCACAAAAGTGCTCTAAGAACTGTATTAATAAATTCAGCACCAAACATGGGGAATGTGTCTGGTCAAGCAGCAGTCTAAGAAAAGGAACCTGCAGTGTAATTCAGGGGCATTACGATACACCATGTTCCTTACAATACACAAACTCCTTTGGTTCATGTTGGCGCTGGCAATACTGGCCTGAGCAGGAAATCCCATCTTCCTATGTTGTTCCGAGGTACAAATGAGGCTGTAAGACCTTRTGAATTAGTGTAACACAACTTTCTCCCAACAAACTTCCTCCTAACAGCTTCCTGCTCTCGCTGTCAACTGAGTTTTCAGACTCTGAAATGGAGTTCCAAGGAGGTGAGGGCAGGCAGCAGTAGTGGTTGACTTTAGGAGACAACAGGTGCTTGGGGGTGATTATAATGTGTTCTGACTACGTAACTGCCTAAAACAAAACATGTTTTCCAGATTAGCAGTTCTGTCCCATCATGTGTTCTCCTTCTCTCTCCAGATACTTCAATATTTAAGTAGCTGTAACATTTATTAACATTTATCACACTGACAAAATTAACATGGTTTAAATTCCTAGGCACCAAAAGAAAGGCAGATCCTGATGTCTTCTCCTAAAGCTAGTATTCAAATTCCAACCCAAATATTTGGAAATGAACCTAGAGTTTCCTAAATCCCCACAATTTTCAAAATTTTGCATTTTCAATGCAATCATGGTGTCAAGATTTTTCCAAGATAAGCCACTGTATTTCATTGCTTTTTTGCGATGTTTATCAAGGCATCCAAGATTTTACATGGAAAATGAAGATACTTTAGAAGACTTGGGCTTTGTTTTCCCACATAAGATCTGATTAACACTTTTTAGTCCTGCTGCAACACAGAGGGAAAGAGACCATTACAAACCATTTTCTCTGAATCATCCTGCTCAGAACATGAAATACCAACATCTTGGAGTGTCTGTGCTCATCAGCAGCTTCCTACATCAAGGACAGTCAATTAGATGACAAAACAAGACCATTTGTAAGTAAACACAATAAGAAAGGTAAAATACACAGAAAACGGCTCAATTTTTATTCTTCTTTTCAAGCTCTTCCTTATTTATTATCCTTAGAGCGCTTTTTTCAAAAGGCTTATTTTTCTTGCTATTCCTGTATTTCATGTTTGTACATTGGAAACTGCTGTGGTGTTTTGAGAATAAGTGAATTTATTAAATTAAACAGCTGAAAGCTAAGCAACGTATTGAAAATTTTTTGGCTCTCTGGCACATGGATTTAATTCCAAAGCCTAATAAGACAAACATTTTTATTAAATACTCACTTTCCCTTTTGAAGGAGTGTCACCATCATTTTGAAAATTCAGTTTTTGCTGGAAATCCTGAACTACATGCAGGATAAAAAATAAGGTACTAATTTGAGAGGGGGCAGGGGAGAGAAAAGCAGTTCTGAGGTGGATATGGCTGATGTGGCAGAGTAATGTTATATTGGGGGGCGGGGGAAAAAATGAATATTTTTATATTAAAAGACAAAGAAAGAAATATATATTGCCGTAGAACTTGTAGCTTTTTTCATCCAAATGCAAAAGTTTAGTMATTTTTAAAGGACTATTTGGCTAAATTAAAAGCTTAGCAGACCAATGAATACCATGAAAATTTACTTAAAACCTAAACAAAAATTTTAAGCACATCATTTATTAAAATACCATCTTAGTTTTTTATATAACAATTAAAAAAATAAGCTTAATAAGTGTGAARATCATTCATTGATTTACTTATTGGGGCAAATTGACTTTTTTGCCTAATTAAGATGATTTCAGCTGGAATGAMAGCTATTTAAGCAAGGCTGAATTTTGTCTGATGGACACAAACACAGGAAAGAATATGAAATAAGTACTGGGTTTAGAGTTTTGTGCATTTTGCAGATCTTCAGTTAGTACCAGCTCTGATTYAGAGCATCTGGAAGCAATAAACAGAACTATGCAATATGGAAAGACACACTCTGTCCTACACCGTGAGATCCAAAATTTACTGGGAAAGGGAAGCAAAGTTTTGGCCCAGTCTTTAACAAAATCTGCACTCCGTGTGCACATGTTTAGGAAGAGGCAACAGAAAATACCTGCTAATGTTGCTGCAGGTCTGTTAATTGAGCATAAGTTTACCAAAATCAAACTGTACACTGCTAAGGAGCAAGAGAAGTCATGAAGACATGACTGTTGAGTGGACCTGGTTGCTCACAGAGTTGGTGCAGTCTCCACCCTTCAAGGCTGTCAAGCCCAAGCTGGATCAAGTGACATGGTTTGGTCTCAAATCTGACCCTGATTTGAGCAAGACATTGGACCACAGTCCTACTGAGGCCATTTCCATCCTAAGTTACTGTGTGTTCCTATGATCCTTGTTTAACCTTATTGCTTTCAGACTGAATGCATAGCTTATGTTGAGRTTAAAATGTATAACAATTAATTGGAACAGAATGGAACAGAACAGAATAGAATAGAACAGTTGGAAGGCCATTACAATGATATCTAGTTTAACTGCCTGACCACTTCAGGCCTGACCAAATTTAAAGCCCAAATTTTATGAAGGACCTTATCCAGATGCCTGTTTTAAAGGCACTGATAAACTCAGGGCATCAACCACCTCTCAAGAAAGCCTGTGCCAGGGTTTGGCCACCCTTTCAGAAAACAAAATGCTTCTGAACGTTCCGTCAGAACCGCCCTGATGCAGCTTTGAACCATTCCAATACTGTTGCTGAATTGCAGGGAGAAGAGCTCAGCACATCTTTCCCCACTTCCCCTCCTCTGGGAGCTGAACATGGCAGTGATGTATGCCTCTTTCTCACCAAACTTCCTCACTTCTTGCAGGACAGACCTTCCAACCCTTTTACCTGCTTTGTTGTCTTCTTCTGGATGTATTCAGGTGCCTTAGCATCATTCCTGATTTTTGTAGCCCAGAACTGCACAGAGTTTTAGTCCATGTTTACTTACTTGTAACTACTACTGAAGGTAGGAAAGGCAGGAAACTCCAGGTTTTTACTTTTTCCATTCCATTCTTTTTCAAATACAATGTCATTTTAGTCTTTTGAATTCTCTTGGTTGGATTTTGTCTTCCTTTTTACTTTTCAGTATTTGTAACTGTACATGTTCTGTGTGAGTGCTCTTTAAAAATGTCTACAAACTTAAATTAATATATAGTTCAAAATGCTTTCCAGAGTAGCCTTTTAAAATAATTTATGGAAGTTTTACATATAATATTTTAAGACTAAATATATTCCCAGCCGCCACCTAAAAGAAAAATGAAAAAGTTACCAAGAGTCTGAAGACAAATAAGACAGGAATTCTGAATGGACTTACACTCAGATATTAAAAGATTCATATGGTTTTAGTACTTGTATTAGCATACAACAAATAATGATCTCATTAAATGAAGGAGCAGATATTCTTTCTTCTGGAGAGATGAAATAGGAGATTTAGTAAGACAGGTGCACCCAGACCAAACAAGCTTTGTTGGAAGCAAAGATACTGTCATTATATTAGAAGTATTCTGGATCTGTTGCAAAATGCATGTCACCCAATTACCCTGTTTTCCCTTGTCAGTGACTTATCTCTTAGACTGAACAGGATAGAGATTCTGAAATTCTAATTTTCAGAACTCGGGACTGGAAGTCTATTTCTATGTATACAACATTCACACATTGTGTGGCACAGTGACAACTTTTTAATCCAGTCTATTCTTATTTTTTCAAGCAAGTCCACTTCAGAACTAGTTTTGTATCAATGCAGGATTTAAGCTTCCTTTAAGGTCTTTTCTACACTAGCTTCTACCTTTTGTGATATGGATGAATACCATAAAATATATAMATATCTTTGTATGTAATGCATTCTTCTTCTCCTAGGCCCACATTTTATGCCATACACACACTCACACATTTGTCTTTTATGGGTAAAATATTTGGACTATTTTTTATTCAACATCTGTTTTCACCACAACACACTCTGGACTGCTTTGGTGTTATGACAGTTTCTGTATTTCGGAGTACAAGATAGTTGTTTTTAAAGCTAAGTGAGGGAATTAAAAAATTAGCATTTAAAAATACTCAATGAAATTTGTCCTCACAAAAGCAAGCAAAATGAAAAACATTATTTGGAGAGAAAAAATAAAAGAAATAYGAATTATTACTAGAAAATACACTTCTTATATTGCTTCTTGCAGAATTGACTTTTTGGAAAAGTTTTTGCTATTTTTTCTGAAGCAGGTTACTTATGGGACTGTCAAAAATACCATGCTGTAAATTAAGAAAATTGCAGGAAAAATAAAGTATATACTTCTGTCTGTGTTAGATGACAGAAAGTAGTCTTAAATCCCTATGTTCTGCCACTCATCTATTACACTGAAATGGCTTTTAAAAATCTTTCTTACATCTCTTCTGCCATTATCCTTTGAACTGTTTTTGATGTTGTTGTTCAATGTATGTTCATTATTTTTGATATATTATTATATAATAATATATATAATTATTTCTTGTATGCAGACCTCCCTAAGCTTGTTTATATGGATTTCTACAGAACTAAACTTTGGATGCACATCTGCTTTCCCAAGCTTCTRTGTGCTTAGATAATTACATAACTGAAATTTATTTATGATAATAAAGAAACATAAACCAGGATTTAAACTGATTTTAGGAGTTTTCACACACATTTTTATCATTTAGTCTGTTTTGTAATGGTGCTTCATTTTTGAAGAAATGCTGAGCTAAATAATTACTTAAATTACATTGAAGGGTTGATAATATTTTGGGAGTCACAGTCATATTTTGAGCACTGATTTTCTGTAACCATATTCTTTGACCTCAGTCAAGTTCAATGTGAGAGAGTGCTATTGCATAAAGAACTGAATTAAAAATAGGTTTATATCTGAGCAGTSCACACGCTGCCTTATTGTCTGTCTCAACAGCAAGTAGAAGAGCACTCACAGTGGTCTTGTATTTGATGTTACCATTCTGGAACATGACAAAGCACTGCAGAATGTGTGACTGCCATTTATTTTTTGAGCAGTAAAAAATTTCAGTAAAAATTCAGTAAAAAATGATACTGTCACTTCTTTTATGCCACATCCTTACCCTCCAGGAGTAATTTTGGCTTATTTGTAAATTAATAGCTTACACRTAAATTGTTTTCCACTGAGATTACTTTGTCAGCTACTCACTATACTTCACAGTGCTTTTAAAAGAAAACACAATAGAGAGAAGTTGCCAGTGACCTTGATTTTATTTAGGAGCACATAAAAAAAGTTATGCCACAGCTTTGGTTGACTGGAATGATATGTATACTTAAATTTTTAGGTGTTTTTTAAACAGTAAACAAGTGTACATTCAGTTGTATGCAAGACAACATTGTCAGTAACACAATTACACTACAGAAAATGAAATGCTTGAAGTATATAGCTCTGAAACCCTTCATATTTTTGGTATTTTTCCAGCATTGTTAGAAATAAATCTGCTGAAGCCATTTCATATATGGTAAACACTGAAAAAAGACCCTGTGACAAAGTAAATGTAACTATAGTTGCACTGGCTCTGGAGACAGGTAAGAGCCCTACTTAAACATTTTACTCATAAGCTATGTCTTCTGCAGATTAAACATGAAAGGAATTACCTAACTTGTAGTTATAAAGTCCATTCTTACTACTCAGCCACTTGAACTTAAAGAAGTGGCTATATTTTCATACATTTGAGATACTGCTAACCCAGTAATTTCTCATGCCACAGAAAAAAAATACAACAATTGCTTAGACTAAATAATTATTCTAAATATCACCATAACTCCATGTTCCACTGATTCAGAAATGCTGTTTACATCTCTTATAAAAGGTTTCTTTTTTTTTTCCTTTTTTT
>CADDXX010000205.1:868400-941735 GCA_902810485.1 Alauda arvensis | reverse complement strand
GGAAGGAGGGAGGTATGAAAATTCCCAGGCCATGATGAATCCTGAGTATTTACAAACAGTATGCACTGAGTTCTGGTAGTCTACAGCCTCTCTCTATGGTGGAAGGATGATAATAAAGCACAGATGGAATATTTACAATTTTTAGAATAAACTTAGTAGCAGACCAGCTGTAACTATTTCTCCTTCTACAAAACCTGCTTTTTAATATCACCTTTTGCTAGAAACATATGGCAAGGAAAATAAAACTGTCTTTTTTAGTAAGCCAAAGAAGATTTTGATAAAAACATATAAAAGACAGTTTTACCTGCTGGATRATATACAGGTATCTGTATACAAGCATGTGTACTGAACAATAAAAGAGAAGGTAGGTTTGAATGTTACAGGTCTGATGTAAACAGAGCAAAAAAAAAAGAGTAGTCAAAAGTGCTGATACATGAACTCACTCCAAATTGCCTAATCATTGCAGCATATATGATACAAAATAATTAAAATGTGGAAAATATCTGCTTATCTCCAATCCAGGGAAAAGAGATCTCTTTGGAAATGTAGTTAAATTTAAAAAAAAAAAGAAAAAAAAAAGTCAAGATGCACATTACGTTTCAGCACACAGAAGAAATTCACAAGGGAGAATATAAACTCCTGAAAATAGAAGTTTATGATGACAACAGACAATACTTTCATTACAGTGACATCAACAGAGCCACTGTAACACATACCATTTGCTTTCTGTACATGTTTACAGTAGATATTTGAAGACACAGAAAGGGTCATGTGCAGCTTTTCCATTAAAAGGTGTGCGGTTCAGCAAACTGTTAAGTGTATCTCCTGAAATGTTTTAGAAAATGAGAAAAGGACGCTTGACCTAAATACTGTGCACACTAGTCAACCACATGTAAAGATTCTTAAGTGCACTATGAATTGCAGATGCAGACATGAATGGCTCACTAATTTGCTTGAATGCACACTAAAGAACTGTTTAAGAAGTTGTTTCCAGTTTTGCCTGATCATTTCTTCTCAGAAGGAGTTTCACCACAAAGTTCTGCATCTTGTGAGGCCTCTTTGAGAGATGGTTTGATATTAGATACTTTATCAGGACATCCAAGGGTAGCTGTACAGATAGAGAGAAAAGAAGTATTAGGTTTTACACTTAATATCCATGCTAAAAAGCATCAAAGGCAAGAAAGAATGCATCTAGCACAGAAACAAATAAGCTGCACTATCTAATGAAATCAGAAATCCAAGTGGAATTTGGTCTCTAAACACCACAACCATTCAAAAGCAGACAGTGTAGCTGGCCAACAGAACAGACTGAACATACTAATAATGGAATGCATCATCATGTTATTGGCAGCTTTAGTCAGAACAGAGTCACAGAGCTCTACATTAAGTGTCCAGGAAACATCTTAGAAATTCAGCCATTTAAATAAATAAATTTACTTTGTATTGGAGATAGCTGTCATACTTCAAAGCAAAAGCTCATGGACTTCAGGCCATAGAAAACAAAACAATTCAGAGGATAAGAGAGAGTAACTATTAGCACAGTTTTACTGTGAAAGCTAGTTGCACAATGCTTTTGAGTGCTCACTGACCCACAAAATGATTCTACTTATGTGGGGAATGTTAAGAAACAGCTGCCCTACAAAGTCATGTAATATGTAAGGAAGAATTATACTTCTGGAAATAATTCAGTTAGTCATTCTACCTTTGACAGAATTTACTTACATAAGGTTAGTTTCTCTACTGCTAGCCTTTCAGGCAGAGTTTCAAGTGGAGTTGGTTGAATTTTTGCAGGGGTAAATGTATTTAAAGGAATTTTTCTTCCTGAAAGGGGCATCATGTAAGTTGGAGAAGCTGAAATGGTGGGGAAAAAAGAATCATTAATAATAAAAATATTCTCACCTAAACGAGATGTCAAAAGCTGCAGCCACAGGACTGTGTATCCATGCAGCAAAACAGGTACCACATTTATAGAACCAGCTGCTCAGCTACCAATTTTTGACTCTAGTGTTAAAACTTCACAACATTGAAGACAAGTCTCAAAATCTCTTTTTTACCACAGAAAGCAAACCAGTAAGTTCATGTTGCTAAGGCAGAATTTCAGGTGCCTTGCCAGAAGATCAGCAGAAGCATTAGTGTATTTCTCACAGGTTATGAATATGGCAGCTGAATAGGCTTTAAGTCCAGCACATCTATGAAAAATGCACAAAATGCAAGAATCTCTAGAGAACCTCTAAATAGTACAGGAAAGCAGAAGAACTAAACATCTATGACTTTAATTGTATCAGGTCTATTTTCCAACCACTCCTTGGTACAAAGGCGACAACCATATGCTAGGAGTATGACATGTTTTGTTTTTCAGTATTTCTTCACCTTGTATACTCAATTCTGAACTGATTTTGAAGACACACAAACTTCCTAACCTGTATAAAATGACATTTTAAGTAGCTGAGAATTTTCATATACTTTTAAGCCTCTCTGAGCTCTTTTTCAGTAACATCAATTTTCTTAAATTGCTTATATTCCTTCTCAAGTATAGGAGGCCTACCCTATCAAATAAGCTGCTGATTAAAATCTAAACCGTATAAGATAATGGGGGAAAAAGGAAAAATCCTATAGCAGAAAAATGGTAAAAGTCAAAACAGGTAGAATATTGCTGTATCAGTACTGGCAAGTGTAAGTTTCCTGATCAAAGCATGACTCTTTAGACTCTTCCGTAGGAAGAATTATTTTCAATTGCCTGAAACATGATTTATAAGCATCCTAATATGTGGTAAATCTGACCTAGCTGAAACCATTTCCAAAGACACAGCAGCAGAATCACAAAGGGAAATGATTTCCCCAAACACACGTACATGGATGGAATTCGGTTGTGCTTCCTTTCAAGGTCACCCAAACTTTAAACATGCAGAACAAACTGCTAAAAAGCTGAGTAACTGCAAAGCACCCTACAGGTGAAACCCCAGGTAATACTGAAAAAAACAGGAAATAACGAAGTCTTAAGTGTAAATGCAACATATTCTGCTGAGGTTACTGCCAGTAGCCTCAGTATAACAGTATAAAGCTGGGAATACTGCATGCTCCCTGAAAAGCATTACCTGTAATTCAGCTGAGTGTGGACAGTAAAGAGAAGTCAATGCAATAATAAAGGAAATAAACAAATTATGATTTCATTAAATCCTTAATATACTTCCTCAGTCAACAGAGACCTTACTTCAATGAATTATAAGTGTCCATGTCCACAAAAGTATAGTACAAAATGTAAAATTATGGTTTATATGTTTTAATTTTCTTCAAAAGCCCTATCCTTAATTTACTTGTTAGCTGTAAAACACTGCAAGGATTAACTAGGCAATAGTTAAGAATTTAAAATTAACATAAATACAAACTATAACCAGTACATGTCTCCTGTAGATTTTCCCTTGATGGAGCAGCAACAGAAGCAAGAAATTCATCCACCTGCTTCAGAGACAAGGAATTGTGTAGAGTTTCCAAAGGGCAAATAGAAGGCACCATGGAATACAGTTCAAAACCTAAAAGAAAAAAATAATAAAAAAAGAGATTTCCAAACATAAGACAGGATTTAACCTACTGCATTACTGCATGATAAAAAGTGCTTAGTTTACATTAGTATGTGCAGGCATAAGTCTCTTGAAATCATGGAAATTAAATATTACAGGAGCTGGAGCAAGATGAGCCAATTTCCAGCTAAAGATACAGTGTAAAAAACATGGGATACAATTCTAGTGTACGCATGAAATACATGTGTACACATGAATTACTAAAACATGAGAACTGTGCTTTAATACCAAATCAGTTCATGAAAGATAATTTTCCTTTAGGACAAACTTAGCAGATCACTAAAAAAAAAAAAGTCAGGAAAAGATAGTATTTCTCCTACTCATTCTGATACCTGRCACAAGACTAAATAGGTAACTCATTCATGCAAGAAAGTAGGATAGCTATTTTGTTAGCAGACAAGAGCTAAAAATGCTGTATCTTCCAAGAAATAAATTTGCAGAATTCATGTTCTATCATCTTCAGTATTCTGTGAAAACAAACTGTTACATTTAATGTCAAAGGAAAAGCACTGTTAGCATTTTTATACCTTGAGACAGATATACACCTACCTTTATGCATTTAAAAACAGTATTGAAAAACTAGAAGTTTCATATATTAGAACAGGTAAGTAAAGCAACCCAAAAAAATCTAAAAATTTATTGGACTTTTCTTTTCTATGTTAGTACTGATCATACACTAACCATGCACATCCATATTACTAACAGACTAAAAAGCATTTAAACATCTTGGCTTAAAAAATTTGCAGTCCTCTAAAGTGATTCAAGTTTGGTAACTTAATAAACAGCTTTTCATCCAGTTGCATTTCAGAAGAGGAAAATATGTCCATTAGTGTTTTCAACATACAGCTGTAAAATTACAACTCTGCAAGTCAATACTGTAAATTTTTTCTAAGACAATTAACTGAAGAAGCAATAGTGAATGAAAAAATGTTTAGAATTTCAGTTCAAGGTACGTTTATTAGAGATAGCATTAAGACTGTGAACTGTTCTTGCCCATAAAAAAATAAGCAACAATGTTCCTGTGATATCAAATGTTGCCCATCCACTCCCCATCAGCACTTTGCATAAAGAGGAAATTCAACAAGATTTCAACCCCCCAAATGSCTATACTTATATTTATATCCACCTTGGCCATATTCATTTCGGGAACCATTGCTACAAATATTCAACCAATGGAGGTGTACTTATGTCAGCTTCACTTAAATTATAAACAAAATGTCGCATTTTGTGAAAACTTGGCTTTTGTGTACAAAAGAATCACCACCATACTATAATTTTCTGTTCTCCTGTAAAGTCAGTAGCTAAATAAGTCAGTAGCTAACCTTCAGTGTAAGCACTAAGATGCTTGCCATACATATTAATATCCTGAATAACTGTATGCATGCATGTAAAACGCAAACCCTTTCGTGGCCTTACTGTAAAATGTAAGATTTCTCTATACCCTGACAGAAAAGTCACTACCACTTAAATGAGAATTTATTTTCCTAGTTTTTCAATTAATTAAGTGGGACAATGTCAGGTAAACTTTTTAGTAAYTATTATTGTTGAAGTGCATGTTATAGAGAACCCGAAAGGAATTCCAAAATGCACTTATGCCCTTTAAAAGAAAAAAGAGAAGAAATAAAATTTTCTTGTTTAGGAATTTCCCCTTCAAATTTTTTTGTTGAGTTTTGACAATTCTGCTGTCAGCTAGTCATATCCCAGCAGGTTGTTGTAATAGCTTTATGKCTGAGGAATATAGCTTAAAACATAATTTGGAAATCTATATGTAGTGTTTTATTTGGATGTTTTCTGATAAATAGTTTCTGGTGTTTTAAGAAATAAATTTGAAATTATATGATGAAGAAGCCCGACAGTATCCCTTTAAGAAGGCAATTTCCTGTACACTGACAGCCTTTGATTTTTGGCTGCCTTTATTCTTAAAGCATCAAAAGGCAAGACAACGAAAGGGTTAACACAGCATCTCAAAAAGCCACCCTACTGCCTTAAGATTCAAAAGCTGTAGAGACATACCACTGGAGCCTAGAAATTCCACAGAGGAAATGGACCAGAACCTAAAGAGGTGTGGGTGTTCTGCAGAGGCCCAGAAAATAAGATATTGCACTTTCAGAAGATACTTGTTTCACCATGTTCCTTGAACTAAAGATGGGGGGGGTAGTCTGAAATGAGTTAAGAGGGTGTGATAACAACATAAAAGTAAGAAAAAAACAGAGTGAAAGGGACAAGAATAATTAAAATGATAGTCCGGAGGACAGACGAAACAACATCAATATGGCGTTATGTTAGTAGAGAACCCCTGGAAACCTGTAATATTCTCAGGATTCATAGGAGCTCATATTGCATGCAATAATCTTGTCAAAGATGTGTGGTAAAACTGCTGCATTAAATGAATCAGAACAATCGATGTGATCAATAAAAGCTATTTAGATCCTTTTTTTTAAAGAATGGAGTCACAGAAAGTGACTAAATGGAACAGAGAGTAATCCTACTATTAGCCACAGATTCTCATATGCAGAGTTCTTACTTTCTGACCTTGTATGTCTTGGGAATGTTGTTTGGTTTAAGTTGTAACATAAAAAATGGACTCCTGACTTCTCTGTTTGAGACAGAATATTAGATTTGGCCTTTTAGATCAGACAGAGTCTTAATAGTATACATTTAGCCTTACTATAGTTTTCCTTCAAGAAGCACTGCAGTGCAAAAAGGTCACTATGGATTTAAAAGGAACGTAACAAAATACTACTCTGCTTCTAAGCAAAGCTAAACAAAAACTCAAGTCTTTTTTCTTCTAACTTTCTTTCAAAACAAAAATATTTTGAACCTATCATGAAAATACTGATGATTTCCACTGCAATTTCAACATCGCTATCACTGAACTCAGCCAGCAGTCATGCACATTTTAAAACTGCAGTTCAGAAATCTAGAAAAGTCCAGTGGGTCCTGAAGACTGAGTCTACTTTTCATGAGCAGGATATATCTGGGGCCTATTCAATCATGTAGAAAGGGAGGCGCAAAATGTTTTGCTGAGGAAGAAAAAGACATACCTCTGTCCTGTGTGTTAAATGAGAATTTTTGCAAACTGAAGACAGTTAACTCTCACTCTTGAAGCTCAAGAGGTCAATGCTGCTCAAGAAGTCACAGCTCTCTTGCTGTGATTTTTAGTGCAATATTTAAGTAATTTGCACATCTGATGAACAGAGAAGTATGATAAGGTAAAATAAATTTTTGTCCCATAAATAATACAGCAATTTAGTAGGAATAGAACCCAAGCTTCTGCTTTAGTTTTTGTAATTTAGCATCACTTCAAGAAGATAGTCATAAACTCCAGCTGTAAATTCAGTGATTTATTTTAGAATGGGCAGGCTCAGAAAATCAGCTCAGCAGGAGAAAGACAAAGAAGAAGCAGCAGCTACCAAGAAGTGTATGTCTAATAAGATCAGATTTCATTGTCTGTATCTTGTACCATACAGTCTGATCACAGAAGAACTTCTGGAGAGTAATTTATTAGAGAGATCAAGATTAACAGTAGCACTTGATTTTTTTTTCCCACTGACTTTTCTAAGTAATAAATTTTGATGTTTTATTTATACTAATGAATGGTAAAGAAAGGATTTAGGATATCTGATGATTACAAATATATTTGGAATTGTGCTTAAAGTTAGGAACGACAGACGGCTGGATGATACTGTACACCCCATTTTTGAAATAAAAATAAAAGGGATGAAGCAAGGAACCTTTTGTTTTCGATTTTGTTTTTAAAATAAAAGCAAAACGTACCATTGGTTGGGTGTCGAGCAAATGAGATAGAAAACCTTTTAACAGCAGAACCGCGTGTGGTGTCTGAGAAAGAGAAAAACAGGTACCTGAAATTTGTAACAGCTACCAAAAGAGGGAGATTTTAAAATAGAAAAGGAAGAAGAAAGGAAAAAAGAAAAGATGAGAAAGTATTAGAAGTGAGCGGCATGCAGAAGGGACCAAGGAAAAGGGCTAAAATCTAAATAGATGT
Source organism: Alauda arvensis (assembly GCA_902810485.1). Classification (NCBI taxonomy): domain Eukaryota; kingdom Metazoa; phylum Chordata; class Aves; order Passeriformes; family Alaudidae; genus Alauda; species Alauda arvensis. The sequence continues at coordinate 934,151 of CADDXX010000205.1, read as the reverse complement.
TAAAAAGAAGAAAATTTGGATTGTTGGTAACTACRAGATGTGTAATGAAGTGTATGAAAACAAGCAGATGAGCTGGTGATTCTGGCATACAAGGTTATTGAGGTTAGACTCGAACACTGAGAAGTGAAGTGGGGGGAAAACAGCATGAATACTGTTTCACCTCAGGGTTATAAAGGTGTGCTTGGGTATCTTTACATTCTGAAATCTAGCGAGAGAGTTCCTTCTCTATGCCAGATTATCCAAAACTGAGAATCTCCTGCTCTGTTGTAATCCAAACCCCACCAAAAAAAAGGTCAGGAATCCTAAAATTTTCACCATCAGTATTTAGCTTATTACTTTATAATTTCATTCCTTGTATATGGTCCAAATAATTTATTTAATTTCAAGGTCAATTAGCAATGATAAAAAGCAAAGTTTGAAATTATTAAAGAATTTTAAAACCAAACTTTCAGTTTACTTTAAAAATACACTGGCTGGAATCTCCTGGCGCACATTACAAGTCTGTGATCTGGTGTTCAATTCAYGACAAACAAGAATTAACTATACTGTTAAATTAAACATAAGCAAGCTATGRGCAATAAGGAAGCAACAGACTCACAAAATTAATACTAAGGCCAAAGATTCTAGGATTCCATTAAAATCTTTAGAAGTTCAATGTGGCACATGGGTTGTGCGTGCATGTGCGAGAGTGTGCACATACCATCTATGAAGCCAGAAGAAGTCAGCTTTTTACGATGCGTACGAGCATAATCCTGTAGGTTAGGTGCACTTGAAGAACCCCCGAGCACTGAGGTGCTAAACAGGCCCGCACAGTGAGACCCTGATGGGAGTTAGAGAAAATACATACAACAACCAGGTGTTCGTCCATTCACATTGGGGATGCATGCAGCATGCAAGCACATGGCTCTTACCACACAAAAGGCAGCTTTTGGCAGTGCCTTGGACAGGTTCACAATATGCTTGTAATGTCAGAGTGGGACTTGTAGGCTGAAACTATCATAATTTATTGTGCTTCTACTCATGAAACAGCACACTCTGCTATATGTGCAAAGAGAGGACTGGCTTTAACAATGTGAGTTCTTGTCCTGTTTTCACTTTTGGCAAAAAAAAGTTACCAGTTAGCATCAATGTAAACATAAACAAAACAACAAAACAAAATGAAGATGATGATGACGATGAWAATGATTGATGATGATGTGAAAGTTGTGTCTTTGAAAACCTGAATTTCTGAAACAAATAGAAACTGGGAAAATACTGCTCATTGCTTTCATCCAAATCAACCTTTGTGAAGACAGGCTGCTATGAAGTACTCAWGCAGTTCCACAGACTTAGTATGTGGAAATACTTCTAACCCCACAAAATCTTAACCAAATGAGAAATACTCTGTTCAGATTTCAGCTACCATTACTGATAGTGTTACAAACTGAAAATTCCTGAAMGTTTCATCAAGTTTAACTTGACTTTCTTTCTGAGAACTTTTGCGCAACTCCATGAAAGTGACAGTACTTKGATACAACTCATGCATTCCTGCCACTAGAATGGAAGTTTAAACAAATCACTGAARGCCACAGACAAAAATATAAAAATAACTTTTGTAATCATCAACCATTAATGAAATTTACATACAACAATGAACAAAATGGGAAAAAAGTCGCAATCTTTTTCCTTTACATTTTAATACTAGTTGAAAGGAGAAGAAATTCTTCACTCAGAACTTATCTTTTACATTTTAGGTAAGTAGCAGCAGATTTTTTTTAAAACCAGTGACATCTCCTTTCATTACTGATAACAGTCCAGTGAGGGGAAACATTACTAGCACATGTGACCAATCACAGCCAAAATAAATTGGTGCCTGGTCTGTGGCAAAAGCCTTTCACACCAAATGTAATACCTTAATCTACACAGAAATACATCAACTTCCACAAGCCATATTGTGACACACAAAAGAATATTCATTTAACTTTAGCAAGCATGTAATAAAAACCAGGACTTCAGTAAACAAAAGCACCTGATGTATGCATTTTACTATAGGAAAAACATAATGGGAAGAAAAGTATCACAGAAAGATTAGACATATAAAAAACACGTATCTTTGCAAATAAAGGAAAAGCTATTTCAAAGTTTGTGCATATAAGTGATGCATTTTTTAATAATTAATATTTTCCATGAAAAAAACAGAGAAAAAAGCAATATTGATTTACAGTAGTGCACAATTTCATTTTTTTGCATGTGAGTAATATGTATGCCTGTTTTAATAAAGCAACAGAAAAGCACCACTTGAATTAAGAGAATTTGAAAGAAGACTTTGAATTATAGCATGATTCATTCTAGTGCTGAAAAGAAGAAATTAATTTTAGGAGAGGAATATGTGCAAAACCCCTGCTACTATCAAGAAACTTTATGTTTGCTCCCCCTTCCCCTCCCCTCAGAAAAACATCTTCACTTTCATCAATTGCCCACAGTAGGAAACAGAAATTTTCAAGAAAAGTGTTTTAACTGTTTCCAGAGCAGGCCTTTTTAATCTAAAATATTATTGCAAAATCCAAAAGCTCAGTCAGAAACTACATTATTTTAAAAATCTGCTTTATGTTAAAAACAATCCTGTGTACCTGTTGTGAGCAGTACAAAATCAGTAGTACAAAGAGTCTCAAACAACTTGCTCTTTTCAGTTATTTAACTTATTTTAAAATTGTGCTGCAAAAAAATTGTCCAGTCCATAGGCAGACACTCAGCATATGTTATTGATAACAAGTACTATTGGGTCCTGTTAACAAAGAAGCTATTAAAAGAATACACAACTATAGAGAACAGCAGGCAGATGAAAAGCTGAAAACATCAAACAAAATTTCAACTGTAGGTACATACCTAGACCACTCTGCTTTTGTTCCAGAATAGTTCTTGGTGTTCGTAAGTTACTATTGCTTTCTGATAGGACCTGGATGTAAGAAACAGAAAAATAAGGGAGAGTAGAACAGCAGCATGAAACATCCATTTAACTTGATACAGCAGCCTGTTTCAGACAGACAGGTGTTAATAAGCTGTATGATAAGTGTTAGTAAAAATATGTAAAGGAAACATGAGAGATCATGCAATATCCCCTTGTGAAGGGAGTCCATTTCACATATGAGTTCCTTGCAATGAAGTGGTGCAAAGCAAGCATTCAGAATGAGAAAGTACACAGACCAAGACTGATATGAGAACAAACATTTGAGACATTTTATTTCATTTTACCAAATGCACTTTCCTAAACTGCGCCTGTATTGAAAAAAGGAGGGGAGGGAAGGAAAGACAGACAAGCTATTGAGGACACTGTACGATCACTGACCATGCACAGGCTCAATCAGTATAATCTTCAGATGCTCACAGCCTTTGCTGATATAAACTTTTCCAATGTAAATAATTTTAGAATTTTCTACAATAAATTATGAAAAATTTCAAAGAAAAAGGATATGGTTACAGAACACCATCCATTGTCCTATATGTAAACAATATCTTGATATTCTGAATAGCTTTAGATCTTCACTGCTACTTCCAAAACATTTACTGGATTTYTTTTCCCTGCTTTCCCCTCACCCCCCATTACAAGGAACAATCTTCAAAATATTGTACAAGTCAATGGATGATGTACTGTGTTGGGAGTTTCAGATACATCCGGATATAGATGGCAAGAATTATTAGTGCTAAAGTTTTTTCCCTGCAATAGTTAATACCAGGCCACTGAAAATATGATATATGCAAAACAAGTTTTGAATAGCAACATGAAGTACCAAATAAATTATTTTAAATGGTATTGGTTGCAATTATTATTTTTTTTTAAATTTACCTACCACCAAATTAAGCAATGCTGGTTTTAAAGTCTTAAAGGACAACTAAACCAAAGCATAATTCTCTTTCATTAGGCAGTATACGAAGTCTTTTTTACTGTGGTAACATTTGCAATTCCTATAAAGAAACCAAATGTTTATGAAAGCGTGTAACACATTCAGTGGAAAAGCATGCACTTGCTCTTTTTCCCCCAAACATTCTTGGCAAGTAATTTTAAGAAGTGGAAGATATTGCTTGAAACATAATCCATAACAAGGGATTAGATGTCCTTAAAGACAGTTGTTGCTTGGAATGCATAAAATGTTTAATGAAGTAAAGTTTAAAAACCTGTTGCCATGAGCCAAAAATACTGGATGTGAAAGCCAGTGATTTAGGGGAGACAGGGGAAGAAGTGATTTGTTCCCCTGATCTGCGTCTTCGACGCCCAGTACCCACACCACTGGTGTAATGCAGCCAGGTACCAATACACTCTGGGCTAGACACACTCAGGGGGCTCTCTTCCTGGAAGTGAGAAAGGGGGCAAAAAACAGCAAAGCATGCAAAGTTAGATTCAACAGAGCTAAATGAACAGAAAAGAAAAAAACCCGATCTGCTTGCACCCTTTTACATACTACCTTTAAATTTATTAAACAGTGAAGAGAGTAGTTATACAAATACTAGAAAGTTATCAGTTTCACTTTTATCTCTTCATCCAACTATATCTTTTACTACAACATTTCAATCAAATTTCTAGTAGACTAATATTAGAGAAAACATTTGTTATCAATAATTAATTTGTAATTTTAGTAATTTTTCACATGTTGGAAACAGAACTTCTGTTACCCCTGACATAGTGTTTAATAATTTTCCCACCTAAGTACATTAAACTTTCCTATTTATTACTTAATAGTTTTCATTTCTAGTCTCTAAGCTTATCTTTTTAGATTTTAAAATTGCCTTTGAGACTTTATAGCAGACTCACTGGTAGTAGCACTAAATTAACTGGTAGTAGTTTTCCAAACTTAAAAATATCCTAAAAATTATCTTATGCTGGACACCTTATCAGGACTTCAAGGGAGGATAGTGTCAGGCTAAGAACCCCCCCATGTCTACATAAATACGTATCATTAGCAATTAACATTCTTAGTAGTACAGAGGTTGCTTCCCAATATCAGTCAGCTTTACATTGTTGTTTTACTACTATAACTCAGCTTTTTTTTCTTTTCATGACTCAGTCACAGTTGCATTCCTTCTGTAAAATTGCTGACTATAACAGAGATTAAAACTTCCATATAATCTCACACCTGACAGTGTCCTTTCAAATAAATGGACGTAGGTGAAAACAGAATTACCTTACAGAAGGGAACAAAAAAAAAAAAAAAAGAAGGAAAAAAAAAAAAAAAGGGAAAAAAAAGGAAAAAAGGAAAAAAAAAAAAAAAAAAAAAAAAGGAAAAAAAAAAGGAAAAAAAGTTCAAGGCAGTTGCAGTTTAAGTTGCAGTGACTTTTTAAAATTGCTCCAAAATAACATTTAGTTTAAATATTCCAAATACTAGTTTTGCAGATTTCAGTAGGCCAGATGAAAYCTCCTATTTTACTTATAAGAAAAAAATGTTTTATAGTGTATGTTTTCTCTTAATTGGCTATTTCCTTCCAGCAAACAAGGAAGCTCTGAATGCTRAAACACATTCCATTTTAACATATATTATCTGCACAGTCAAAATTTGGTAATTTGTGCTTCTGATATCTTTTGAAAGCTAACTTCCATATAATTTCTGAAAATGGTTGAAAGTCTCAAGTAATAGACTATTAAATGGTGCATAAGTGAACTCATAGCTAGGAGGGGAGTTTGCATGATCATCACAAAAAAAGCTTTTAAAAATAAAAAATACTGATGTTGTGAGCATTTGTTTATGAAAAAACTTGGAAATAAAAAATGTAAGACATTAACATTTATTAGGTCTGTTAATTTATGGAAGTCATGTGAAGTTATACAGATATCCTTACAGAAGGGAATCATGCACCTTTTTCTCTCCATACTGCCAATAACCAATTTCCAAATCTGTAATACTTTTACTGCATACAGACAACTCATTCCCAACACAAATATGAAAGAAAAAGCTTTTGGTGTGAATCTTCATTTCTGATGGTTTTAAGCAACTGAAAATGAGGCAATAAGAAGCTGTTAGTCTGCTTCTAGCATTAATATCACAGAAGTGCCACTATGCACCATCTGAATTTCYACTCAGTCATCCCAATGGCATCAGCAATACTGAAGCTGTGCTTCCCCCCACCTCTGTGACATTAAGCTGTTATCTGTGAAGCACACCTAGATGTCATGGCTTTCAAGACAGCAAACTAGATTGTTCAAAATGTTACCTACAGAATTCATTAAACAAAAACTCCAGCCACTTAAAAAAAAAAAAGCTTCCACTTTATCTTTCTTACCTTCAAAAGCTTGACAAGTGGAGTCACTTTCACTCCATGTGAAAGCAAATACAGCAGAAGAGATCYCACCTCCTGCACCTCCCCTACCACCCTAATCCCTCTGTTCCCTTTCAGCACCATCACCCTGAAAGTTTGCTCAATTCCTAGTAGTAGCTGTCTTGTAAGGATGAATAGAAAAGCAATGTATGTTAGTTTGTAGATGTAGCTTTAGACTGAAAAAGTCTTCGTTTCCAAATACCAACTTTTCTAAAATGGCTTTAAAAAGAAAGTAAGTCTTATCACAGAAAAGTAATAATTTTAAAAAATATCCCATTAGAGACATTATTTGCCATGGAGGATTTCCCACTGAGTAAGGTCAAACCTTCTGTGAGATGTGTCATGCTGCTTCTGTGTAATCAAAAGCAGAATTACATTTGGTTTTGTTTTCTTAAAACCAAGCAAAAGTTAATGTCTTTGACAGAAATTATCTGGAACACAAACACTTACTTCAACAGAACCAATCTTCCTAGACCTTGGAAGGGGTGACTTTCTGTGTATGTGAATTGGGTCTGATACCATTGGCTTGAACATCACTACTGATCGATCCGTTTCATCTCTTTTGGGAGCGTGCACCTCCTCATCACTGTCATTTCTATGAGAGGTTTTCTTCGAGCCTTCATTCTACAGAAAATACAGAATTCATTTTCAATTCATTTGTCTGCAACCTTCAAACATGCAGACAGAAGTGGCTCTTAAATAAATACTCTGCATAAAGATAAAACAAGCTGATTTTAAAAATACAAGATGTAAATCACATATTACTGAAAAAACTGCTCTAGACTTTAATAATCTACATAATAATCTGTTTCTTCTTTCTTCTTCTATTTAGAAGAATTCCAGCCAAGCTTTGCTCTCATTCCTTTCTCAAAAAGCAGTCGTAACTCGACGCACCTCAGTATGTATCCTGAAAAATATCAATCCTTCCTCAACAATCTGTATTCATAAACATGCCAAACTACTTTCTTAAATATGTCTTCCAGTTCTCAGAATATTATTCATGTGACACTCTGATGTTGATATAATTTCTTCTTAGAGTAATTTGTAATTTTAGTAAAAATTCTGGCAAAGCCTTAGAACATCCAAATTATCTGTGTCCTTCACCTCAGTGCCTATTCAAAGTGGAAAATATTGGGACTACTAATCTTGTACTGCACATTTTTCTACCAAAGGGAAAAAAAAATCACACCTCTATTTTTTACATAACAATTTTACAGTGTTTATTTTAGGTCCATCCATATCCAAAAAACCCAGGATTCGCTATATAGAAAGGCATAATTACTACCTCTCTGGAGGCAGGTCTGTAACCATATCCAGATGGTAAGTTTTTATCTTCCTCACAGCCTTTAGCTCCTGGACTGAAATGCAGCTCTACATGAAACCGTTCTTCTGAGGAAAGCTCCTGAAGTAAAATAATTAAATAGGTTTATACTTTAATACATGGCTCAGCACTAGTAATTTCTGAAAATATTTATCCATTTTAAATACCTTGTTTGGATCCTCATAAAGCATGATAACAATCTGTGTCATGTAATTGAGTTCATTCACCACATTTAAGTAATCCATAGCTCGTTTCCATTGTTCATCTTTTGATTCCTTATGGAGAAAAAAAAGCAACAAGTAAAACTCAGCTATTTTCTTCAAAAAGACTGATTTCATTTCCCCCCCCCATTTACACAGATTTTCATAGCAGAAGTGCAAAGCTCATCACAGATACAGAAAATGCAGAGGTACAACAAAAAAACCAATTATGGACCTCCATGAGTGACACAAAATTTCTCATCAAATAACTGAACAGTGAAGAGCAGAACTTTTCATATGTTATTTCAGTGCATCTTTCATGGTTTTTTTGCCAATGATGAAAGCAGGCAGACACTGCTTTCAATTCTCCTGATGAGAACTGCTAATTTTGCAATAAATTCATTTCAGCTAGTATATTGCCATCACTGAGTTTAGTCAGCCATTACCAGAAGCAAGTATGTCAATATGACAATTTGAGAAGTAATATGTAAGTCAAGCTGTATCTTACAAGCAGATAGGTATGTGAGGCTGCATAGATCTTCTCTAAGAGCTCAGTTTAAGKTGTTTCTGAATCTGTAGACCTTGTCTTTTTCAGTATCAAAGACTATCAGATGAAGACTAATGCACCACCTTTGTGCTATACTTTCTGTAAGAGTATAGCAAAGTGAGAAAACTCACTGTACAGGAGAAACTTTGTACTCTATGAGCAGTCTTGAAATTAGGTAGGGACATCTTGACRATATGTCAATGGTCAAAAATAGTAAGCCAGTGCAAAAGTAGATTTAAGAGAACTCTGAATCATAACTTGAGAATAAAAGTTGGAAGAATTACTGGTGACAACAGAAGAAAAAAAAAAAGGTGCCTGGCCTTTCCACATCTATTTGTGACTCTAACACATACAGCCAATGGAAAATAGCATTACTTTGATGGAAATCAGCATGCCAATTAATGTACAATTTGCAATATGTTTCTGCATAAGTAATAGGAAAATCAAATGTYTGAAAAACTGTGATAAATTTCAAAGACACTTAAGGTTTCAATTGATACAGTCAGAGGAAGATTCAGGCTCCTCTCAAAATATCAGGGCTTCAGCAGAGACACTTACATCACATAAGGCACCGTATCGAAGGGTGGATAACAGGGAGTGGACGTGGCTCTCACTGGTGAAATACAGCCGTGTACGAACGTGGCGTTCTGGGGACATCACACCCCGGGAGTAGCTTTAAAAAAAACCAGAAAAATGTTATTAGAACATGATAAGATGTGTCCTTATTTTTAAAAYAGCTGTTAATAAATAAATAAATTGTACTTTCTAATTTCTATGTGCTAAAAAGATACTTCAAATATGAAAGCTACAGAATGTCTCTAATTTTTAYGGGAATTAATGTAACCATGTAAAAAAAGTAACTGGCTTACAGAGGGTGAAGCTTATTTACAGTGTCATCATCTTGAGTTCTCTGAAGGTCAGAACGAATTTTTCTGACTAGAGGAGTGCAGTAACCTTTGGCAATCTCCAATTTCTCAGCTTTAGAAATACCATATTCCTGTGTAAAAACAAACTGACTTTTAAAATTCAGTTAAAGATTAAAATGTCTTCTAATTCGAAGTTTCTATATTAAAGCATATTAGTCATCTATTACATTGCTCTGGCAACAAACCATTTTGTTTAACATTTTTACTCTATATGATTAGTGATATAGCTTGAACTAATTTGTAGTTTACCTTTTTGCTGTTTGATTTGATAGAGAAAAACATTTTCCTTCTCTTGTTAAACCAAAGAAGTGCATTTAACTTCTGGTACGATAAAGCTCTTTTTCTTAACCAAAACATCTACAGAGTCATTCCTCCTTCTTGTCACCATCTCCATGTCCTATCCTGCCCTCACAATGTTGGTTTGTTGGGTTTTTTTCCTTTCTTTTAACAGTCATAAAGAGACATACTTGATATGTCCATCTTAGTTTGGGATAAACCACCCCAGAGAAGATCTTCTATTTAAATCAAATAATAACACAAATGGTATTTATGCACAACTGGGAAATTACTAGATACTAGATTCTGTAATATCATCAATATTTAAAAGTATGTTTTTCCAGGAGCTTCATACTCTGTGCTGCACATGGTATGAAAGTGCTCTCACAGAATGAATCTTCTTGTCACCCTAGAGAGCAACACAAGCACTCTTCTTTTGCATTATGTAGGCTAACAAGTTCTCTTTGTTTTTCTTCCTTCAGTATGTGTCCTCATTTTTAACTGCTCTTCTTTAATGCTCAAAGTTTCAGCTCAACAGACTCATAAAACCCACAAAACACAAAAAATGCATTCTAAGCATCACTACTATTTTTGTCCTGTATGTCAATGACTTTGAGAGAGGGGGAGAGGAAGCATTTCCTTCCCAGGCTGCACACAATAAGGATAAACACCTCTGTTAAAACACTGCTCTGTAACTGCAGGGACACTTGGGGAAAGCACTAGCCTGTTCTGGCCTGTTATCACAAATCAATTTCATGTCCTGCCGCTTACAAGATTTTAGAGCTAATCCAAGTTTAACAGCCTGCAGAGCATGCAAGTTTAACCTGTCCACTTTTGGTCTGAAATTCTATGAACTTTAATGCCTACATTCACATCACAAAGTGTTAACATTTTGAAAAAGCAGAAAGATCTTTTTAAACTAAAATGAGTTAAAATAGGTTAGGATTAATAGTGTCATTTGCAAAGAGCCCAAAAATGAAATTTCTGTAAGCAAGAGAAATTAAATTAAAAGCKATTTCAGAAAACAGAGTTATTCACAAAGGCAACAGTTAAATCTATGATGAAGGGTGGAGATGAACCATGTTACTGTAATACACTACAGTAAAGGAAGAAGGCATGTTCACACCTTAAATTTCTAGAAAAATTCACCCTGAACACAGCTTAATTCATTATGCACCAAATTTTTCTTAAAAAATCCCAGTCAGCTTGCTACTGAAAAATAGGAGATAATGTTAAAGTCTTCTATTATTGCAAACTGTGGGAGCTTCAAAATAAAATACAAAGTAGACATTTTCACAAAAATTCAAAAAAGCATTTATTCTATACTTTCTTCTATTTAATAACTAAAAATGCTTACCTGAGGAATCACAATGTCAGCTAAAGCCTTTGAAAGCCTATATAGCTCCATTGTGTTTTCTAATTTTAAGGATCCATTGTGTTGCACATCATATTTTATACAGTCATAAATATCAGGAATTTTGCTAATATCATATCTTCCATTTTTTGTTTTGAAGTCTTTTTCCAACTTGGCCCACCTGCGCAACATCAGTTCTAGAGTCTCACTGTGGTACAGCTGAATATCTGGACAGACAGGTATCTCTTGTAAGTAATTAAGGACATTCAAGTAACAAAAGGACATTTTAATTACATAGTAGTAACAACTGAATGATAGAGGGATCAAAATAAGTTAACTGCATTACTATTAACAAGAAGGGACAGCTGGGCATAACAAATTTTAGTGCTGAAAGCATCACAATTACATAGCTCCACTAGGATAGTAAAACACACTGCTGCATAAATGCACCACTGACCCTGAAGTGTTAAGATGTACCTGTATAACTTAGCCCTTATACCATCACCTTTTCCTATCACTTTTGTGGAATTCTGAGTTTCAAGTAACTGAGACAAGAATTTCTGCAAACACTGGAATTTCTGAATACCATGGAGCTCTTACCTGCAATAMAACCACATCTTCCTCATGCTCTTTACTTCAAAACTATGCATGTGAAATCAGACTGTGAAAATACTTAATCCATTATTGGTTGACTAATGTTCTGCTAAAAGTGAGTTTAGTGAAGAAAAGTTATGTTACAATTCTCTTTCAGGTATGTTAACTAGAGAAACTAAATACAAGTACAAAAACGTTTCAGTTACCTGCAGACTTTGGGTCTTCCATTCTCTGCCTGATCTGAGAAGTCAAACTCTGGATCAAGTAATAGACCTTGTCACATGTCTTTACAGGATTTTTAATAACCTGCATTGATTTTATCAGTGAGATGCTTCCAGATGGAGTGAGCTGCAATGTAAGATAAACACTAGTATAGTCTAGATTTGAAAGACCTGGTGAGATAAGATGGAACATGTCAAAGATACCAAGTATTGGAGAAAAAGCAAAAAAGCGCATTGTTATGAATATTTTAAATAATTTATCAATTATCTATCACCTTTGAGGCATTAAGAAAATACATCAAAATGTACTACTGTTTACTGGAGATTCAAAGGTAGTAAGAAATTCATAGAGCAACTAACTCTATAAAGTAAACGTGAGTAACTACAAGAATTCATTAAATTATTTCATTTATTCCAAGACATGAAAATTGGGGACATATTTAAAACTTTGTACATATGTAGCAAGCTTCCATATCTTCCTTTCAAGTAATGTCTGTATTCGAAAGCTTAAAAACGTAAATTCTGTTAGAAAGGTTGTCATTAGGCTACACACCTCACAAAATATTTTTTGTTTATAGGAACCAGATTTGCAATAGTAACTGGTACCTTAGTCTGCCTGTTCCTGTCCTATGTTTTTGTTTCTACAGGAGTGCAGGACACAAACACAAAAAGAAAGCCTTTAAATGCACACGTACCAACAACATATGAGATGTTCTTCAGAAGTGAATTAATTACAGAAATGGTAAAGCTACAAACTATCAACATCAAGGCGAGTGTCGCTAAAACAACACAGTAAATGTATGTGCGAGGCTTAGCCTCATTTTTCAGAAAAGTCTGTGGAATCCAAAGTGACCAATGATATGAAACRGTAATTTATACACAAAACACACACTTATTTGCACCTTCCTCAGTTTCCTGAAATGGATAGAGTAATTTGGACGTGAAAAAATTCAGTTCCTATCTCCCTATTATGATGTAAATCAAGAAATGAATTATTTATACATAATAGGGAGTTAGGCACAGGAATAAAGCCCATACAATTTTCCTAAATCACAAATCAATTAAAAAAACCTCTACAAATAAATGAAACCCCCAAAAGTTTTTRGTGCTTTTTAATCCCAAAGGTTAGTAACTTGCAGTGACCACAGAGTACTCTATTAGTTCCAGCCACATTTCAAACCTGATTGTTTCTATATAACAAACATCAATAAATCATTGCCTTTTATAATTATTGCTGAATCCACTGCTAGGAGTGGTTTCATGATACTTTATATATTTAAATGAAACACAGAGTATATACATGCAGAGTATACTATTCTTAATTAATTTGCTCTCAATATTTTTTCAAAATTAGCAGTTAAAAASCTCATTTGAAAATGTGTATTTAGTTTTGATATGTGAGAGACTAAGAGCAATTGAAAGGGGAAGATGTTTCTTAACTACAACAAACAATACATTTAAAGCCAAGAACAATGACGTGTTCTGTACTAAGTCAACATAAACTATATTACTATGTGCTAATTTACCATGTTAACAACATATTTCATTTCACTGAAAGTATTCTACTGGTTTTTAGTATCTAAGTCAAAAAAAAGACCTTGCAGATTATCGATTGAAACAACTGCAGTAGGTAGGAAAACGTTCTGTTACACCACACATGTCAAAGTAAAGACTACAGAAAATTGAAACAACATAATGTCACTTCTTGAATAATTAAGATATTTTTTATGGAACAGTGAAAAAGGTTTACAACTGAGATCCCTGTCTACTCCTACTTCAAAGTTTGTAGGTTTCTGATTACCCAAATTGCAGGAAAAAATATCTACAGCCACAATTGGTATGGCCACCTTTGCAGTTCAAATTATTTGCAAGCACCCAAATAATTTSGCAAAACAAATACATAAAATCACTGCTCAATACTTTAGCACAGTAATTTTAATAATTATTTATTTCATGGGAAACTAATTTTATGCTAACCTTATCATAGTCATCAGCAGTAAATTCTCTGTCTCTCTGGAGAATTTCATGGAGCCTTGCTTTAACACGATGTTGACAGCTGCTTAAAGAATCACTGTCACTGTCCAACAGACCATTCATATTAGCACTTTTTACCATCTGGACAAGAATAGGAGTCAGCTCTCCCTCTAAGGCCAGCAGTCCCTGAAGCAAACAATACAATTATTCAGGCAAGTAGATGAAGATGAAAAAATGAGTATCTTAAAAAAAAAATGCCCAAAACACTAATTTAAATTCAAGATAGTATCACTTGGCTATGGATTATATAAACAGGGGCTCAATGTATGTACTCACGGAGAAATGGCTCCCTAAACACTGCTGCTGTGCAGGATTGATACAGATGGTGCAACAGTGATGGTGACATGTCACAGAGAATGTTCCCCAACACCAGCTGTTCAGGTCTTGGACTGTGGGGAGTGTAGGTGCCTTCTCCCTGAGGCTGGAAGCAACAGCAGCCTGACTTGTGGGTGACATGCTTGGCTCAAGGACTTGTGTTACCAGAGAGGAGCTATGGGAAAAGTTTGCAAACCAAATAGCATCTGGCAGAATAAACAGCAGATAGGTAGGGTCTTACAGAGACTCTACAGAGGCAAAAGCTAAAGCCATGTGAGTCACAGGACAATCAAAGGCCTTGACCAAGAGGTGAATGGAGAATTCTAAAATGAAGAAGACCGGAAACTTTTATGACTTTTCTGGCAATGGAAGGGTTCTGGAATAAAGAAGGAAATGGTGGGGTGTCTTTTCAAGCCTGCTGACCATGGGAAAGCAGGTCAGATGGCTGAAATATTTCTGTACAAACACATGCAGCACAGAAACAAACAGGAGAAACAAGAAGTCTGAAGACTTGTAGAGCTTTAAGTTAATTCAAATTACAGAGATATGGTAGAATAGTTCACACGAATGGACTTTTGCTGTAACTAGGTACAGGACCTTTTGGAAGCCAGGTAGACAGCGCAGTATCATGGTAAGCCTTTGCTACAGACCACCCAAATTAGAAGGGGAAATGGATGACACCTTCTTAACGCAAGTGGAGAAAGCCACCTAACTGCAGGCCTTATTTCCATGGGTACTCTCAACCCTGGATACCTCCATGGCAATACTGCAGCAGACAAGGAACCAAGATTTCTGGAAAACACCTAGGACAATTCTTTGACATTGGTTACTGATGAACTATTCTGCACAGGCATTGCCCTGGACATGTTACTCACAAGTGTCAGGAAAGTAAAGGTGGGTGGCAGCCTTGGTAATTGAAATCTGATGTTATAACAGATACCCATGGAGAAATGAACAAGACAAATACTTGCATTAGAGCCCAGGACTTCAAGTGAACAGACTTTAGTTTGTTCACAGAATCTTACTGAGAAGAGCCTTGCAGGACAAAAGTGCATCAAACAGGGCTGTTTATTAAAAACTGTCTTCATCTGCTCAATGAACTTCAAATGTTAGRCACATCATCTGGATACTTTTTCACACTGAACTACTCTTTGAAAATACGTTTTTCTAATAAACTGTAAATTTCTCCCAGACTTTGAAAGAAAAAACAAACCTGAGGATATCAGAATTTTAGATCTGAAAATACCATTTCATATTGTACCTTTGCAAAAGCTGCTGCAGTCATCTGAACGCGTCCCTCATCAGAGGCGTAGATTTTGAGATCATGTCGGTAAGTGCTATGTAATCTAAGTAAACCACATCCAGGGAATCCAGCATAATCTCCTACCAAACAAACATTTTGCTCAAACTTTCATCTTGCACTTGATTATCTTCAAAAGTGATTTATGACACCCAATTGATGTTTTTTAAAAATTATTATTATAATTTTCTTTTTACCTTGTCCACCTGGATACATACACCTGAAGGCTCTTCCAAGCTCCTCTGCTTGAACCCTGCCTGCAGGAGTCAACTCTCCTCCCCATTTTAGAACCAGGAGCAAGGATGGCTCATTTCTTCTATTATCTAATTGTACACAGGGAGAGTAGCTTAGTAGTGAAGTATATTGTTAATTTTTTTTCCAAATGAACAAAAAATATTTCGTCTATGAAAAGTTTCATCAAAGTATCTCTTCAACATTATCAATCTTTAAAAGCATTCTAACATTAAGGAAATACTGACCCCGTGAACTAAAGGGGCATTTTAAACAGAGAATACTGACCTAATAAAACTATGAAGAGAATATATGTGAAAAATATTTAGCATGAATCTGATGCAAAAAGTAAATCAAGACAGATAAATTAAAACAAATTGGATGCTAAACACCCTACAGTTTGTAAATGCTTTACAGACAGTAATTGTTGAGTGAGATTTTCTTATACTGGCTCAAAACACCACTTTCGTGAATCCCTGAAGTTTCTTTTCATGTTACTCTTCTGTTGCAAAACAGCGGGTTTAGAAGACAAATTTACTACAGYGTTTTAGTACAATTCAGCACATGAAAATACTGTGAATATCTGCTAACTATACAAACAGTTTTTAAAATAAAATATTGCATCTTCTTAGCATCGAGACTTATTATACCAATAGTCTGTGACTTTTTATTTACACATTATAGTAAGTAATTAGGTACAAAAGTAATACAATACCTTCCTCTTCACTGGAAGTCTTAGGGCAGCCATGAGGAAGATATGTTAACTGAACTTTGCGATTTATGCCTGAAAAATGCCCATACCTTAAGTGGGAACAGGGAAAAATGAGAGGGGAAGAGGGAGAGAAACATTTAAAATATTTTCCTCCAAAACTGCTAAAATCCTGTAATAGGATATAATAAATCTCTGTTGGTTAGTGATTTGTGCACTTGACTAACATTTATTGAAGCAGTCCTTAGAATAAACATTAACTCAAAAAGCAAAGTATTAGCAGAAATAACAACTCTACTATAATGAAACATCTTAAAATACTATCTAATTCTACTTTTTACAACACTGAACTTAAAACTGGAACCCACCCCCCTGCAAAAAACAAGCAGTATGGGACATGGCACAAGTAATTTATCTAGTCCAATCCAAAACTATAGTGGCTATCAGTATCCAGAAACTGGTCTCAAGAGTGTAGATGGCTACTAGGTTTTATAGCCCATTAAGTTCTCAAGCAAAACTCAGTATATAAAACCATTATTATAAATGTCAATAATAATTGTCTGTTCCCTGGTATTTTTTTAAATTACAAATTCTTATTACCATTACACAGTCTAAGATCCCAGATCTTTAACAAACCTTGAAGCCTTATTTTTTTTCTGTTGTTTTCTTTCTTTGGTTGGGTTTTTTAAGTTTTTTTTTTTTTTTATTACTAAGTTTTTCAGGCTTAGTATACAAAGACTTATTTATCTTCAATCCTCAGAGTTTGCTGTGAGTAGAGAAATAAGCATGGTGAAAGTTGTTACTGGCTCTATCAGATGTCATTATGCCACACTGTGAGAAGCACCCTGCTTAAAAGTATTTTCATTTTAAAAACATGCAAGAAGACAAAGTTTGACATCAAGGAAAGTAACATCTTGTTGAATGTATACTGAAACACTAGATACAGCAGTAATTTAAATTAAAAAGTCAAGAACCAAAAAACCAGAGTGATTGCCCATTTCAAAAATGACATACCTTTGCTTCAAAAACTTTGTGCTTGAATTATTATATTATTATGTATTTGACAACATTGTAATCCACACAGTAACTGGCGTTACTGTTAATCCACACAGAAACAAGTCAAAACAGCAGATACAACTTCATTGCTACAAAGCCTGAAAATTAGACACTTACATTTCTAACACAGTCTTTAGCTGTTCAAGTTTTGCTTTACTTTCTTCAATTTCAGAATCATTGTTTTGCCCAAGTTCTACAAGGAGCTGCCTTGCTATATCAAGCACTTCCTAAAGGAAGGAAGCATAGGATTTAATTAAATGAATCTATTTCTACTTACAAAATATTAGTAAAAAATAAGGACAAACTTGCCTGCAACTGTTTTGGTTTTTTCAGTTTCAGTTTTCCAGATTTATATCCATCACACTTTTCAAAGAGATCAAAAAATCTTTAAGATAAAGAAAAGTAATTTCAAAATTCCATTAATAAATAAATTACTACTACTTCAACACGAGGCTCTTAAAGTAATCTAAATTAGTACCTTAGCAGTATTTGAAAGGTTAAAACTGGCAGTACAGAGGTCAAACCAAGTTTTATTCAAATCCCATCTCCCTAGAATATCTTCAACGCATTAGGGAAATAAGAGCACTGAAAATGTTCTCTTACCAACTTGCTAAGAATTAAAAATAAAAGAGGATATTCTACATATTTGAATGATACACTATATTTTGCATATGCAGCTCTATCAATTCTTGATCTTCAAGAATGATCCTGAACAGAAGAAGGGACCAAAAATATCAAGTGAGCAGTCTTGCTTCTTCAAGCATGTTCTGAATGCAAGGATCTAGTCTCAAATTAAATAATTCCCTTTTACTGAAACTGCACCTAGTTCTAGGTCATTATGTAAAAGCTGTCTTATGAATGCCAACATAAAGATGGTTTCTACCGGAAATTCAGAGTCATCAAACTTTGACAAAAATAACTACCTAAAGTAATATGACATTGCACACAAGATTTTTATGATAAAAAGCAGAAGGCAGAAGTCATGGTCTAATGGAGAACCAGAAATATTCTCTGCTGCATTATTTTTTACAAAGATATTTATAGACACAAATGCATTTTCCATAAAATCAAATAGGACTGTTCACAAGGCACAGCATGAGTTGAAGGAAATCAGCACAAGTAAAGTGACAGTCCAGTTTGATAGGTGCAGACTTGTAATTAATTGCAGTACCTAAAACTGTTAGATTTCAAGGAAAACAAAACAAAATGCAACTTGCAATTGTGCAATTCCTGGTCAATTAACTGCTTGCTTAGCCCCAAACTCCCTTACTCGGAAATATGGAAAATAATTTTTACCAAGATTCTATTTACCTCTGATGTTTTACTTCCATTTTCATTTTTTGCTTTGGTGTTCGATCCCCATGGCGTATTACAGCTATAACACACCTAAGCTCCATCCTGAAATGTGAAGAGTTGTATTTCACAAGTCTGTACAYAATGGTCTTTTATTTAGTATTACTCCAACCACAATCAAGACAATTGACAAAGTTGTAGTCATCTGACATAGCTACAGAAGTGATGGAAGCATATGCAAGAATATAAGGTTAACTGAAAATGATGTAAGGTATAAAATATAAATACTGATTTTAAGACTCAGGTAACTATAGAATATCTATTTTAAGCAGTTTTTAAAACAATGATTTTGAGGATCATTAAATGAGAGAGCATGTTTATTAGAAGCGCATATTAAGTTGGTGCTGGAACAATGATTAGCAGTGGAAGCTATGCATAAAAGACACTACACTAGAAAATCTGCTGTTCTATACTCAGCTTGACTAAAGGTGAGAAACTTTGACTGCTGGTATAGCAATTGTGATTCCTTCCTTGTTTTCAGCACACAAAACAAGCATTCATAGGCCAATGTGGGCACACCTTGTAAAGAGAAAAAAAGATTCACACAAAAGTTACATCGAGAGTTTGCACAATTCAGGTGTAGCTACTATTTTCTTACATTGTTCCAGAGGTGGTTGGCACAATAGGAATGTCTTCAGCTTCCAAAGGAATTGACCATGGTATTTGAAACTGGGGAGCAAGCTCTCTCATTATGATATTTCTAAAATAAGAGTTAAAAATAAAAAAAACCAAATCAAGTAAGTTTAAAGTACATCTTATACAACACATGCTCCAAACCAAGCAGATTATATTTATTTATTTATGTAGTTTTAGACTGCTAGCAGCCATGAGTGTAGACATACACATTTGTCTTTTAATTGCATAATAAAGACCATTTAATAATTTAGAGCTATTATAATTGCTACAGGAACATTRGACCACTGGCCCTGTATTTGTAATGAACTTCAGCTTTTCACCTCCAGTTCCTAAAAGAATTCCTTGGATAGGAATTAGTCTTGTTTATTTTTATATGCAGACAATTGGCTTCACTGCCTAACTAAAAGTGCCTAATAACTACCAACCCATTCTCATCAAAGAGTGAACTGCTATCCTTCAGCAGTAGTTTCTCAAAAGTTTTTGTGATAAAACTGGAAAAATAGGTACAGTCTCTCACTATAATTATAAAATGACAATGTAGTCTCCACCTCAAGAAGGATGGTATATCTAATGTTCTGTTTCACAAATATTTCATCAAAATACACTGAACTTCAGAGTAGTATCCACGTAAGAAGCAGTAACACAGAGGGGAAAAAAATGTCCATCTTATACCAGAATAAGCCAAAATAAAATTAATAAAAATCTTGAAAAAACTTGCAAAATCTTGCACATGATACAATTCCAGACAATTAGATAATTCAAAAAGTGATCTAATGCTAACATATCTCAGTAGTGTAATCTTACTGTACGGCCAGTCCCAATGGGCTTCGCTTACTGTGAGGACAACATATTCTTGGCATACAGCTCTATACCCAATTCTATACGATACCTCATTAYACCTCTTCTTGCCTCCAGTGGCAGAGACAAGATGGTATGATAGAAGATACCTTGATTCTATTTTGGTTTGGTTTTACAAGTTTGAAATCCACAAATATATGAGTATACACTGGCTTTAGATCAATGACAATTTGGACACAGTAAACAGCAGCAATCACAAYCATCCAGTGCTTCATTACTTGAAAAGATCTCAGCTTTAAGAACTTAATCYTGCTTTCAAAATACTTATTCAGGTAGCTTTAAGCACTTTTAAACATGTTTGGGATGATTTTAGGAATAACAAATTTAATTAGTATTTGTTTATTGACTTAGGATTCTCTTTAATGATTTTTTAAATTGTTAATGTTCGTGTTATGTTTATGTTCATTATGTTAATGTGACATTTAAATTTTAATAAATAATTAATACATAATAGTAATAAGTAAATAATAGTAATAAGAAATTTGGCATTACATAAACTACAGTAATATGTAAGGAAGTTAATAAGTAAATCTAAAATAAATCAGAAAACTCTTACCCCAATATTTTAGCACAATCATCATAGTATTTCATGGAGTTTTTCACAAAACTGAAGCCATTCACATCACAGACATAGGACTGTCCATTAGCACGTAGCAAATCAAAGCCACAAACTGTTTGCTGTTTAGAAGAATGAAAGTTCAAGTGATTTAGGATTGCTTATTCTAAACAAACTTCCTATTTTAACAGGGTATTTATCTGAAAACATGACAAAAACATGACACAGTTTACTCCTAGAATCTTATGTCTGTTCCATGTTAGGTTCACCTACATAATGCAAAAATCTTCTTGTTTTTAACTTTCTGCCCCCAACTTGATTTTATGCTTCCTRCATATCCCTAGCAGTATTAGTGTTGAAGGTCAAGTTCACATGAGCACAAAGTTCAAGATTTACAGGAACCATGGGCCTACAAGGCCCCCCTTTATGACAGTGGTTTCCCACTACATACAGTTTTTAAGGATGGCAGGCAAGAAAAATGAAAAACCATTTTTGTCAAAATTTAACAAAATCGTTTTGACATTAACATACTATTGACATCATTAGTAGAGAATATTAGAAGCTATTTCAAAAGATTACTTTTTAAGATCTCAAAGCCYACTTTGCTGATAGAGACTCACAAACTACAGGCTCCAGAAAGACATCACAGTCACACACAGGTAAAGGAAACAGACTGATAGCTTTTTTATAAAACAGGTAAAAGGAGGATAAGAAACTGAATGAAGTTTTGAACAACAAAATCCTTGTAACTATACAGCAATCTTAAAGTTACACAGAAATGGAAATTATCAAATTAATATAAATTTATTCAAGTAAGTATTTGCTCTTGTCAGTATCAAATTAACAATTAATCTGTACCTGATGTAAATACTAGGTAACAGAASTTACAAAAACTTTATTGAAACTGTGTTTTGCTAACTTAGACACTATTATCAAAACATGTTATACACAAAATAGATACACTGTGGGCTAGCAAAGCACAATAGCAATATGTAAATTCAGGGAACTAATGCCACACAAGCAACTTATCCAGAACTTTTCAACACGCTAAAGGAAGAATCTTTCTGGATTGAAAAAATAGGTAGATATGGAAGTTTAACTTTTCACCTTCTTAGGAGTTCTGCAGCAATTAACAACTGCTGGCTCATGCACTAAAACCCTACAGCAGTTTCATGTAACRAACAACTAATTAACACTAAATGTTTGATCAGATAGGAAAGCAGTCAGCTTACCTTAAAGGCAAGGCATACTTTCCAAGCAATTAACTTCTCTCTTGCATTCAGGATCACTGGATATCTCACTTCTTTTCCTTCACTATCTCGTTCTACTTTGCCATCCAAAGCTGGAGATTTCCGTGCCTCAGCATGAGCATAGTCTGGACCTACTGTGTACACCTGCATTGAAAAACATCTGTTAGCATGGGAAAGAAGATGCTGTCCTAGCACTAATAAAATGCAAAAAAGAAAGACARTATGTTGGGCAGTAAGCCTGCAGCACTTGATTCTAACAATGCAAGCACAGCTGCTCTACATTACAAGTACTATGTTTAGCTAGAATCAGAATTGCATTCTTATGAACTGCATTAAAACACAATTAAAATTAATCCTTGACCAAGATATACTATCAGCTTTAAAACTTACAAGCTCTTTGAGCACTTTATTGTTCTAAATATAAATAAGAATCTGCAGGTGTCATACCTTCACATCAGTTCCATCAGTAGGCATGAATTCCTCATAAATATAGGAGCCTGTTTTCCTCACACTGCTTTCAGGAGAATAAACACTGCTTCTGCTGCCAATCTGAAAGACATATTTTTCTATTAAAAATCTCATTGGGTACTCCCTGAGAAACTTTAAAACTACCTAAAATAACACACTTGTACTGAGAAAACACTTCCTACCAAATGAAGCAAACTTTTGACCATTGCCAAAAGACTCTAGAAGTATACTCATGGTGTATGCTAAGATTCTGCAGTAGCTAACCATCATCTGCAAGAAACATAGGCCTTCATTCTATCTACATGTTCTGAAATTTCTCTGATCTGCCACTATTCCTAAGCAAGCAGGACATGACAGAATTACTCCGCACTCCTGTTAGACACCTAAAGCTTTTCAATAGCTTTAGTACCATAATCTCACCTTTCGAAAGAGCCTCTGGCTTCCACCTCCAGCAGATGTAGGATAATAAATGTAAACATTGTGGTCCTCAGCACTAACTGGCTTTTCTACAAAGGGCTTCTGGAAAATTTCTCCATTCACTTCCACATGATCTTCTCCTTCAATCAAGTTGCATTCTGAAATACAGTGCAAAAAAACAGAGCTGTAACAGTATACTAATGACATGCCATTATTAAGAGATCTGCATTAATTTGCAGGTTGAAATAATAATATTCTAATAAATCTTTGTTTCTGTGATTTGTTACTGACTGCACAACTGATGATCACATGCAGTTTTATGTTTGCAGTACCATGTCTATATTATGTTACTTAAATACTGTGTCCCAGAATTTCTGYTGATTCCCTTAGTGTCAGATAGGAAATTGTCTCCTGCAGGTGCATAAGCTGTATAAGCTGGTGTATTTTGGAAATGTTTTGAAGAGAGGGACCACTATTTGTTGTTATTTTTTTCAGTGCCTTTCTYTGAAATATCAGGGTGAAATATCTGGCAGGTGAACAGTACACACAGTGTGGCATCAGATGCCATAGCATTTCCTGCAGGGTTAGAACTGTCTCACACTGTGTGACAGATGCACCTGCATGTAAGATTAGGTCSTCTGGTATCAGCAATCAGGAATCTGGTATTCAATACAGATTCACTGCAAGCAGCAGCTTTTATTTCACTTTTGAAGCATAAATGTGTCCTTTTTTTCCCTAGATCACAGAGACATTTTAATGCAAAATTCCCTTGACCTGTCACTGCAATCTCTCACTGCTGCTTAAAGTATTAATTTTAGCAGAAAAAGTACAGTTTCTTTCTAGGTACACAAAAAATTCATTTCAAATGATATTCAAACTACAGCATCTGCAGATATACCTAGAACAGATTTCAAATGTATGACTGCTTATAATCAGAAGGGCAAATATTCAATAGCCTGATTTGTTCCTGTCAATACTACTTTCCTAAGGAAAATTGCTAATAACTGTGGTTAATATAATACCCTGAATGCTACTGTCTTTGATGACATATTAGAAGCTCAGTTTGAGTAAGGAGGCCCTTATATTCTAGTTATTTTGTGATGTCTGTGAGATGTATGGTGTCAGAATCATACTTCTCAGTTGCATACTTGTACTGCCTTTGGCTGGAATGGAGTTAATTTTTGTCACAGCAGCTGGTATGGTGCAATGTTTTGAATTTGTGACAAAAAAGTCTTGATGCTTTTCTTAATGCTGAACAGTGCTTACACAGCCTCAACCTCTTCTCTTTTTCACATACTGCCCCCCACAGCCAGTAGGGGTCAATCCACAACAACACTTTAAATGCTGGCAAAGAAATCAAACTGCAAAAACGAATTGTCTACRCAGCAAAATTTAGCTTTCTACTATGTCCATACTGTTCTCCAGTGGAAACAAAGAGATGCTAATGGTTGATATTTTTTCTCTGCTCTTTTTACCTTGGGGATTGTTTGGATCACGGTTCAGAACTGCATAGCGAGGAAGTAAAATGCCTTCAGACTTCAGAATACCATAGACTTCTCTTCTAGAAGAAAAGAACAAATATTGCACAGTGAGCCAGCAAATCCCGATAATATTTGCATTTTACAGTTCATGATAAAGGAGGAGAGAAATAAACACAAATTTTTTTTCAAATCACACCGGGTAAGGTTACATATATAATACTCTATTTACTAATATAATGCTTTAAAGGTCACTGACACAGCTGTACCTTTGCAGTGCTCTCTTCAACATCAATAAAAATGCACTTTGCAATGCCAGTTCTTTCCTCTCTGGCAGTGCAACAGACATTTGCACAAAACAGTTGTCTTTTTAAAGGAAATTTGCAACCGTTCAGTTCAAGTTTATACAGGGCAGTAACTGAAGGCACCCAAAATAGCAAGTCTGCTCACTGTTCAAAAGGCTCCAGTGTTTATGTATTCTGCTCACTGTTGTTTTATTAATGTTTGCTATGCRTGACCTCAGCTCCAAATGAAAATTCACCTTCAACAACCACATGACCTTTGAGTGCCAGTAACTTCTGTTAAGTTTCATCTTTACAGAAAAAAATACTTTAAATCACATGAATTCTACAAGTATCTCAGCTCGTACAGCTGCTATACATACCTATTCTGTATGCATTTTAAGAATTTAAACTTTATTAACTAAGCTTTAGAAAAATGCATCACCAAATTTCTTATTTGGTAACTCTTCAAACACATCAATGTAAAAACTGCAAAAGAAAAAACACACCTGAAGACACATCCCAGAAGACTATGCATATATTACTAAAGAGTAACATTCTCTGTAATTTTATTTATACTACTATACAAAGATGGAATCACGGGATGGTTTGAATTACAAAAGGAGTTAAAAATCACCTAGTTCCAAAGTGTTAATTATTAGTGTTATTTACCTGTCTTGTATGTGATACTGCATATTCAAGTCATTGATTATGAATGGATTCCTGAGTTTTGCATAGGCTACTGCTTTGTCCAGTGGAAACCCTAAAATGTTTATTAAGAAGAAAAAATTAAAATGACAAACTACATTACCAGTACATAGTTTGGAACCTCTGCAATAGATCACTGCAGMAATATTTGCACTGGCTTCAGATGTGTTTACCAGTGAGACAGCTATTCTTATATTGTGTCAGACAGGACTTATCAATCCACATAAACAGTATAATTTAAAAAACTTGCACTTTAAAAATCAGTTTATTATATTAAAGAAGACAAAAGAATTACTTCCTTGGAAAATCCAATAAAACTGCAAGACAGAAAGCCTAAARAAACTTTCAAAGAGCTTAAATAATTTTTATGTCACAAGTATTTATGGTTTTATTACAAGATTTACCTTTAGAGTGAAAAGAAATGAGACAGTCACATAAAGGCCAATTTTCTACTGGCTCGTTCAAAATAACATCCTCTTCAAATATCACCACAGTTATATACTTAAACATGGAGAGGCGCTCAAGAATTTCTTTCATCGGTTTGGACTTTGATTTCTTAGCCATTGAACAAATCCCAACTGCGATTTGCCGTTCTGGTGGCTGGAAAGGAGGCGAGGGGAAGGGAAAAGTAATTATTATGTGTTCCCAAAACMCAACAGGGTTTTAGCAGCACAATACTAGAGCAGGTATTTGCTCTTACAATTTGTGTGCTACCTTTAATTGAGTTTTTAATTAGGTAAAATTACCTCACAAAAAAAAATGCCTCCAGACTGAAACAGTTTAACAGCTTTATATTACTTTTTGTGAGTTACCAGGAACAGACGGTCATGATAAAGGGTTAAGTCAGGAGTGTCCGGTCTGAACAAAATCATATTTATGGCTTACTCTAAAATTAACTAGTAATTGATTTTTCAATTTTGTCATATTTTTTTAAATCTAATTAACAGTCACCTCTCATTACCTAATATTACAAGTGAATTATGAAAAGGTAAACTAGAAAACAAGAAGCTACTTTTCTAGATTTCTGAACTATTTAGTGCATGAACAGCTTCACATTTTTTGCATACTCTATATTTACTTTCATGTTAAACTTTCAATAATTTTTTTCTGTCAGTGGTATTTCAAAAGGCAAYAGCCAACCTACTCTGCTCTAGGAAACAAACAAAAAACCCACAGATTCAACTTACTGCTTTTTGAAAACACAGCCRGCTACCTTCCCTTGCCAAAACAGACTCACTGAATTGAGCTACCTGAGCAGCTAATTTTGCACTGCTACTCTGCATTTCCAAGTTACTTTTAATCATGGGAAGTGCTTTAGCAATGCTGTCTTGCATTTAAACTTTTTAGACATATTTACAATTAGTGAAAATTTATCTGCTCCATAAAGTGMAATGTTGTGAGAAGAACAAAGAAAGAAGAGTTAAAAAAATGGCATGATGGCTCATGCATAATAAGAGTTTGTTTTCAGCAAGCTAAAAATCAGTGAGCACAGTGCTCAAATACAATCCAGAACACGTTTTATAAAGATAATAAACTAACGTGTGATTTAAGATTAACTTAATATGGACTTTCAATATACCAAGACAAGAAAGGACAAAACACAACACCCACCCCACCAACAAAAAAAAAATCTCAAAAGTTAACTCTGAAGCAGTTGACAGCACACAAAAGAAAAATTCCCAGTATTTTTTTTGTGTTCATTCCCAGAATCCAAATCCAGTCTGCAAATCATATACATCAACCTCAGTTGCCCTGAAACTCTCTAAAATCAAGCACATCTACTTGACAGTTCAAGGCAYACTTAATTTTCACACATCCTTCTGTTCCAAGCATTACTGACAGATCATTATCTGAATAAGAACAATTTCCCAATTTAGAACACCATTTTAGAACTAGACTTATGTGAGCTAATGCAATTTTTTAAAAATAAATAAATACTGAAAAATATTTGGAAAAAATATTTTTTAGAAACAATTTTTGAARAAAATCTGGAAATCAAAAATAATGCTCGAGAACAAAGAATAGCAAACAAGCGTCCCTACAGTACTTACAGAGTCATACTCTTCCTCCTCTTCTTCCCCATGGTCATAGAAGTGTTCATAATCTGTAGATCTGGCTGAATCCAATAATCCTTCTCCATCTTCTCCACCCACAAAGAATCTGGGAGGATCATTCTCTGTGGCATTAACAGACATGGTTACAAGGCCTATAGAAATCTATGTAAAAATTGCAGGCACTCTGGCAGCCGAGATCCTGGGCATGTTTCCGACTGACTCAGGAACACCAAAATCCCCTGCTCTTTGATGTTGCTTGTGCGGTGTTGCTACTGTGATTGCCACTGTTGTTTACCAGGCACTGTTKAACTCGTTATCATCTGCTCATTACTGATTAGAGTTGCTGCTCCAAGAAACCCACAATGCACTGCAGCTTCCCTGAGATGGTATGACTTTTAACCTGCAAGAAATAGACAAAATAAAGACACACTCGATAAGGGGAAATAAAATAAACTCTTCTCATTTAGAAAAAGTGTTTGGACAGTGACGTACCTCTGAACAATATCAGAAATAAAACAATGCGCAAGACACATGGTTTGCACTTTCAGAGGTATGTTTGGAACATGGGGAATTGTTTCAAAATTATTATCAAACTACTGATGCATAATTTCAGAAATAGACAATATAATTCACAGAAGTAAAAACTGGCAAATGCATCTTTTCCTAACTTCAAAAGGCATAAGTGGAGCATAAAAATTTTACATTAAAAAAATCCTCCAATATTTACAATATTTAACTCACTATCCATGCCATCAACTGTTTTTTCCACAGAAGTTTTGTGATCAGATGGTAATGGCAAACAGACAGTAGTGGTAATGAAAAACACAGAGCCACCATTAGGACTACTAAAAATACCCCAAGTCTTAAAACTCAAGTAAATATTTTTTAT
Organism: Alauda arvensis; assembly: GCA_902810485.1. NCBI lineage: Eukaryota > Metazoa > Chordata > Aves > Passeriformes > Alaudidae > Alauda > Alauda arvensis. The sequence continues at coordinate 905,834 of CADDXX010000205.1, read as the reverse complement.
GAAAACAGAATGTATGTGACAGTTTGCAACAAAGTGTTGCCTTACTTTCACTCTAAAAAATTAGAAATTATGGAGATGGACACTATCACTGCCTTCCTTCTAACCACCAATGCCGCAGTAAAGTGAACACATATTAACCTCTGATGTGAAAATAAAATATTGGCAAAATAACTTGTACACAGAAACAGACCCACAGATCAGGCATCTGTTGTTTTAACAAGATAACTGATGCTATGAGATGTATATGGCTTTATAAGATTCATTATAATGCATCATTACTACTTAGAAAATTAACAAGCAGTTACTTGTTTAGAATCTCATCTGATTCAACAAGTTAGGTTGTTTATTTGTACGTCATTACGCAAGGGCCATTCAACAGTGATGTCTCAGCAGAACTGAATTTGTTTTTAAATATCAGTCAAAATGACTTTGGCTGTCCTATGAACTAAGTGAAGCAATAGTAAATTCCCAGTGGTGGTCAACCATTCAGCTTCCTGTGAAGGGGGAGGGTAAGCAAAGCGAAAGTTGCCCAGAAAGAATTTGTCCTAATTTAGAGGCTAGGTGTGAGTCAACAATACTCTTATGATTTTGGAGACAAATTTAAGGAAAAAATGCCCTGGAATGAGCATTTCCTCTAAAGAGAAAAAAAACTTCAATAATACCCTTTTATTCTGCTAATGAGAGAAATTGATACCAGTGGGTGAAAGTGAAAAAAAAAAGAACCAACAAAAAACAAACCCAAAAAACCTGCTCATTTAAAGCAACAACAAAAAACCAAAACCAAACCAACAAACAAAGGACAGCAGAGGGTGCCCATAAGGCACAGAAAATGACTGAATAAATGCTAGCTACAAATTCCCAGAAACCTACCCTTCACACCCCCAGACATCCACTGTTATAGATGGGTAATGTGATGGTTGGATCTCACAATTAAGGAATGAATATTATGTGTGTATTAAGATAARTTTTATTGATGTATAGTTAGGTTACTGTTCTCTCCATAGTCCCCTTTCCCCTCCCCCTTGTGTTGTTGTCACTGGATGGCCTTGGAAGTCGGGGCACTTGGGAGCAGGGCCGCCTTGTTACTAGGAGGTGTGGCATGGCAGCACCTGACCTCCAGTCAAGTTGCAAGAAAGTTATCACCGCCAATGGATGACAAAGGACTTGACTGACAAGCCTTTGGTAGGGGCCAGGGATATAAAAGGCAGACACCCATTTTCCAGAAAAAGCAAGTGGGTGGAGGGTCACAAAACTCCCTGCGCTGCAATTTTTCTTTATTCAGTATTTTGTTGTATTTTATTAAGGTTTAATAAACTTTGAAAAATTTAAAAGAGCATCATTTCTCACAACCAGCAACAGCAGAACAAAAAAGTTCAGGAAAATGCCCAGGAAAAAAAATATGCAGGCTCGGAAAACAAAATGGCATCTGGTCCCTTTAGTCCCTGGGAAGGGGAAGAGGAAATCGCAGAGCAGCCTGGAGCAGAATAGATGGGAAAGCTGTAGAACTTTTGGCATGCGTCTCCTACTTGCAGCAGCCGGAGTTGGTGGATTTTAATGTCCCTTCCCATGTTGGTTCAGCTCCTCTGAGTTCAGGGCAGTCCTACTGGTTCCCCTGACAAGCCAAAAGGAAAAACAAGCCAAGCCGGAAACAGTTCAAAGGAACAAAAAACCAAAATGCCACTGATAGGATTTCTGGTACAGCCTCAAGGCYAGGGGAAGTGAAGGGAAAAGAAAACCTTCTTGCTTCAAGCTTGCAAAAAACCCAATCCAACAGAAAGAACAATGCAACATCCCCAGTCCACACTGTCTGGAGCACCCAGAGAGACAAAGACTGAACAGAGCCCGCACCTGGTGTTCCCAGGCTCTACCCCCATCCCCTGGTTCATCSTAAAGATACTGCAGACATTTCTGGGTATAAAGCAGATGATTAGGGAATAAACTATCATCATAAAATCATCCCAAGACAAATACAGAAACTTTAGACCCAGAAGCTGAAACCCGAGCTCTGAGCATAAGGATCCTGGGCTCACAGAAGAGGATTAAAAAGATTTATTTCTTAAACCTATTTGCTATTTATCTGTTGTCCTTCAAATCTGCCAACAAAAAATTGCCTTAAAATGTGAAACTGTAGCTGTTTGCTTTTCAAGCAATAAGAACAAGGTGAAATATAAAATAACTAATTCATCTGACTGTCACAAGAGTTAGCAATTGAGTATTCCAGTAAATTAATCCTGTTTATGACATGGTAGAGAAAGCAAGCTTCCCAAATCCTATTTCCAGCAATCTTCAGAAAGGCAGAGTTTATTGCCAACACACGTATCAGCAAATGACACAGAATTTGATAAACCCAAAAAATGAAGTTTTCTCATCTCAACTTCCATCCCACTACCTAAAATCTGTACATTGGTAAGCAGTTTCTTAATAACTTTCTAAAACTTAAGACTGTCTCAAAAAGAAGGAAGAACAATGACTTGAAACAAACAAGTTGGAGGTCTTAAAACAAGATTTTTAGGCCTTCTTTCCCTTACCTATTCCTGTAGTATACTTTGTGAAAGCAGTAGAAGTTACGAAGTTCGTGTACAATTAGTGACTTGTTATTTCAGGCAGATACCTGGCACTAACCAAGTCTCTTTAGCCCAAAAGGATTATTTCTCAAAGCAAGTAAAACCCACACAAATAGACTGAAGGGAAAGAGCAATATATTTCTCTACAAATGACACAAAGATAAACCCTGACACACTTACTTCCCCAAGAGACCTATCTGAAAACTCACTGTTCTGCTAGCTTCCTCATTCAAGAATCTGCAGACTGCTGGTCTTAAGAATGGCAAGTATATCGCAGAAGGGCTTCATGTGCAGAAAGCAGACTTCAAACAGCCACATAGCTYGCTTGGAATTAACAGATTATTTTCTCCAAGATTAACACTGCTCACCTGTTTGAAGGTAAATGAATAACTAGATTGCCACTCATGCTACTGTCACTAGGCCCCAGAGTTTTCATACTGTTTGTAAAAGTGACACTGAAGGCTACAGATCAGAAAAGGATATGGACGTTTTCAGGCTTATGAACTACTGCATGAACTCACTGAATTCCATATAAATTAGCATTCTGACTGCTGATGGTTGCCAGTTTATCTCCCTGACAGCAGATACTGTAAGCGACTGTCATTACCATAAATTTGTGTCAGCATATATTTAATACATTACATATTTTTTAGAATAAATGCTTTCAGAGATGGGAATTAAAATTCTTTACCCCAAATGCTGTAACAAAAATTGAGATATCCCCTTCTTTCTTCTGGTATGTGAAATAAAACCAAGAAAAGGGACAAGCAGAGAGAAATACTAAGTGACTGTAACTACAGTGAACAACTTACACAAGTCTTCCAAACAACCATCTACATCCTCTGACATCAAAAATGAAGACCAAGCTTGAGTAAAAACATGGTTCTCTAGCTGTAGGCCAAGGCAAAATAATAAATGGCAGACAAAGAAGATGGAGCTGTCTTYCTGCTTCCGAAATACTATTAGTGCTGATGGAAGAAGTCTCCAGTACACGGTGCCCTATGCAGAATTCCATCGTGCTGCCCCTTGAGCATGTAAGAGTCTTCCCAGCACCATTTTTCTGTATTAAGAAGTGAGCAGCAGCAGCACCAGCAATATAAGGGGCAGAGATACTTCATATTAGATCTTCTTGCACTTGGTGTGTGAGTATGCCTCATTAGACAGTGCATGTTATACAATTATGTACTCATCTCAGCCATGAATGACTGCACTGTGAGCAAGAGAAAACCCAAAKCTTTGTGTTGGAACATATACTGACCTATTTCCAAAGAGATGGCATTAATAACATCCATACAACCACTGTGCTATGACCTCTCCAGGTAAAACTAACTAGACTATGCTCTGTTGAAACCTCAGCTGTTGCACAAGGCTTCTCCTTCACAACTTATATAGTATAACATCTTCACTTTTTTTGAGAAATGTACTGGTATTCTTAAAAAGACTTTAAACCAAATGTGTGGCCTGTCTGCAACATGGTATGTCTTGGCCAAAAGCACAAAAAAAACCCGCAAAAATAAAATCCCCAAAAAGGATAAAACAAAATTCAAAATATCTAAAATCAGAGATTTTGTTTGCCTGCAGCCTGCATTCCAAGTTCTGTTTCCAAGTTTACTCCAGTGGTGCTCTACAGATTTTTCTTCTARCAGAACATCTCTCAATTTCCACAAGAATATTCTGAAGGAATTTGAAAGCATATTCTGAAAGAGTAAGCCAAAACTTAGTCCTCACTGTGTTAACAGATATATCCACAGTTTTTCTGTCCCCATTCCACATGTTTCAGTAGCTCAGGAATCCAGCCCCAGTGTTTCTCGTATTCACTTAGACCATAATAAAGATTCCAGTAACAAATCAGCTCAACACAGCAGCAGTGGTCTGAGCAGTCATGAAAAAGGGGCTCAAAGTTTTAACACTCACATTTGGAATACTAATCACAACATATACAACTCCTGTACAAACAGAAGCATTTCACCAGATTTTCTTCTGTGTCCCTGCAGCCAGCAGAAGAACACTTTCTATACTRCACACTAATGGAAACTAATGGAACAAAACTATAGTAAAAGTATTTCTTATCTGTTATCTCAAGGAAAAAAGATAACACATCATGCATTAAATAGTTACAAAATACTTTTAAATTACCAACCACTCAGAAAAACAACTTCTTAAAATGCTATTATATCAAAACAGTGACATTTACATAGCAGAATTTATCAAACAAATAACAAAGCATTATAAATAGTGCTCATCTGTTACGTGATTCTGCACATAGAKATATATATATATAAAATAGACCAGTGCCCTGTGCTCTACCTCCAGATTGCTATTTTTAAAGTTTCACTTTCTACCGCTGTAGGCATATTCAAATTGCATTCCTTATCAGCTTCCAGCAATTTAAATTACATCATTAAAACACAAATAATGTTAATAGCAATTTTTCAGATAGTCTCGAGTTGACAAAAGTTTTCAATATCTTCCTGCTAGAACCACTATACCTAATATTTTCATCAACAGTACATTGAACAGTGAAAATGTTTGCCTGACTCCTACTGAGGCATTTTACCCATTTTAAAACTCCATTTCTGCAATATGATTTATGGTGTAAGAAACCACCAAACACAGTTTGTTGGGTTGCTGGTGATGCAAGAAAGAAAGCATGAGGAGGAAGCAATGGGGGAGCAGAGGACAGACAGGAAGAAGACAGGATCAGTGAAGTCTGATAGCTGAGAGCACTAAGTGTTGCAATCCCAAGAGCTCTCCATGAATGTGTGACCTTCCTACAGTTCATTCAAAAAAAGTTGGTAATATTTCAAACTTAAATGTGATACTATAGAACTACTAACAAGAACCCACACTCAACAATAGGATTTTTTCAGGTCTGACAAATAACCAGGAAGAGAGAAGAGACAGAAAAGACACAAGGCAGAAAACAGGGGAAAGGATGCCAAACACAGAAGCTGCTGAAGACAATGCTGTCAGTAAACCACATGTCACTTGTTTATTTCTGTACCTTACACAGCATGAGATACATATTCTCTCCAATTTAAAACTGGACAGAATTTAAACACAAAATTTCTCCAGTGTCATATTAAAAAAAATTTGTAATTACATATAGATGTTGTTCCATCACACATCCTGTGAGACGTTAAACAGTAGTTGTCAGCACATTAATGAGATGGACTAAATCTAAAAAAAATTAGCAGATCTATCCCAATGTCTCTTAATTACAAAGAATGTTAAAATACAGCTAATACTTTTACACAAAACAAAACCTCAAACCCAAACAATCTAAACAAAGAAACCAACCAAACCCCAACAAAGAAAAACTCACAAAGAAACAAATCAAAACAATAATCACAGAAAACTCAAGAGGATATAAGGGTTTCAAATAAGTGCTAGAATTTATAAGGCCCAAGTACATGAAGCTGAGAAAAACCTTTGGCTCTCTTCCTCAAATTCAAACTTCAGCAGCCTTACAAAGTTTATCATCATCTGCAGTAACTCAGCTCTGCTCAGGAACATTAACCAAGAAACTCCACTGATGTGCAAAATAACACACAAGAAATAGGCTAAGAAAGGGTAGCAAAGAAAAAAGATTATTATAAAGACTACATCACACAGCTCTACAAGAACTATGTCACCTGCCCCAATCTTGCATCAAACAAACACTGAGCTCTAGATTTCACAATATGCTAACATATTCCCTAATCATGACAAGAATCCCCCAGAAAAGATGAAAAGTAGCCTTTATTTGTTGCTTTTAGCCAGACACTGACACTGCCTATAAGCCAAGCATGGCTCTCAGACTGTCACATGAAAAGACATAATCTATGCAAATGACTACTATGAACATGTTTAGATCTTTCTGTCTGTGGGAACAGTGCAGATATTTTTTCAAATGTTCCAGAAGCATTACTACGTAGCAGTTTATGCACTACTCCACCAGAAAAATCACAGCAGTTCCTATTCCAAAAGATACTATCCACCTTCCAGTTTCACTGTACCTAAAAAAAACGTCTTAAGAACAAAAGGAGTCTTCCTTGCTAGGTAAGTGCCTGCACTGGGTTTATCTGGTAAGGTTCTGGTGGTGAGTGGGCTGCAGGCATGGTTTCTGTGAGAGACACCAGAAGCTGTCCCTGTGTCAGACAGAGCCAGTTCCAGTCTGCTCCAAGATGGACCTGCTGCTGCCCAAAGCTGAGCCCCTCAGCCATACTGGTGGTGCTTCTGCTATAAGGTACTTAGGAAAGGGTAAAGAAACCTGCACAGCAGCCCAGAGGGATGAGAATAACTGAGAGAAACAACTCTGTAGACCCCAAAGTTGTTCAGAAAGGACATGCAGGAAGCACTCCAGGCACTAAGAGATTCCCCAACAGCCCACTGTAAAGCAGGCTGTGCCCCTGTAGGCCCACAGAGGCGAAGAGTAGAGCAGAGATCCACCTGCAACCCATAGGGAGCCCCACGTTGGAAAGAGGCAGATATACCCTGAAGGAATATGTAGCCCACAGAGAGTCTGTGCTGGAGCACTTTGCAGGAGCTGTGACCCATGGAACAGACACATGGACAGGAATGCTGTTCCAGGATGGAGCCCTCTTTTACTCAGGGGATTATATTCAGTGCTCAAGTGGTTYTTTATGGACAAATAAATTAATATGTTAGAAAAGTTATGTAAAAAATGTGCCATTGTATAGTAAAGCATCATAGAATGGTTTTGGTTCAAAGGGACCCCAAACATGACCTGGTTCCAAACCCCTACAATGGGCAGAGAATGTTCCACTAGACCAAATTGCTCCAAGTTTGATCCAACCTGGCCTTGAAGATATACAGGGATGGGATATCCACTTCGCTTGATAACCTGTGCCTGTGCCTCACCACCCTCTCAGTAAAGAATTTCTGCATAATTTAAACCTCTCCTTCCTCATCCTAAAAGTCACACCCCCAGGTGCTATCACTACAGGCCTTTGTAAATATCCCTCTCCAGCTTTCGTGTAGTCAGTCTCCCTTTAGTTACTGGAAGGTGCTCATAGAAGGTCACTAAATTTGYCAAATTTGGCTTAATAAAGTCACACTGGCGGTCATCCATTACATTCTTATTTTCCACGTGCCCCACGAGGATGTGCTCCATTCTGCTTAGTAAGCACCTGGTGGCCAAGGAATATGTTTTCTGGGGAAAAAAACTACTGCACTGTTACTCACACCCCATCTTCAGCAGTAATGTATACATGCAGATGCTTTTGCCCATACACATTTACATTTGGTTAGGACACAATTCTGAGTAACAGCAAACAGGGAGTTGAAACCTCTGATACAGRAAAGAACAGAGATAGTGTTTGCCCTGTTCTATTCAACTGTTCTAACTACTAGGCTACCATAATCCAACTTCACTTTTTCCATCCACCAGAAAGTGGGTTTTTGTCATGTTTGTTTGTTTGTTTTGCTGGGGGCTTTTTGTGGTTTTCTTTAAGGTGGCCTCTGGACTGCTTTTTACAGGAGAAGGCTTGCTGATTGGTATTCCAAGCAGAGGACAGGTCCTTAGTCTGCCAAATCTTACCAATGAGACACTTCCAAGCATACACTCTCAAGCATCAGGAATACAGAAACACCCACCTTACTGGCATTTCCTACTGGAAAGAACTCTGCTCAGGAGTCCCTAATGTTTCTCAAAATTCTGTACAGCTAGGCTAGCTAACAAGCTTCAGTTGCCTATATCTTTTTCTGGRGATCTTATTATTTTCCAAGAGTAATGGATGTTTGTACCAAAAGTAATATTCAGTCTGATTCTCGGTATTAGAGTATCTTAGAGGACAGAAAACTGAGAAGAGTTGTGCCATGTCATGTAAGTCAGGAGTCTGTTAAGAGGCCAACTTTGCAGTAAGGAAATAATACATGCCTTCTACGTTGCTGAAGAATAAGATTTCTAGTCTTAAAGCACAACTGTTCCAGTTTTCAAACAGTAATCATGTGGCTGATTTCCCAATGTCTGCCTTCTCTCCCACCAATTATATATGTAGTTAGGCAAAGTATTTCCAGCAATTTTCAATTACCAAATCTGAAGTGAAATAACTTTTCAATGGGTTCTTTCCTGGCCAAGTCCTTTGCTTGCAGAACTTASTTTCCCCCAACAGTTCACCAGCAGGTGACATTTCAGCACATGTAAAACTCTGAGTTTTATCTCCAAACACTGCAGTATCACAAGCATATTTTAACTCTCTGATTGAAACCACAAAATAAACCATTACTATCCTTTGACAGACGTGTTGAAACAGCCTTAGAAAAACCCATCTGGTAAATATCATCCTCCTACCTTCCAGTCAGAAAGACAGTGTTATTTTTAACTGGCAAACTACACAAACTGACATCTGGCATGTGTTTTAAGTGTCTCCTGCACAGCCACAGAATAGATAACCTTCACATTCATTAACCTCCAAGTTCCTTTCTAAATCAAACTCTGTCAAACACATCAGATAAAGTCATTTACATTTCAGACAAGTTTCAATGTTTCAGGAAGGCTGGCTTCCAAAATTTTAAAGATCCCACTCACAGATGTCAAAACAGGTTCTCCAGATTCTCACAAAGAACTTTAATTCAACTTTGTAGAGATGAGAGGTTTTGCAAAAAAAATCTGTATCCTAGCTCATTTGGCTCAGCCTCTGGAGGCCTGATCTGTTCTAACCACAACTGCCAGAAGGCTGAAATTTTCTTCCACAGAAGGAATCAGACAATCAAGACAAGCTAATTAGTCTAAAAATTCCAACTGCTCACATATTGAACCATAGGAGGCATATTACATCACCATATACTACAAAAAAAATTTTACAGAACAATAATAGTTTTGTTGCTAATTGAATAAAACCTTGTTCACCAAGACAAAGATGGATTCAATAAGCATTTGGATACTCCAAGGGAAAAAAACAAGTTTGTTATTTAGAGAGAACAAAAATGATACAGAAAGGATGAAGAAAAGATCGAAAGATACAGATAGAGGGAAACAGTGCTTAAAGACCTATACAACAATTCAGAAACATTGTTACAAACAGCTGTGAAGGGTACACCAGTAGCAGAAGTAGTTTGTATGAGAAAGAAAACTACTTATTTCCTTGTGATTATGATACTGATATCTGCCTGTCTTCCTGCTTGCAAGTAACTACAGGAAAACAATAGAAGTGCCAAACCTCCAGCATTTTCAAAGCTAACCAGTACTCTGTAAAGTTCCCACGTTCTGGGAAACACCATGAAAACAAAGATAAATGTTACACAGGACAAGCAGTATTTACATCTATCTCATCTCCGCTCCTGACATGTAATCAATTGTCAGCTTTGGGGCTGCTGATGCTTCCCTCCACCCCCCCCCCCCCCCCCCCTTTTTTTTATTACAGACACCAATCTCCCTTGCTCCAACTTATTTTATACTGAATTTATCACCAGTTTTTGGGATGTTAACAGAGTGCTCCAAACCCAGAGTTCCGAGTGATGCTCCACCACCTCCCTCCCCCTCCCTGCTAAGGCACACACCACCTTTCACCCCGTGCTCGTCCGTACCAAAACGCTTCACCCGGCACTGACAGCGCCGCACGCTGCAGCCCCACGCACCCGGTGTGCGGCACCGCCGCTGCTCCAGCCGAGCCCTGTCCGAGAGCAGAACGACCCAGAGACAAAGCGGTGGCCGCGCACATCGGCCGTGCCGCCGCAGCAGCCTCCGGCGTCCCCCAGGAACAGGCGGGGAGCCCGCGGGGCTCTGCCCACCGCAGGCTCCGGTGCGGGGCCGCTGCCGCCGCTCCGCCTGCGCTGCCCGCCCACCGCACACGCTTCGCACAGGAACTCCCGCTCGCCTCCGCCACCGCGCTGCCTACCTGTGTCCCGGCCCCGCCAGGAATGGGAAGAAGGGGAAGGCGGGAAGAGAAGAAGGGAGCGGCCGCCTCACCTGCTCGCGGCGGCCCCGCAGTCACCCCAGGAGGAGGCGCCAGCGCTGCCCCGCCCCCCTCCCCTCCCTCCCGCCACTTCCGGGGGCGCCACAAAAGTCCCGCGGCGGCGCCGGGGCCGTCGCTGTGGTTGGTCTGGCCCGGAAACTGCGCTCCCCGCGACGGGCCTTGCCGGTACCTCTACCGGAGCAGGTGCGTGCCCGCAGCACGGCGGATGTTCCCGGCTGTGCCCGCCRGGCCGAGAGGGCGGAGGGGGGCGGCGGCGGGAAGCAAAAAGGTCGCGTTGGTGTCGCTTCGTGCATGCGCGGGGTGCGAAGCCCAGGGGACGGCCACTCGCGGCCGCCGCTCCCGGCACGCCCTGCGCGGGCGCATTGCACACTGGGGTGTGTAGTGCTGTGGGCGAGAGGGAGGATGTGGAGGCGCCTTTCCCAGAGGAATCACTGCTGGGAATTCTGGATGGCGGCTGACGCTACCGCGGGCGCAAGACGCAACTTCGCGTGCCTGTACCCACTCGGCTTCATTAGCGTCCGCCCCTGCCCTCTTGTCACTCTTGCAAAACCAGGGAGGAATGTCGGCGCGTCTGTCAGCCCGATTTACACTTTTTTGAAAGCACCTGGAATAGAAAAGCGGTGTTTTGGAGCTGTGTGCTGGAGACAGCCTATGAGGGTGCTGGAGGAAGACTTCTTACATGAACATACACTGATAGGACAAGGCGGAATGGATTCAAAGAAAGAGAGCAAGTTTAGTTCAGATACTAGGAAAAAAATCTTTACTGAGAGGATGGTGAGGCRCTGGAACAGGTTGCCCAGAGAAGCTGTGTTTGTTCCCATTCCTGGAAGAAGAAGATGAACATTAAAGGATGAAACAGCTGAGTGGTAGCCGGTGTGACTGTTTTGGATAAGGCACTAAAGCCAAAAGACCTCTGGTTATATGGAAGTTTCATTCTCTTTTCTAAAATACTTTCTAGTGTGTATTTTTTGAGCTTCAAAGGTACTGAAAAATGGATAGCTGATTTTATGTCTTTGATTTTTAGACTACCAGATGCATCATGAGTATTGAGAGATATAGCATAATAATAATAATAATAATAATTACTAGAATAAATAAAAAAACCAGAAGATTTTATAAATTGTTCTTTTCAAGACCTTTTTGTTTGGCATTTTTTAGGAGTAGGCCAAACAAAGTAGATTAGACTGTGGGGGAAAAGATTAGCAGGGGCACAAGAAACTAAATATTCAGGAAGGAAGCTCATATTAGGCAGCGATCCAGCAGCCTTAAGCACGTAACAGTTTGCTGGATCATGATCCTTCTAAATTAATGTATGTGGGYGCTACATAGTGCGTTCTTTCTTCATTGGCTTACCTAAGCTCTTCAGAATGCTTTGAACAGAAGCTGCCATTGCAGGAATGTGGATGGCATGTCTGCATGAAGTGTATGCTGAGGTCCTGCTTAGCAAGTATCTTGTTGCTGTGCAACTTCAATTTTGGGGTTAACATTTTAACAATTAAAATGGGCAATTTTGGGCTCCATGGAGAATACTTGCTGTTTCAGGCAGGTTTCAAAAGTACTGGAAGAATAAAGATTGTTCTGTAAGATCTTTTCTTCCCATGTGTGAARGTCTGTGTCAAGCCAAACGAGTCCATGATCCCTGTGGTTAAGTGACAGGTCACACCAGGCTAGTTTTGAGTTCTTGTAACTTAAATGCAGGACTGGCCTTGAGGAAACCCCTGAATGTGAGCGCCTGGCAGATGGGATATTTTACTTGCCCTTCACCAATRCTCTTCTACTGTGAGAAATTATAGTTAATTTTGAATTCTTTTAAGCAACAGAAACATGAATTTACTTCATGGTAGCCTCACCTCCTTTTCTGCTGTTATCCAATTTACCAGCTTGATGGGTTGGTTCACATGTACTGTCAGATATAAATGTAAGGGAACTGCTGTGTCAGAACAGTCCTGTGTTCTGGCTCCTCTCCTTCCCTGTTCTGAAACACCCTCTTTCTTCACAGGTGAGATTGAGGTGTTGGAACGTACATCTGTGTTAATTCTCTCAGGTATGAAAATTTTACTTTAAAACACTAATGCTTGTATGACAAGAGACTTGGCTTGTTTTGAAAACCAGCTCTAGACTGTATAAAATGAAGTATTCAGTGAGGCAAAATTCTTGTCACATTTTAAATGGGAAGTTCCTGGCATGCATTTGCCATTGCTAACAGCAGTGCTTAGGGTGCAGGTTCCAAAAATAACATACAACACTTTATTTTCTGGGAGGAAAGGAGGAAATGAAAGCAGGCATAATCACTCTTAAGAGGTCTTTGTCTCCTTCCCACCACCAGCATAATAAAGGTAGGTGAGAATTTATAAATTGAAAATTAGACATCTTGTCTTACACATTCTGTTTTCAAATAGCATCACCACATAATGAGATGATGTGCATTCCAGAGTGACTGGATACTGTCACTTTCCCATAATTATAAGCCACTTGGCACATATGGCAGACAAACTAATTACTCTTTTTAGCAAGCTACGTATTGTCACAGTCAGGTTCTGGTACAGTGACAGGATAAGGAAGAAATTTACTTAATGCTSTAGATAACCAGCACTCACTATGAAATTATGACATAGCAGACCCAAGCTTGATCCTGCTCCTGCATCCATCGACAAGAGCAGGATTAAACTGCTGCTTTGTCTATGCTGCTGGAACAGATGTGGAAAAAAACAAACCAATCAAAGGATGTAGAGGCTGCATCAATCATCCTGTCTGTGAATGTTTTGATTTTCATTATTACATTTTGATGCTATTCATGCTGAACCCAGACGTTCTATATCAGTGGCCCATTTTACTGATGACATTATTGGTTATTGATGTTATCAGGGAAGTCAGCCTGTGTCAAGAAACAGACTGCTACCTTGCACRCAGAGTCTGGTTTGGAATTTCAAAATCTAATTGTCTGATTAATTAGTGAAAAAAAAATTCCACTGGTTTCTGTCTGGGAAGTTGTTTTTTTCCTATTTGATTATGTAGAGTTTTTCCTCAACTACAGTGGATCTCTGGACAGTCTCCAGGACAACTGAATTTGGGAGGTACCCAAGAATGAGAAGAACAATTTCTTTCTCTCTGATACTATTTCCTTTTCCTGTCCAATGAGCATAGTAGAAATCTCCATTGTGTGGAAATTTTAAAATATAGTTTGACACAACCAGCTGTGCTTAGAGCGAAATCAGTGTTTCAAGCAATGTTCCTGGTTGCTAAAGTTGATGGTGGATAGTAGATGGTTCAACCTCTTCTTAGAGGCTACATAACCAGGATGCCTCTGAGCTGCAAAGAAATCAATTAAAACTTACGATGTGCTTCTCTTACAATTTATTTGACCAAATCTSTGCATTTTGTTCAGGTTGGCAATGGTTCGTAGTGGAAAAAGTGGTGGGCTCCACCTGAAGCAGATTGCATACTACAAGCGAACGGGGGAATATCATCCCACCACATTATCAAGTGAAAGAAGTGGAATCAGGAGAGCTGCCAAAAAATTTGTGTTCAAGGGTAAAACTTTTCTCTCAAATTATGCTAAAAATAGATATTAAGGTGAAGATTTGCTAATACAAAAAAAAAAGTGAGATCTTGCTCTGCAACATGCTGTGATTTTAATAAGCATTCTCTGAGACAAATGCTCTGCAAATCCCTGGTTAATATATAACAGGATGTTTGTAGAAATGGAAGCTCATCTGCTTTAGTCCATTCCAGGACAGGTTTATTTATCCAAATAAAAGCCAAACCCTGTTTTATATACTGTAGAAATACGTAGTCACTGCAATCCATAATTGAAGGGGTTACAGAAAGGGAAATAGATCTGCAGCCAGAGACAAGGAATGCTCCCTCCAGTCTGGGGGATGGGTGGGCAGAAGTGCAAGGACACCTTTGCCATCAGTCACCTGAGAGCTTCCAGGCCCTTGCCGACTTTATTACAGCCCTGGGAGATAAATGAGCTTTTATGAGCCTTTGCAGTCTGCTGTGCTGTCTCAATCCCATCAAAACTGTGTTGTATAGAGAGAAGGCAGGGAGGAGTTAAATCTGTGACTGTCGTGTCAGGTTGCTGGCAGGCACCCAACAGCTTCACAAACAACAGTTTCAACACTCCTACCTCCCCTTGCCAACCAACCCCAGGGTTAGTTTGTGTTTCAGTCAGACTTCCTGTGGGAATGTTGTTTGCACTCTGACTTGCCCTTGTAACTCCTTGTGTCCAGATAATAAACGTGGCTGAACTAATGGCTCTTCAGAGGACATAACTGAAATATTCATTAACAAAAAGCTGTGTTTACATCAAAGTGAACTTATTGTAATGAATTCTATTCTGAGTCTTGCTCAGTAGCTTAGTAAACTAAACAGAAGACAAAGCACTTGCTTATAATTTGCTGGTACTTCTTTCAGAAAACAAGTTGTTCTATGTTGGAAAAGACAGAAAACAAATGCGCCTGGTAATTGTTTCAGATGAAGAAAAGAAAAAGGTCCTCGAGAAATGCCACAAAAATGCTGCTGGCGCTCATCATGGTATATCAAGGACACTGACTTTAGTGGAGTCTAATTACTACTGGACCTCTGTAACAAATGATGTCAAGCAGTGGGTATGGCCTCATAGCTACGGGATACTTKGTGTAGTGTGTTACAAATGTTTGGTAATCCTATGAACTTTGGTACAGCAAGTACACGGGKTGTTTCAGAAGGAGGAAATGTGAGTTTGCAATTGCRCTGCAACTGGTCATCTTGGCAATGCATGGTGTTTGTTTTTACTCTTTTACTACTTTTTATTCTTTTACAACTGGCTTGCACACCACTGTGGTATGGTAGGGAGCCATAATCTCTTTTGGTAGGCAGGGTACCTCTGGTCTCTGAGAGAGATTTCTTGTGCAGGGACTGTCACATCTCTGTTAGGATGCAATGTTCCTCACAAGGATGTGTCACCAGGGTAGCTGCCAGTAAATAAGAATATGAAAATGGTATCTCTGCTTTGCAATTAGGTGTGTTCAGGAGTTATATACATTAAAGCTTGGGAAAGTCCCTTCTCCTTCACCCAAAGATGCAGGAGCAGGAACCCCTAGCAGAATTTGATCCTTCAGGAAACTGTATGTAAATGTCCTTTAAGGCCAAATTACTCCTGCTATCGGCTTGCTGCATCACCTGAACACTTCGAGTTCATGTGCAACTTTTACATGAACTGAAAATGAGTCTTTCCTTTCAACTGAGATTGGACAAAAGTGCTCTGTCCTGTAGATTAAGTTGTAATACATGGAAAATTATGTGTATTTCCAGTGTTTTTCAGTCACAGCATACACAGGTGAGCCAAAAGGGGAATAACTATGACTTGCTTTCACTCCCAGTTGCTTCCTACTCCCTTTATTATTTATAGATAGTAATGGATTTTAAAATTTGTACTGTGGACTTGAAAGAGCACAGTGCTTTCAGAATAGAGAGAATTCAGCTATGAGTTCTTTTACGTGCCCCTCTCCTGGCCTTCAATATTGTTTGGTTTTATTTTGGTTTTATGCAGTTTCCAAAAAATCTAAGGATAAAAATTTGTAAGAAAGGTGATAAATTTGTTTTGCGTTGCCTGGTCTGATCTGATTTACGGAGAAATAGGGAGGGGCAAGCTATGATTCTGATGGTTGTCATCACCTCACCATCACTTTTTATTGATAACATCTTCCCTGGTGTCTCCTCCAGGTGTATGCTTGCCAGCAGTGCCAGGTGGCCAAGAACACAGCCACTAGAGTACCCAAAATCCACCCTATCAAGGCAGAGGACCCATGGACAGCAGTCACTATAGAGCTAATGGGACCTTTCAATGTTACCAACAGAAGTCATAAATACATCATAATTATGACAGATTTATTTACAAGATGGACTGTTGTCTTACCACTGCATGACACTTCAGCAGCTGAAATTGCTAAGGCAATCATAAATGTGTTTTTCTTATATGGGCCACCTCAAAAAATGCCTATTGATCAAGGGAAGGAGCTTGTTTATCAGGTAATTATTTGCATGGCTGATTAATCTCTTTTTTTGGTTGTTATTTTTTCCCTCAAGGAAAAATGCATTTCCCCTTATATTAGATTTGAATTTTAGATTGTTTTGGAGAAAGGCTTTAGTATTTTTTCCTTTGATTGAAAAGGTAAAGAGGTTTGCACATACAAAAAATGTCAAACTGATTATTTGCAATTGTAATGCTATGCAGCGTTTCCTATGGCTTTATTCTTTGTAAAAAAACAAAGTAAAATTACTTCCTGGCAGTCATAGTGCATGTTCTGTCACTCACTTGAGCTGGCAAAATTTGCACACTGCAGTCTGCTTACATCATTCATCCATATTGCCCAGTATAGCAATAGCCAAGGGTATTTTTGACATTGGCTTATAGAGATTATGAAGGACTTATCCCACTCTGTTCCTCTCAGAGATGGTGAAGTCATCAGACTGTGATATGGAGGTAATGACAGATCGAGTTAAGTGGCAGAAATGTGGTTACAAGCCATCAATGAATGACTGGCTCCTAAGCCCTACTTACTGCTTTAGCTCTCTTTCACACTCCTGGCRTGTTTTATGCCAATATGTAAGCAAGATTTTTTCCCAGTCACCATCATATCCACAAAAGGGGTGGAAAACTGACGTTTTTTACTTGAAGTGGGATAGAGAACAGGGGAACTGTTCACTAACTGTGTTCTTCTTCTTTTGAAGATAAATGAAGAACTGTTTGCACTGTTTGGAATGAAACAAATTGTATTGTCTTATCCTCAGACAGATGATGAAAATGAAAGAATGTCCAAGACAATCAAAACGTTCCTTAACAAGTATTGCATAGACCATCCAAATGATTGGGATGAACATTTGTCTGCTATAGCCTATGCTTTCAATTTGACAAATTTGGTATGTGAAGGTTCTTCTTCTTTTGACTGAAGTCCTCCAAAATGTCTGCAAAGCTGTGTGYTAAATTTGCTTGCTTTTGGTCCCCATATAAATAGGAGCCAGATCAGAACACCCCCTATTTCCAAATGTTCAACCGTA
The DNA here is from genome assembly GCA_902810485.1 of Alauda arvensis. Taxonomy (NCBI): domain Eukaryota; kingdom Metazoa; phylum Chordata; class Aves; order Passeriformes; family Alaudidae; genus Alauda; species Alauda arvensis. The sequence continues at coordinate 888,310 of CADDXX010000205.1, read as the reverse complement.
ACCCACGTGTTGCTGAGCCCATGAATATATGTGTGGAAGGAGAATATGGTAGTTTTGCCAAAATATTTGAAGCAACTAAAAAATTCAGTCAAGCTCTGGAAGAGGAGAAAAGCTCAGATTGTAAGGTATATGTTAAGTATTTGAATTTTACTAATAAGAGGAGTGAGGATAAAGATGAAAAGGTCTGAGGCATAAAGTACAACCAACTTTTCAAAATAATGTGGGAGTTTGAGTGGTGGTTTTTAGTTTGTTTTCCTTCCCCTATGATCCCTTAATTTCAGTGCAACACATCTCCAGATGTATTTGGAGGAAGTAACCTTAAAAGAGACCTATTGTCAGAAGTTTACAATGCCTGACTTAGAGGGCAGAGTACAAAAGTTGAAAATGAAGGTAAAAGCATGTTCTTCATCACTTGTCAGTCCCACATAATTACAAACTACACAGATCCAAAACCACTCAATGTCATGTTTAAGCACTGTTAACCAGTGCTACAGAATTGCATGGTTACTTCTGGGGGGGGAAAAAAAAAAGTAATTTACATGTATCTTTCTGTAGGCAGATAAAAAAACTTCAGATGAACAAAAAATCAGAACCAAAATCACAGTCAAAAGGAAGCCAAAACAATTAAATACCCTTCAACTTAAAGTTGGTCATGAAGTCCTCAGGCAAAGGAAAAACTGGTGGAAAGATGGTCGTTTCCAGTCAGAATGGATTGGTCCTTGTATCATAGATTACATCACAGAAAATGGCTGTGCAATATTAAGAGATTCCACAGGATCCAGGCTGAAAAGACCCATCAAGATGTCTCACCTCAAGCCATATATAAGAGGGTCCAGTGAAAAAGGTTTATATAAATTTTTTTTAAGTTTGTGTTTTTATATATGTAAAAAAAGTTGGGTTTGTTTTGGCTTTTTTTAACATCTCTGTTGTGGTGCTACTAAAATGAAAAAGTATCATTCACTCATCAGTGGGAGTTAAATTGGGCCACACAAAAATGTAATAGCTGTACTTTTCAGTAAGAACAATGAGTGTGAGTGACATCAAACTATGCAGAGCATGGAACAGAGCTCATGGATAATGTTCAAAGTCTTTTTAAAAATAGCCCCTATTAAAGTTGCTCCTAATCACTGGCTTGGCTCTATTTGTGCTGGCTGATAGAAATATAAGAACATGCTAGAAGTATAAACAGGCTGACCTGTGTTCAAGGAGCATTTTCTGACTGTTTCTGTTTTGGCGTAGGCAGGATTCACATTAATTTTGCTTGTGCAATGGAAACTTTTTTTTACAACATTGGAGTGTCTTCTAAAGCCTTAAAATTGGAAGACTACGTCAGAGAACTGATTTTGGAATAGTTTATTTTAAATTGTCCTATTAAAGAAGTCAGTGTTTCTCTTAGCAGAGCAAATAAAATTGTCATGCTCTGTGGTAGGATGGCTGGAAATTTCCGAAGGTTTGGATAACCAACTTCTGCTCTTGGTCTTACATAATCAGCATGCCTTCTGCGAATCAAAGAGTGGCAGCTGTTTCTTTTCTGCTCATGCTGTCTTTGCGTCACCAGAGGCATTTTAAAAAACCTAAATTCTTGTTGTACAGAAGACTTCTGTCATAGAACAAGCTGCTTTTTACTTTGGAGTCCTTGAAGACCAGAACCATTCCCACACTGTTGGCACATGTGTTCAAGCTTTGATTCCTGTAAACTATATTGAGGTGGTAATTTCTTCCATCACGTCTTAAATCCGAGAGATTTGCAAAGCTAATTCAGGAATTTCATGTAACAAAATGGAATATTTATGTCAGTCAGCTAGATTTTGTGACTAACATACTGATTTCATGTCATGTCAGGAGGCTGCTACCTTTTCTTGGAGGATCCCTCTGTGCCTCCTGGTTCCTCATTAAATTGCTGATGTGTGAAGAGGAAGTCACACACATGTCAAGCATGTAGATAATGAACAGCTATTACAATAACTTTTGGTAAATTGTGTCACTCTATAAAAAGCTGAAAGTAGTGGGTTTTGTAGAATTAGAGCCTAATACTGCAGTTTACTGCTGAGTACTGCAGAAGCAGTGCATAAATGTAGAATTCCCTTTTGCAGGAAGTGACTGTCTTGGGCTTGGCTGGGATAGATTTCAGGTTTTTGGGATGGTTTTTTTTTGTTGTTTTGTTTTTGTTTTGTCTTTTAACTTACCTACTTTACTTACATTTTAAATTTTTTTTATGGTTCTGCTGTATGTTGCATTAAGATTTCCCAGCAAGAGCATGAAGAAACCACATTTATCCATGTGCATGAACAAAATGAAAGAATCCACATGTCCAGTTATTCAAGCTGTTAGTTCAGCAGGTGACTGTGACAGACATCCAGCTAGTCATTGACTTAGCTAAGAAAAGYTCTAAATGTGGATCATCACAAGGATTATTTTGTGGGCATAACAAGATGCCAAACATTTGATGCTCAGTGAAATTGGGAAATTCACATTATCAGTCTGCTGTCACTCAAACATTCTCATGCTCTTTTGGAAATTGTTTTGAAAAGTAAGTTAGCACCTCACTAACATTTTAAGTATGGCTTCATGGACCTGAACTAATGGCTACTTTCCTTTTACAGACAATCATTACATTCTGCAAAGTGCTGTGGTTTTTGACCATGACTATACTGGCTTATCTGAAAGATCTAATCATTCAAGCCAACCAGACTCTGTTGCTGAAGAGGAAATAAATGCCTAYAAAAGAGATGTCATGTCTGCTGTACAGGTTCCACCTGCAGCCTGCAAAGACCACAAATCAGCAGATGATAAACATGAGTYTGAGCTGAGAGAAGATCATCGCGTTGAACCAAACACTGCAGAGCCAGAGCAATGGCCTTCACCTTGTTGGACCCTTCAGACAAAGACAGAGGATACTTAAGCATAGTCTTCTATCATGTTTCATTGCCAAGCAATTTGGAACTACTGTGGCAAACTGAAAAAAAAAATTGTAATAGCTCCAACTTCCTTAGCCCAATTCACTTTATTCCTTTATGAATCTAAGAGTGCTTCAGGTATCTAATTTGTCTGGGTGTTAAGAAAAAGCATTAGTAAAAGCACATATTCAGATCGTGCATTTAAATTTCAGATTTTGTTGGTAGAATGGTAGAATGGCCATGCCTTACTGTTATCTCTCAGGACACAATGCATCATTTCACTGTAATGACCTTTTCCGTTTAACCYTTGGATGACTCATTCCTAATGTGCACTGTGAAATGAATTAAACCTAAGCAAGTGGGTGTAACTTTTCCCTYCATTACAGTGAAGCTCACATCTTTCTTTTCTGTTATATAACAGGAACCTGGGAAGCTGCAGCCTCTGACTCTTACAATGTCTAATTTCTAGTCTAATCCATTTAAGATCTCACAAAATAGTAACACTGCCAAAATAAAATACATGTAGTGTTCTATGCATGAAATAATGAGGGCTTCAGCTGTTCCCTGCTCATCAACAGTCTGCTAGTGTAAGCAGTTTTAACAGTTCAGGCATGTGAAAAAAGAGCATTTAATATTCTTTTGTGCTTTTTCCACAAACATCTGGTTCTCCATTTCAATTACCTCTTCACTGAGCTTGTGCACATTGGGAGATTTTCTGTGGGCAGTGGGCTATGAAGGGTGAAGCACTGCTGTTAACTTATTGTCTGATTTCCTTGAGTAAGATGTTACTGGTCTGGACTTTCTGCTGAGAAGACTCTTTCTCAAAGTCAGCAGCACAGAAAAACTGATGACTGCAAGTCATTGTGGTGTTGTTTTTTGGTTTTGGTGGGTTTGTTTTTTGTTTTTTTTAGGGGATTGACATGAACATGAGGAAAACTAGCAGAAAACTGAATTAAGCAATTCAGCAACTTCTGGATGATGCAGAAGAAGATTTGCTTATCTTGCTCCCTAAATTTGTGTGTTCCCTCTAATTTCTGCTCCTGAATGTCATGTGACTTATGACACAGGTGGAGGAAAGTACTATTTATTAGGAGTTTTCAGTTAATTTTAGRCAATTAGATGTGGTTGTCAAGGGTGATTATGTACCTACCTCGGCAGAAGTTCACATGTACGGTACAGTATGTCTTTGATATCATGATGTATCTGTGTGAGAAAAGACTCAGCACCATGACAGAATCCTATAAACTTCAAATGAAAAATAATTAATACTCAAACTATTTTGTGTCTTCTGAAAATGCAGTCCTACACATACAGCTTTTCTCCATCAAGACTTCAGAAAGAGTCTTTCTGAATACACTGTGTGTGTGCACACATGGAATAAATAATTATTTTTATATATCATGCTTTTGAAGAAAATATTAGTGTCAGGGATAAAACTGGAGAGTAAGGCATTGTTTGTAGGATTCATTTCTGCTTTAGTAGCTGCATAAGATAAATGGCCTCTTATTTTTGCTAGTTCCTGAATTGCGCACAGTACAGCAGAGCTGTTTCCTGGGGCAGCTCTGGGGTGACACAAGTGCTGTGGAGTTGTGAGAACTACACTGAAGAGAAAGAAAATGCTGCAGTGAGAGACTAGTGGGGAAAACAGAAACAGAAACATTTACCATATTGTTGATCGTTCAGGCTTCCTGGTAATTTGGATCTACTGTATTAACAAGCAGGCATTAGTGACTCATCTGTGCACTGAAATGTGGCCTTCTCTGCATGGGGGAGGTTCACTGAAATAAAATACAGGGTTTTCGAACTACTGACATGAAGAACGTTACTGGAAACAAAACACTGTTTGGCCAAAACTGACACAAAAAAGCCATATTTAGCAGTGTCTTCAAGAGATGGGTATTGTACTCCTGTGCACCTATTAGAAGACCTGCTGCCTGGTGTTGATATCTTGGTTACCAAACTATGTAGGAATTCTGAATGAAAAGCAGTACACAAAGAGCTTTAATTTGAAGAGGAAGGGTCTTCCAGATAGAAGTAACCAGACAGTAAACAGAATTTTAAAACATTTGATTTTTGGAAAAGTTTGATTGGAGTAGTTAAGCCTGACAGATGCATTCCCTGGTCAGTTCTCCTTTCAGCTTGTGTTGATGAGGGGATCTGCAGCAATCTTGCTTCACTGGTAGCAGAAGCAGGTGTGCCAATAAATAGTAACTATTGTAAGAAACACAGCATGTCCCCCCTGCCATGCAGTGCTGCCCTGCTACAGATTTCTAGTGCAGTGATGAGCGTATCACATGGGTACAACTTCCTGTAATTCTGTAATTTTACGTACAACTCATTACTCACATTGGTGCTTGAGAAGCATCTCAAAACTCATCCGCAGAGCTGGAGCATTCAAAGCTGCAGCTGGCAGCAAGAATTGGTGCCTTCAATATGTAAAGTGATATCTGAGTAAGTGGGTTGAAAGGGAATAAATCAGATTTGACAAATTCAGTACCTAAAATTAGTTGATTATTTTTGGCAATTGATGCATCTAAATTCCTTATGCCTCATCTCCCCCTTCTATAGAGAGTGACTAACACTGTATCAGATGCCAAGCAAACTGCAAAAAATACTCATTACTCTTCAAAAAGCTGGCAGATACAGTGATAAAAGCCCCAGTAGAAAAGTGCTTAAGAAAATGAGTTCTGTTTTGTGCAGTGTATCAGTGATGCGCAGTAAATAATACCTGTGCCTCCCATCCAGATTGAATCTGAGCCTTTACCTAGTCAGAAACATCACCCATCACTCCCATAGATCAAAGACCAAGAAGAAGGAAAGCAGAGCGCATAGTTGCGGTGTCACACTGGCAAGCAATTGTTTTAGAGTCTTAGCTCTCTTGTGTCCGTCTSCAGAGGGAGACGCTCAGGATTTGTGCTGGAGCAGCGGTCGCACGGTGGCAGCCTGGACCCGCGGGAGCCGCCGCTCGCGGAACTCCAGGAACTGCTGCCCTCCCTGCCCTACCCAGGGTTTCTTTCCGAAACTCTGTTCGCAGCGGAATTTTCGGTAATTTTTACATCGAATTGCTGGTAATTACGGGAGCATGAATGCATTCTCATGAATGCATGAATATATTCTGATAGCAACGTGACCCGCACTGCGTGAAGGCTGCGTGACTGACCTGTCATGTGAGCCAGAGTACAAAAATACTTGTGCATTAGGAGGTTTTACACCACAGCTGCCAACCGAGGCAAACTTTCAGTGCAGCTTTACACTTTCCAAAGAACTGGGCACCTTTGAGTACTCGTTACACCTTGGTTGCTGTGAGCAGGATCTCGCAGGCAAGTGCCTGGAGTAAGGACGTGCCTCCACTTCCTTACGTGTGGCACAGCGTGTGTAACGTGAGGGCCGACCTGAGGAAACAGGGCAGAATCGCAGGATTTAGTCCTTTTTCCTGCAAGTGATTTTCTCTTGAGCAGCCCTTTTACTATGTGTCATGGCTGAAGGAAGCAGTAACAGAGGGGAGAGGATATCCAGAGCACTGAGGATTGCAGTGGCCAGGACAGGGTTCTGCCCTGAAACCCTAAATAATTAGCACCAATTTTAGGCTCTTATGGCACTTGCCTAACCTCCATTATGGGGAAAAAAAAAAAAAAATCCTTCCATTCTAATTAAAAAGAGTAGGAGATTTAGGTTTCTCAGATGTCTCTGAAGAATAAATGTAGCCTGTAATTAATAATTTCCCTAGTCTGCTGAACTGTTGCCACTGACTGTTTTCTAGGGGAAAAAAAATTACTCCACTGCATCTTTAAAGCAGTACTTTGGCACAGTGCCCTACAAGAATACTGCCCATACATCATCTGTATATTTCCTAAAAGCTGTACAGTGAAATCAGACAGAGCTTYACTCACAGGATGTCATGCCTCACATGCAACTCAACATGAGAGGAATGGAGATAAAGAAAAAAACCAGTAAAATAAAGTGCCTTCATAACCTGTATATTTAGAAAAAGTCTAGTGCAGCTTCCAGATGGACTAATATGCACTATTTCTCTAAAATATGTGTCTARCAATGCCAGCTGAATTTTTAGATTTTTTTAGCCACCATATCCAGAAACAGCAAGAAGTTTGCAGGTTTTCCTTGGATAAGTAGCTATCACTGTAGATTTTAAATCCTCCTCTATGCTATCAGCTCCCCTCTTTTCTTCTGCCAGTAATCCTGAGCTGTACAGACGAATCTAATTTTTTCTCCATTATTGAGAGAGAGGCTAAAGAGAAGTTACAGTGTAAATTTTACTAACAAATTTGATTATTCACATAAAAAAGAAAAATATTTTCACTTAATTAAAAAACCCAACAGGTAAAGGCAAATCAGGATGCTAAAACTGTAGGGTTCACTAGCATCTGTTTTACATAGAAAATACAGTGGCTTAATTTCAGCTCTTAATTCTAATTTACTTGAATATTTGGTTCTGTTTTGGGGTTTTTTTACTAGTACATGAATTCACACAAACTGTGAACTATATAATGACATAGTCTTTAAAATTTTAAAGTATGTCCCAATATGCAATTAAKTAGTTAAATAATACAGTTGATTTTGAATTGCTCAGCAATAATGTTCCCCACAACTTTTRCTGCCAATACATACAAAGTCTTTCAAACAAATGTCCACATGTGTATTTGAATGGCAACCTAAAAATGACCAAACCCCTTCTTTGTAGCATGACACATGCTTAATCCTAATACACTGTAGTGTGACAGCCATTACTGATCTAAAGTCTCTGATGAAACTTACATAAATCTACTTTTGGCAAGGAAGGAGCTTTCCCAACTTACCACAATGATCTATAAATCCTCATTAACTCTACAGTGCACTGTTAGCTTGATTAGAAAACTACTTAATCAAGATGCTTCCCAAGGAATCAATTTACACCTTATGATACTTGGTGGCAAAGACAGCCGCTTAATTTGGATTGTAATTCCAGTTAATTGGGACACCTTCAGGTGACGTGGGCGGCAACCTGTATGTTATAGGTCAGTGCATTCTCCTCATGGCACCTGGCAGTTGTCCCAGTCTGTTCTCATTGCAGGTTCACAAAAAGGTGCCAAAAATTACCCAACACCACTTGCCAGTGGATCACAGCCATCTTCCCATAACTCTGTAAGACTTCCCATGGGTCAGACTATTTAAAACAGGGAGATACTTAATAGAGTACAGTGCTTAGCTACTTGGACAGCCTAATTCTAATGAAAATATTCAGGCCCTACAATAGCCAAGATTCTTCCTTCTCAAAAAAAGCTTAAGAAAACATTAATCAACASCACATGGAAGGTAGTACCATGTCTTTTAGATCTTAAAATGTTCAATTACATATTGTTCATTAAAGCAGAGTCTATCTGGAACAATTGCTGAAAACTTAACTTAAACATGCTCTCCAGAGTTCAGAGTGAATAACCAGAATTCAACATTTAATACAATATATAATATTAGCACACAGAACCTGTTAGGATGGAGGATTGTCTGCTAGCTTATTGAAATGAGAACTGTGATTCAGAAAGTCTCTGGTGCATTGTTTTCATAAGATGCAGCTTTAAAAGGAGATAAAGAACATTCAGTGCTGTCAAGCAGGTTCAGATGTTCTAATTTTGCCATTGCATCTGCACAAAATTAAGAGCATGAAACCTGAGGTGCTGATTGCTACTGGAAAGTAGTTGGTTGCCTGTCCATGTAGTTATTAAAACTGACAGAATGGCTTGGGTTGAAAGTTAAAAGATCCAATCCCTAATCCAATCCCTCTGCCATAGGCATGGACACATTCCACTGGACCAGATTGCTCAGAGCCCCATGCAACCTGGTCTTCAACACTTCCAGGGATGAGGGAGGCATCTACAGCTTCTCTGGGCAACCTGTGCCAGGGCCTCACCATGCTCAGAATAAGGAATTTCTCTCTAATACCCAATCTMAATCTCCCTCTTTCAGTTTAAAACCATTGCCCCCTTGTCCTATCACTACAGTCTTTGGTAAGAAGTTTCTGTCTGTCTCATAAACCCACTTGAAGTACTCAAAGGCCAAAATGAGATCTTTGGGGAGCCTTCTCTTGTCCAGACTGAAAAACTCCAACTCCAAGAGAGGTACTTCAGCCCTCTGATCATCCTTTTGGCCTCCTCTGGACCCATTCCAACAGGTCCACATCCTTTKTATGTTGGGGACCCCAGAGCCAGATGCAGCACTGCAGGTGGGGTCTCACCAGAGCAGAGTGGAATCTGCTTCCTTTCCTGCTTCTCTTCAGGCAGCCAAGGATWATTGTAGAGACCAATGTCTGAATTCCAGTGAGCTGAGATGATGATTAAAGCTCARTGAATCTATTTTACCCTGTACTTGCAATTAAACTGCTTGGCTGATTCCCTCTCAACAAAACATTGTCTAAAATTGGAGATACAGCTCAAATAAAGGAAAGGACAAAGWGGGAAGCTGCATATTACTTTCACTGAGCTCTGCTAATGGAAGCAGAGAACACTCAACATCACTTGGACATAAGGTGAGATAATCAAATGTTAGAAAAATATGCCCTTATTGACTGCTTTTGAGAAAACCCGTGATATTTTAGTACTGATGGCATACATACCACCTATGAGAGCATTGTCACCACAGCTTTCTTAACTGCTGTGACTGGAAGCATCCTGTAAACCAGTGACTTAGCATTTTTGCTGACAGCTTCAGAGGATTTTCCCAACTAACTGATTTTTTCTTTTCATATATATAAAGATCAAGGCCACAGCCAAAAATAATACTGTCTTGCTTTCAAAAGTGAGAAAGAAACACAGTTTTCCTTGTAACACTAGGAAAACAAAAATTTGCACGAGAGGAAGCAACTTAAGAGTATGCACTAAATACATTTCACATGAAACTGTGCCTGTACTCCAGCATTTCAGATGGGTGTCCTGGAGATTTTCCTTTATGTGAGAAAAGAAACCAGCTTGTAATGCATTCTAAGTTTGAGTTTGTTGGGGTTTTGTTTTGTTTGGTTTGGTTTGGTTTTTTTTTCCAGAAAAGATTTTCCATAAAAATCTTGCTGGGGGAAGAAACCCTACCTTTTTCTCCCTTATTCCCCCATAAACCTTGCAAAACCACCATAAAGAGCTTAAAGCCTATTTTCCAACCTCAGTGCCAGCAGCAGCCTAATACAACACCTGCAATGACGATAATGAAAACTGTTTCATAAAACCCTGTGGCAATTACAGCTGTGTACATTCTGCTCATAATAGCAGCTTTAAAAGGACATTAATTACGCTCTGATCATCAAACTGGACTGATTAGTCATTATGATGTTACACAATGATTCACACTCCAGATGACTCATACAGAGAGAGTAATTATCCAGCAGGACTTCCGTAAGTCTGCTGTTAAATGAGAGAGCTCATTACAGGACCGAGGGTTCCTGTTGAATGAATGAAAAAGGAAATGTGGAGAGAATAAAAGAAAATCAGTATTTCCAATCAGGTAGTATTAGATGCCTACCCTGACTGATTTGCATATTTAATTTGAGACACAGGTTTCCTCTTAGCTGTGACCATGTGTTTTATTAAGGAAATACTTTGCAGTTTCATTATACAAATAAAATCTCTCTTAGATGTTTGAGGTTGATTTTGTACATGTGTGCAGATTATTACTCTTAAAAAAAAATCCCCAAAAACAGACAACCTTGTGACATACCAAAATAYTTTTCCAGCTTCCATACAAAATAGCTTTTTTTTTTCTCTGCTGGTAGAACACATTAGAATCTTTACTGTATTAAGAGCCTCCTGTACCTTTTACAAAACTTGTATACAAAAAAATGCAAGCAAAAATTCCAAAGTACACTCCGACAGCCAATGCTCTGCGAATACTTTATTACACAAATTACATTCAGCTTCTGAAAATAGTGTTCTAACAGTGATACCATCTAAAAATAAGACATTCCAGAAACACATCAAGTTAGGAAGAAGAAAAAAATTAAATAGAGACTCTTTTCTTTCCTTCAATGCAATATCATGTTAGTGATTTAAAAAAATAGAAGAAGACTTAGCAGCTTCATTTTCTTGTGGCACTGTATATTCTCTGTACTGCAACAGGTTAAGGACATTGAAGAGGAAAGGCACAAAACAGAAATTGGCAACTGAATAATTACGGAAAAAATATTTTGATGAAGCAGATAGTAAGACTTATTTACAAGATCCCCATATTTGATGATAAAATACTACTGCTTTAAATCAGTCCTGCAATTAGAAGACTTTGCTTTATTAAGATGTTCACATAAAAACCAACGGCACCGATACGAAATTTCCATACACTCCTCCATTTAAAAAAAATATGACTAAAACCTAACAAAAATTAAAGGAACCAGTGTACAGCCCCACACAGACTAGAACAGTTTACAATTAAATACACAAGATCTTAAACGTGCTTAAGGGAAAAGGAATCTGACATTCTGGTTGAACCGTGTAATGGAGAACTCAAAGGTTGGATTCAGGATGACGAAGGTGCTGGTGGCAGTGGAGATGCTGAACACTCTTCCTCGGAATCGGTGCCATCATCTTCATCTTTCTCTTGATCGCTCCCTTCGGTGCTCAGCCGGTCAAACCCTTTCCGGCTGTAGCCTTTGTGACTTGCAAAGAAGTTCCCAAGGTTAATTCCACCACCGCCTTTCCCTATGGAAAGGAAAGGATTTTCACAAGGTTTGCTTTAACTGTAAGGGGGATAATAAAAATCTATCTACTAATTAAACAGTATAGYGGTGATTATTTTAAGTGTGCTTCCAGAAACTGTTTTTAAAGTTTCAGCACATGAGCCACAAAAAGCTAAGTGTATATATCAGGAAAGAAGAAGGAAATTCATCTTTGAAGTAKAAGCTTCAGACTATGCTTTTTTAGCATCCATTATTTCATTAACTTTACACAGGTTACTGATGTTCCTACCCATTTGCCCWGAGTTTCAAAGTGCTTCACTTCATTCACCAGATTCACAATAACTCATTATAGCTGCTGCTCTCCCACTGGTAGTGACTCATCCTCTTTAGTGGGCAGATAATGACAGATGAAAGTTATTGTAAAAGACATTTTCAAAAACCCCGGATCTTTGCCCCCAATCCTTCCTTTGAGAAAGTTCCATCAAATCTGTTATTCAACATGAATATAGAAAAAAAGCCTCCAGTTACTGCATTTAAAAACATCTTCAGTGACTACTTACCTCTAAGTCTGCCTAAAATTCTGCCTGAACTAGAATCAAGTTTGTGTTCCCCATCAGCTGAAAAATAAAGTAAATTTCAAGTATAAGCTAAACCCCCAATGTTCTGTGATCAAATAAGTACCTTTATTTCTGATAAAAATCACATTCAACAAACCAATCMGCAGCTCTATGAAGCCATTTGTGGCAGTACTGCAATGGATTAGATTGTTAGCACATGTGATATGCCATCTAGCACATTTGGTATGCTAACACTTTTGAATACAAAGAGTCAGGAAGCTGTATGCTGAAATCTTCAGATAAAATACACCCAATTCAGTTGCACAGCCATTTAGATTGCTGAATGGCCTACTCTGCCACAGGAGGTCCTGTGTTCTCTACTCCCCTCTATGTTTTCTTCTCTGGATGAAAGTATATTGATAAAACAATTTTGTGATACAAAATAACAAATCTAGTGATCAAATATCTATCACAGTCTGCCAATTTATGAAAAATACTGTTATTATAAATATAAATTTATAACCATTTACTTAACTTCTAAGTACCAATTAAAGCTTTTAGAGTGATGGATTAAGGTGCATTATGGCAGCATGTTTGACACACAAAATTGACTAGGKAGGATAGAACAGTAATACATAATCTCTTGTAATGGTATCTGCTTTCATTTTGCTTGCATCTCTGTAATACCCATGGAATCTTTTGCTCTCAGCAATTTAAAGATCCCATACTAAAAAAATCAAACAATTTTTAATTTTAATACTTGCAGTATTAAAATTTCTGTGTTCTAGACAATACAACATTAATTTATTCTAGTCATTTCTGAGATACCAGTTTTTGCATTGACACCAGTTAAAGTTTTTGATAGATGTTCTGAAGAGGTGCTAGCTTGAGATGCACCATTAAAGGCTCAGGGGGCTGCGTCCCTGCCGAGCCTTAGTGGGTATGCAGCACCACTGCAACTGCTCAGGAGGGCAAAGACACAGGGAACTGCTCTCTTCATACCCCCACCCYGCAGTGTTCAGTGATATCTGGAACTGGAGTAATAAAAGCCTGTTCTCTAGAACAGTTACTCACAGTTATCTCCATAGACAGTTGTCTTCCTCCACCGAATAAATACTAAAATTGCCAGCAGGACAACAATGGGGATAATAAGAAGAGTTGTAATAAGAACAAAGGAAACTCCAGTGCTGCTGGCCTGTTGGACCAAGTGTTGTTTATCCATATTCTTTAGAAGGTCTGTCGGCTCTGGCTTGGTTTTCAATTTGGCTTCAACAATTGTTTCTGATTCTTTAAAAAGAAAACAATTTCCATATGTAATCCATATGCATCAAGCAACACAGAACAAGGTGTTACAGGACACAAAAAGGATACCTTACGTGCTTTGTAAAAGGAAACAAGAAACAAACTCTTATGGAGACATTTTTGACTTTTGCTGATGTTATCCCAAATAAAAGGAAGAGARAGTCTGAATGATACAACCCACTAGCAAACATTCCCACCCCTTTTCTCAAATGAGGAAAGGAGATGTGTCAAACAGATTTGTCCTAAAAAGTATCTACTATTCAAAATATAGGAAATGGAAACTACTCCAGTGATCCATTTTTCAAATAACTGTGGTATATTATCAATTACATATCTCCTTTAGATAAAAAAACTTCCACAAGAAATACAGAAATCCAGTATACATCRTATTATCATAAGCAGAAAGGAAAAGTTTAAAGATCTTTCTAATCAAACTGTGACAAAGGGCTTAATTTTCAGAACTGTTACATTCCATGAAGCAATTTTGGTTCTACATATATGGAGAGCTTTTGAAAATTGCATCCCGTCATTCCTGACTGATTTGTTAACTCTAYACCTACAAGGAGAAAAACTATTTCAGGGAAAAACCTTTATGATGTTGCACATGCTTTGTGATAACTTTTATTWAGTAAAACTGCCTAGCTATATATTTTGAAGTCAGACCAAACAGCATGTCTTAACAAGCAGCTGCATCACAAACACTCTCAATCAAGTCTGTTTTGATTCTGTATCAAAAGTAAAATGATGTTCTACTCTGAAGGAATAGCAAATGGTTCAGTTTACACTCAACACTAATAYGGTAACAATATCATTGTCATCACAAGCACAAGGATAACAATGACACAAGGAAAACATGCTGTCTGTTCAAGAAGTAGTCACTGCTAAGGAAGAATTTCCTCCATCATCTTCCCCACCTCTGAGCAAAGCTACAGTTCTCCATATATTTTCTGCCATRTCACAGCAGTACAAGTGTGTGACATGTGAGTAGTCTGTCACCAGGAGGCCATAAGAGTGCAGGCCATTCCTCTCTATTTATTAAGCAGATGGCGCAAAGTCCATTGGCTCTTTTCTCTCAGTGGAGCTGAAAGATGTAAATTTCAGCCTACCTACTCTAACCAGTTTTAGACATTGTTACTCAAAACCTTTTTCCTACTGTGGTGTTACTATTGCCTTTTTCTCTATCACATTAGAAAGCTAAAGAAAGCCAAAATGCATTTACATATCCCAAGATACACAGCACACTGTTATGTCAACACTTCCCTTTTTGAGTGCTTGGGGCTGGCTGACGTACCAGTGTAGATAAAATGGTAGCAGTGATGGCAGTAAGCATTTCATTGTTTCATAATGTTAGCCTTCCTCATTCTATTTTATTCTATATGTTTTCAATTGGCAGGTGGGACTTTCTGGACTTTTCTCTGTCTGTGTATACATGGCAGAAGCAAACAGTATAAGCTCTGAATTTAACCAAAGAAAATAAGTTAAGAACATTTGAACATTTAAAATGCATTTATAAATAGTACCATAATCTGGTACTGTTTTTCTGAAAGGGAAATGAGCTACATAATACAATATAAATGGTTAAAATTACTTTTCATCTACCTTAATTGGTATTTTACCCCTTTAAATCTCCTCTGTGTCTATTATCTCCTCAGATTGTTCCTCCTACATGCTTTCATTTCCTTTTTCCTTTTTATTTTCATTTTCCCACAGATCAATTAAATAAAAGGTCTAGTAAATCTACAGGAAGAAATGTAAATAGAAAAAAAGGTATTTCTTGCCATATGGAGTGACTGACAAGGCTGTGTACTAAAAGGCTACACGGGAATATAAACCAATTGATGTTTCCAAATAACCCTTTTTATTTTGGTGGTGGAGGGTTGTGGAGAGGGGGGAGGGTGCTGGGGAGTGACTATCACAGTTGTATTTCAGAGCCATTTCTGCATMTAAGGAGCTGATACCAGTCTGGACCACACTAGATGATAGAAAAGAATTCAAGTTAAATTTTTATTCTGTGAGAGTGAAGCCCTTGTCATACCTGAAAATGAAATGTTTAGGTTGGCTGTGAAATAGCACCTACCAGGTAACAGTGTTACAGGCTTCTTTCTAGTACTTCCTATAGGAACTCATAAAAAACAAAACAGTCAAACTAGTCAGCATTTTTTCCCTTCAGGCAGAAGCAGCCCTAGTCTATTTTAACATACTGATCCCTTCATTTTCATCATGAATCAGACTAACCTTTTGTGTCCTGTACCTCAATACCAGCCTTTTTAACTGACCGATGTTCCAGTTCTGTAAAACAAAATCATTCTTCAGGACAACGGATATTTCAGAAAGGCACTCAGTGACATTTYCCTGCTAGCTTTCTCAAATGTACCATACAATCCTACAGCAAACATTCCCATCAACACCTGAATTTCACCATGGAGAGTCAATATCAACTATTCAGTAGCTCACAAGGCCATAGGAAAAAAAGGAAAAGCTTGGTTCATGAAAGTTGCTTGCAATAATCAGCTTCTATGAAACAAAGATTTTATGTGTATGCCTAAAGTTTCATAGATTCCYACAAAAATAAAATTGCTTATTAGAATCAAAACCATAGTGAATTAAAGGCTGGTTGATCAGGGTTTCTTAGCGACTGCTCTTTTATACTTCTGCAAAAACTAAAAAGAAAATTTTATACAAGGACTTGCCTCATCTAACCTGTAAAAATTCCGTTACTTTTTAGTCTCATGTTTATTTGAATAAAAGCTGAGAATCGTTCATGTTCAATGTACTAGATAAAAATGTATCCAACCAGAATTACAATTTATCTSGTCCAGTCTCCTGTTCTTAGGAGTGGCTGATACCAAATGCCCCAAAGGAAAATCCATGAACTATAAACAAGACAAATCAGGAATAACTAGCTTAGTCATTTATAACAGTGGACTCTTACTGGATGACTAACATCCTGAAACCTAAGACTTTATATCTGTCATACATTTTTTTATCCCATATAATGGAGCAGTGTATTACATTTTTACTCCTGTAAAGCCTGTAACCTCTTTCTGAATCCTACTAAATTGATGTCTGACTAATCAGGTTCCTCTCCCTGAAGTGAGAATGCTTGCCTAGGGGGTTACTAGATTAAAACTGGTTTTTCCTCTGTATGGAAATAGGACTTCAAATTATACTATTTTCTARTGATAAATGCTCCCAATGAAATGAATGTAATTTTTAAGTTGACCAGTGSTTTTATTTCATATCTTGGGAGTTTTCTGCATGATATCTCCACAGGAAACAATTGATTTCTCAGCAAATGATACACTGAAATTACTAAAATACTAGAGTAACACTTTTGTTTAAGCAGTATTGACAACAGATGTGTAAGGCAAAGGCATGTTGATTCCTTCTGTGACAAAAATGTGCCCAGGACTCTTCTTTGACAGAGCACACAACAGTCAATGCTGAACAGTATTTTAATGAAAACTGAGCAGCACCAYACAACTGCTGCAGGAGAAGCTTGTAGCGCACTTAAATCACTCATTATGCCACTAGGCTCATGGCCAGGGATGTCAGACAAGTGATACTGACCTGAAGGTACAAAAAGTGAAGTTAGGACATTAAGAACAAAAAGAACATACTTTCKGCAGATGCAAACTTCCACACTGCTTTGGCATGAACATCTCCAACAAATACTGTTTTGTCTTCTGAAGCAACAATATCATGTGGCATCTCAAAGCTCTGTGAAGATAAGCAGATTACCCTTATGTGTTTATGCTTTCATGAGGCCTTCTTAACCCCTAACTTGAGCCTGGATTTAGACCGCTTTCGACTGGAAAATGCAGCAGGTGCTGGTGTGAAACCCCAATGTGTGAAAGGAGAGGAATTCTATCGAATATTAGCCTTCCCCAGGGATAACAACATAGAGATTATTCCATGTATTAATGCTAAAAAAGTTATATTAATATTATTTCTATTCATATTAAAGTCCATTTTATCTGCTGAAATACATATTTTCAAAAATAAAGAATCTTGGTTTGAAGTGCACACATTTAGTTTTTGTTAAAGTTCCTATGCAAACCAGCTATTTGCTATACTCAGAAAAAATAACTCCTAATATAATTTAAAGTTGGACTGCAAATAAAGAGTGTATGTGGTACCAAGAAGTGGGAATATTAAAGTTCATTCTTCAGTCTAACACAATATATAKAAACTGTTAAAAAACCCCTACAATTTTTTTGTACAATACCGCATGAAGAATATTTAGCCTTAACTTAGACACTAGTATTCTGTAAAGAGGGWTATAACCATACAGTTGCATATTATTTCTGCTCTGGAATAAGCTCCATTTTTTGACAAATCACTAGCATCTAAATATATGAATATTTCAATTCCTTCATTATTCTCTTAAAATAATTTTTAAGAACTGTACTGGCAGTAATAAAGTTGGCTTCTCCTGGCTGAAGATTTTATCTGTAGGAACCATACAAAGGTTAGTATGATTTTCAAATGTGTACCACATGTAGAAGCTAAGAGCCAAAATTCTGGTGTTTTTGTTTAGTACTATAAAGAATTCCTTTTGAATATCTTACACTATAAAASATCTTATTTCCTGAAACACTCTTATGGAAGTTGGAAAAGTAGGATGTTACCAATGTTCTCATATATATAATTATATGCAACAGGCACTCTGTGCGGTACTCTACCTTTCTAAGTGGAATGAAAGTATCAATGATTTCTCCAGTAGTGAAGTTCATCACAAATCCTTGCACTGGTTCTGCCTCTCCAGGATAAGGCATTCCATTAACTGCAAAGAGGAGACCACCTGCAACAACATTAGATTTGCCTTAAGACTCCACACATAGCAAAGTGCAGTGAAGATGGAACTGTAATAGCTTAGATGAAGAAAGGCTGTCTGAGAGACAAAAAGGTAACAAGAAAATAAACAACAAGAGGGAAGGTGAGTGAGATGTAACAGCTGAAACTTTGTCATTTAAGAGATGCACACTTAGTTCAAATGAGAAGAACCAGCAAGCCAATACTTTACATAAAGTAAATGTAAAAGGATGTGAAGGTGATAAAATATAATCTGAAGAGTGTTATGCTATGGATGGTTGACCTGATAGTAGAAAGTTCTTTCAAGGCATCAAAAGCAGAAAGTCAGCTGGGGAGAAAGTGGGACCACAAAAGGAAAAGATGTGAAAGGGGAACTAAAGGATTAGAGGCCTATGGCAAAGAAATGGGTTTTGTCAATTTTTTCTGTGTAATATGTTGGGAAGTTTCTAACACTCAATTTTTTTCCTAGTGAAGAGATCAGAGGAGACARCTCAACTGGAAGCACAAGGTGTAAGACAAGTTCTAAGTTAGTAATTTATGAGGTTTAGATGGCATTCACCCAAATTCAGAAGGAAACCAAACGTGGAATCACAGACTTTAGGCCAAATAAAATAACCCAGCACTGCAAACAGCCACTTCTCCAGAAGACTGGCAGAATGMTGAAGTAGTGCCCACCTAAAGGGACTCAAAAGGGTGCCTGTGAACACACATTACCAATTCTGCCACCCATCTCCAGTAAGACGGTATTATCCATAATGAAGAATAAGACACGGGTAARTGTGGCATGTCAGAACAAGTCGATATGGCTTCTCTAAGGGTTGTGCCTCAGCTCTGAACWTGGAGAAAAAGCACACAGGTGAGCAGATTTTAAAGACATACTTGCACTTTCAGAAAACTCTTGACAAGATRGAGCATCAGAGGTTATTGAACATGACTTATCAAAGGGCTGAATGAAAGATCCACTAATGAAAAGGAAGCAAAGAGCAAAGCTTATGGGCAGAGCTTRTAATTCTTCAGAACAGAGAAGTCTGAATAGTGTGATCTTGAAGCAATCAGAATCAGAAATTTTATTCAATAGTTTTCCTCAATGACTGAAAAGTGGGGCAAATGATGGCATCTAGCAGTCTGAGGAAGATAACTGAGTCCTGTGGAGGAGTCAAAAGCCTGATTATTGTAAGGAAATCCAGAAAGTCTTTTTATAAGAATAAGTTGTTAAAYAGATGATAGAAGAGGTTCTGCAAAGACAAATGTAAAGTGATGTTTCTTCTAAAAAATAATCTAGACCATATCTATGTGATGTTTGAACTTTGAACTGGCTACAGCTCAGGAGAGACATCTCCAAGCCATCCCTAAAAGATTCCTGAAATCTCTGCCTCCATGTACAGTGTCAGACAAAATTTCAGTAGAATGTCTGGCATCATGAGGAGAACTAGGAATGGAGGGGACAGTTCTACACTATGCAAAAACTTAGCATGAACACATATTGAGTACTGAGTGCTCTTTTAYTCTCTGCATCTCAAAAACGTTCCAATGAAGYKAAAGATGCTGGAAGAGAAAGGCAAATACAKCACTCAAGGGGCTGAAGCAATTAAATAGCTTATGGGGAGAGACCAAGGTGGCTGGGGTTCTTTGGTTTGAAGAGGACAAGGCAAGATGAAGGGACATCAGAYTGGGGGAATGTGGAACTGTAACTCA
>CADDXX010000205.1:774613-868394 GCA_902810485.1 Alauda arvensis | reverse complement strand
AAACTCTTAGATTGAGAAGCACTCAATGAAACTAGGTCACTTTTTTGTACTAAAAAAAAAAATAAAGTAACTGGAGCCTGCAATGGTGGAAGGGCAGACAATGCAAGTCCGTTCAAAATGGTATTAGAATTTATGGGCAMTATATCTGTAAAAAGACACTATGAAGGAGAGATCAGAGGTTACCTCCTAAAACTGCTAAATAAAGGGKTTGTGGATGCATGGTGAATAGGAAAGGAATGACTACAAAATGTATCCATGCTTACACACACTCTCAGAATGCCTCTTTCCACTGTCAGAGACAGATAAATACCAAGCATCTCATCCAGCACAGCATTTTTTTACATTCTTGGCAGATGTGAAGAGAGAAACATGACATTAATTTGGTATTAAGGAGTCAGGAGCCCAACATGCTAAAATTCCTCATYCAGTTCTTAACATTTACCCTACCTTCAGTATCAGTATTAAAAATCTRATCCCATAATTTAATACAGTAATTGTTATCCAGACTCTGATATTAAAAACCACAGCATTTTCTGTTTGCTTCCAATTCTTTTGTTTCATGGAACCAAAAACACTTCTTGATCATTTGATCTTAATTTTGCTCTCTGCAATCGAGTTCAGAATGAATACTTAGAAATGTTATTATTAATAGTAGTTAATTTTAACCGTGCAGTCACCAGGAAGCAGCAAGATCATCTACTTGTTGACATAACATTTAGGGAGCAATCAGTCATTTCTTAGAAGCAGAGATTAGATGCAAGCTTCTCTCATCCACAAGTAGGAAAACAAATAGTTCTCAAATTTTCCATTGCATCAGGACGACTCTAGAAGATAATTAGTATTTGTCCTAAGATAACACAACAGCACTTCAGGAAATAACACTGACAATCCTGGCACAAAGCAAGTACTTCAAATATGAAAAACAAGGAAAAAGATTACCTGGAACATATGAAACCGCAAACAACTCTCTTCCAAATGCTTTGTGTTTGATCTCTCTTATGAACTCCCCAGTCTCTRACATGAAGCACTGAATTCGACCATTTTCTCTGTCTGCAACGCACAGCTGCTTTAAGTCAGGGATCAGGGCTAAACTGTGAGGGATACGAAACTGTCCAGGCCTGGGTCTGCTTAGAGAAGTCTCTGCAACACAAACACCCCAAGTTTGTGTTAAAGTACACACTGAAACTGTCAGTTTTACTTAGAAGCAGCAGTATGCCATATAATGCCATGTAACCCTGGGAAAAGACTACAGTCAGCTTGCTTTCACCCAGCATTTAGGTAGATATCTCACAGTAGCCTATCATGTTTTCTTTATAAATCCCAAACTTAGAATTTGCAATTCCCTGAGAATATTCAGCATAGTTTAACGTCATACATAAATCTGAGTCAGGCAGAAATGTAATTACTCATAAAACTTAAAATAGATAAAATCATGCCATAAATCTGGCAAAAAAYGATTCCTTTCTTACATGTTTAAGAAAAAACTTGGCTTTATGAAAGTCAGATTTTCYTGACAAAATAGGACATGCCAATATTTATTCTGAAAGCAAGACAACAAACCCCGACTTTTTATTTCTAGTAAATATATAACCACTACAAGTACCTGTGGAAAAAGCCGAGAGAAAATTTGGATTAGAGGAAAAGGCTGAAATTTATGTAGGGCCTAGAAGGTATTTCAGTTACAGAAATTAATTTTAAAAATTACTAATAACATCAGCAATTGTGTGGTTGGTGATGAGTTCATGGTAACAGCAGTATGGGTAAAGTACTAAGAGCCCTGACTGTACCTTCTCCCCACTGCATCACATACAGTCCATCTGGAGAGAACTGAACAATCCGACTGTTGCAGTAGCCATCAGAGACATAAATGTTGCCAGTGATTGGGTCCACGGCCACATCAGTTGGTTGACAGAAATGATTTTTGTCACTGCCTGGTTGCAAGGCCACTCCTAGGATCAGTAATGGCTCTTTGTCATTGGCTCCTAGTTTGAAAACCTTTTTTTCAGTAAAAAGGAAAAGAAAAGATRTTTCAGTTATGGAAGGTGATACCTAAGACCTAGATGGCCTAGGGAAAAACTCATATCACTGTGTATAAAATAAATCTATATACCAAACATAATATATTGACCATAATATCTACTATKAGTTTTTCAATAGCGCTGATTCTGGGAAAATCCTGCTTAAAATACAGATTTCCCATCATTACAAAGCAAACAATTTASTTTCACTTTCTAGACTTGAGTGCATCAATAAGCAAAAGACAGCAGAAAATTGCTGAGGGATCTTGAAARGTTGGAGAGAGGGGCTCCATGAGAACTTCAGGAAGTTCAACAAGGCCACATGCAAGGTCTTGCACATGGGTTGTGGCAATATCAAGCAGAAATACAGGCTGGGAGGGGAAGGGATTGAGAGCAGCCCTGAGGAGAAGGTGTTCATTGATGAGAAGTCCAGCATGAGCTGGTAATGCTCACAGCCAGAGGTTCACAGCCATGTCCTGGGCTGCATCCAGAGCCCCGTGGGCAGCAGRGGAGGGAGGGGATTCTGCCCCTCTGCCCTGCTCTGGTGAGACCCCACCTGCAGAGCTGCCTCCAGCCCTGGGGTCCCAGCACAGGAAGGACATGGAGCTGTTGGAGAGAGTCCAGAGGAGGGACACCAAGGTGACCAGAGGGATGGAGCACCTCTGCTACAGGGAAAGGCTGAGAGACTTGGGGTTGCTCAGCCTGGAGAAGGGAAGGTTTCTGGGTGACCTAATTGTGGCCTTCCAGTACCTGAAGGGAGCCCACAAGCAAGATGGAAATGGCCTTTTTACAGGTGCATGTAGTGATAGAACAAGTGGAAATGGCTTCAAACTGACAGGGAGTAGATTTAGATTAGATATCAGGAGGAAGTTCTTTACCACAAGGTTGGTGATGCCACTGGTGAAGATGCCCAGAGAAGCTGTGGCTGCCCCACCTCTGAAAGCATTCCAGGCCACACTGCATGGAGCTCTGAGCAACTTGGCCCAGTGGAAGATGTCCCTGCCCATGGCAGGACAGTTGGAAGAAGATAATCTTTAAGGTCCCTTCCAACTCAGATCATGATTCTACGGTCTGAGGCTATGATTCTAGTATTTCTACATGCTATGTCCTTGCAGCAAATTATTCAAAAAAACTATCTATATTCCATGAAGTGCACAGGGGTCAATTTCTGAAGCATATTCCTAATGTTATTTTTATCAGATAAGCAAATCCCTCGGAAAACAAACACATTTTTAGCAAAATATTAAGGTTCTGGTACTAAAGCTTCAGAAACATACCTGGTGAAGAGCTACATCAGTGACCCAGTAGTTACCATTTTTATCYACACTCAAACCATGTGGCAGATAAAATCTGCAAGCACAAATATAGAAGAACAAAGTTAAAAACATTTTTCTGGAAGAATGATATAGATGTGAAGATTTTTTATCTACAGATCAAAACCAAATGCTGTATATAATAACTTAAATGTAGCATTTAATGAAAAATATAGCTTTACACCTTAGAATTTTCTTGACAAGAGAGTCTCAGTTTCAAAATTCAGTTGATCTCAGATATCTCACTCARACTACCAATGAGGACAATGTACAATACTCCTGAGCTCTGCACTTCTGTTAATCTGGCTGGTAAATGCAACTGTATGAAATGTTAGAAAGCAGAGATGGCAAATTAATTTTATTATTTGTTGATTTTGTATTTATTTATTTAACTGGCAATACTCAGAGGCTACAATTACACAATTGTATATAAATGCATAAACGTAATATAAAACACACAAAAATGGGTTTAGGGACTCTTTGGCATAAAATATATGGAAATACTAGTTCAGTTAATAAGAGCAAAAAAACCCAACTTACAGACTTTTGCCTGTGGAATGAAGCAGTTTTGCGTTACTTGGATTCAGGACAAGAATTGTGTTTTGTTCAATTGGTCCAAGTCCTCTTTGCTGATAGACAAATTTGCTGTCAAAAGAACTGTACAAAAACAGTTGAACAGAAAGCCGTCATTAGAAGGTTCTACTGATGAACAATCTACACACAACTTAAAGCCAAGTTTTGTAGTTCAAGTGTGGGATTATTGGGTTCTTCCTTCTTTAAATATAAACCTTATTACATCACCGTGTGATTGCAAGAGTTAATAATGTTGTATGTCTGCATTTTGTACTGAGATTATGATTTGCAAACTAAAAAGACAACCAAATCAACCCAGCAACAATTAAAGATAGTCTTAAAGTAAGTAAATAAAACYCCTTCTCAAAAAAGTTTTTTTTTCTTAGTAATTTCATTGCCATGGGAAYCCAGAAATGAGAAATTCAACCATGTAGCCTAAGAAAAAATACAGGAAATCACCAGGGCATACCTGCCAGTAAGACCAGGTATACTTTGTACCATCTAAGGCAGTCTAAGTGCATGTTTGTGTATCTTTTGCTTTTTTCTTTGTTTTATATGCAGTTGAATATTTTACTAGAGCTTACTGCTACAAGATTCAGTTCTTAGGGTTCTTATCCTTTTCACATGTGCTTACAGAAGACTATAGGATATTATGCATTCCTCCTAATCCCAGAAAATTGCACCCAATTTTCCGGGTACACAGACTATACTAATTTAAAAAAACTACTGGAATATGTCACTATTTCACACATTAAGATTCAGGACAAACTTTCCAGAGACATTTACCAGGCATGAAATCATCACATGYTTCCCCCAAAAAAAAAAAATTGTCTGTATCCTTACTGAGAAGTTAGCCACTACTCTAACCTGTTAAAATATATGGTCAGTTTTTACTGAAGGTAAATAGAGTGTAAAATATTTTGAACAACAGTTCAAGCTAAATATTAGAGCATGGTGTTTGAAGTGAATGAAAAATGCATGAATGCAAGACCCACTCCCTGCTCCCACTTTGTATTTTTAAATCCATTTGTTAATCCCAAGAGAAATCCAGCCATGACTGATGCTACTTTGCAAACAAGAATATATTTTGTAGTCACAGAGAAGGCTATGAATAAAGCTATTAAAACTATATATTGTGCAGTTCTAACAGTCTCACATCTCCAYAACATTAAATATTTATATGTCTAGAATTTTTAATGTGGAAAAGCAATATTGGTTTTTTATATAACCAGAAAAATCAATACAGAATGTGTTTAAGTTTCTGCACAGGTTATGATTTAAAAATAATATTTAGATACTGCCATTGCATATGAACTATGTAGTTACTATCTGTAACTTTGATTTCTGGTAGAAATAATGTCTAATGGAAAACAATCCTTTTGGCTATGAATGATTAAGCCAAAGGTGACAGCTACTAAAACTCTCTCCAGAGTTCTGCCATCATGTAGAGGGAGACAATGGATAAACAGTAAAGACATACAAAGGCTTACACCGCTGTTGCACCTCCTTGTTTGAAATTCARCAGGTGCTGCTATATTCTTTACCATTCATGAGACTAATCTGCCATGACAAGTTCTCTTAATTTTAAAGTTTTATTTAAAAAGCAGTCTCACACTTGTAAGGGCTTGCTCTGGCTATGGATGACCATAGCTGGAGCACCAACAATGGACAGACTGGAATAATCTTATTTTTAACCTACACAGGTAATTGCAGAAAATCTACACAAAYAATCACAGAAATGAGTCTTAGTGATGGTAGCCATGGTAGTGATTGTACAAAACAAGCCCCACAGAAAACATGATTGTATCTCTGCAGAACTGATTATTTAGACTACTTTAAGTAATTATTGGCTTTCCTTGTCAGGATTTTGTTTCTTAGTAACTGTGCTGTCCAGATGCCTATTTCCTGCTATTCCCAACTCTTGTGGGAACTAAGTGCTTTCAGTGTAAATAAGAGATTGTATAGTATGCAGAGAAATTCTGGTGAACTTAAGTTTATGGGAATGATCTTCCATTCATCTTCTCGCTGTCCAACTTCCTTTCTAGGAGGATGAGTAAGCTACTACAAAATCACAGTCACTCTTCCCAGTGTTTGAGATTCGTTTCCAAGCAATGTTCCTTTGTTTTAACTGATAAATAAGAACACAAATAATGCTGACTACTTCTACCTTAAAAGCAGCAAGACCAAAACCACARAAAGAGAACAACTAAACACAGTAGTTGTATTGCTCTAAAATGTGGTTTTCTGATAGGTTCTGCACTTTGATACTAAAGACCAAGTAAAATCCACTACATAGCTACTACTCCTAATTTCAAACTCCAATGTAATATCACAGTTATGTTTCTACATCTCATCTGGCCAATTCACACTAATGCAAACAATTTATTGCTGACTCTAATATCCTTCTTGTGGGCTACAAAGCAAAATTAGACAGACCACCTGATCTCATAACCTCTGAAAGCACAACCCTGAGGTCTATTCTTGATCAATATCCATCACCATTGTGGTACTGTGCTCAGCTTGGCTACCTTGCTAAGAATGCAGTAACAAGAATGTAACTGATATTCTCTAATAAGTTCTTTATAAATTGGATAAATAGCATACATTTTTCATCACAAAATGTAAAATAACTCCCAGCTGATTCACTGATTAGCTAGCTGAATAGTTTTAAATTTTTTCATTCTACACACCACATGCTGATTATAACAAAGACTGTTCTAAAACTGAAGAGACAATGCTGTAGAAGAACCTTACTTATTTAAGAAGATTGTTTTTTAAAAATCATATACTGAAGGAATGCTACAGTCACTGCAAAGCTGCTACTGTATTACAGGGCTTGTCACAGCATAGCTTTTGTGCTCTAAAGGCTGAAGTTACCTTTTGCAACAGCATAGATCATTCAATCAGCTATGTTTAGCTGAATAAGGACACAGCTTTTGTGGCCTATGTTAATAATGTATTGGAAGTATTTGTGCACAGCCTAACAGCACAGATTATTTTTGTTTAATTTGCTTCTATACTAAGCTGGTGAAGCATTGAAACAGAAAATAAATTCTGGGCTGTCAGGTTACTGATTTACCATGTTTAAAATTTGGTAAGGAATATTATATTTTATTAACTGTTTATTAGCAGCTAATGATAAAAATTAACTTAAAAGTCTGATAACTTCTTATGCCTCCTCCATGCAACTGCCATGACAAACACCTTCCAAACACCATTTTTTTTCTTGAAAAATTAGAACACCCATTACTCCTTCCTTTTTCATCACAACACATGAAAGGGAYCTCAAACTTAATGCCCATGTATGTACCCAAAGATAAAAAGGGAAGGCTGACTGGGTGAGCACATTTCTGTGTGCCTCTTCTCCAGGTCACAAGATGTGGAATAACAGCTTAACAACCAGCATGTTTTCAAAACACATTTTAAAATCACCATACTCTATAAAAAAGGCTTACAGAGTTCTATTTCAGCTGACTTAAGGGCCCCTATCAACACTGGGTTTCCTATACATTAACTATGCTCCACAAGAAGAAGAAAAGTAAGACTTGGGAACAAAATCCCTTAGGAACTACTACTTAATGATTAGTTATCTTTATAGAAGGCCACTTGTAGTGTTACAGAGCACTGCTGGTAYGTACATGGATTTCCAGATTACATATCACAACTGTAATCTTCTTCTGYAATCACAGCATAATGAAGCTAAAGTTCTATCTCTTTCTCAACATGGTTAATTYGTCATGCACACCTCCTGTTTTAGGGAATGTTCATTTCTTTTGTTTTGTTTAAAATCTGTAGGCTTTCCCAATACTGCTAGATCTCAAACTCAAGTTTTGTGCYCTGGATTGTTGGTACACTTCAATTGCCAGATGCTCAAAAATATATATTTCCAAAGGACCAGCCTATTTTCAAATATTTTCACAATTCTTTATTCAACAACACAAAGAACAGCACTTATGCTCCTGAGTAGGTGGATAAAAACCCAGCTTTTACAGAATACTTGAAGTACAAGTTGTATAACGCGTTCTTTCAAATTTTATAGTCTGTATTTATATACACTTGAGCTGGAGATATCACTGATGCATGAGAATACTATCTGAGAAATAAATTATTGCCTTATCTCCTGCATTGTTATTTAGCTTAAAACCTAAATAACTTACTTCCTTTCATAAAGCAGTATTCTAAGCATTATTTGCTMTCATAATGTTCAGAATACTGCCCTATTTTTCAGACACTACATTATCTTAAAATGAATTCATCAGGATTTGAAAACAGCCCTAYCCTTTAGTCTTATAGCTATATATATGGAGAACAGATGCTTAAAAAAAAAATACACCTTCTTTTAAAGGTGTATTTAAATAGGGTACCACATAACATGGTACAGGCTTGTACTGTTTCCTCCCAGTATTCTRTTAGAATTTCAAAAGTATCCATATAAACACATATACAATTTTAAAAATCAAAGACATAAGAACCCTGTAAAAATAAATATAGTACTCTTTATTGGAATTTTCTGTTCTTAAAATAATATACCTTTGACTATATCACTTTACAAACACTAGAAGGACTATCATTCCAAAGTGCAGACATCTTTTGGTTTGAGTGRTGCTAAATGTAGCAAATTTTATCAAATAAGTAGAACAAAGTTTATTTTGAGAGAGTACCTTGTAACAATCCCATTTTGTTCAGTGTACATAAACACAAAGAAGAATGAAGATACACTGGACATAGCCCTTGCATGTCTTAAACCCAAGTACTAATTGTAGTATACAATACTAAAACATTATTCATCCAGGCTTAATATTCCTGCTAAGAGACAAAAGACGTAGGGATAATTAATCTCAGTGAATATCATACTAATGTGGTCATACAGTTTAAGGACCTAATGTACTATATTCTTTTCCTCTGGAGACACATTCTTACTGCCTAAAGACCTAATAACTCATCATCTTGAATAGTCAGTCACCATTTTTATTCTGAGTCTCTGAAAAGCACTTTCAGCCAAAGAACTGAATTTTTAAATGGAAAAAGCGACTTCAGTCTGTTTTTCCTTGAAAAGGTGTATATATGAACAGCACACAGGAATTCAACCTTCTAACTCACCATTCAGCAAGGGTCTCTACTTACTTTTCATCCCAAACGTGATCACCTCTGTGGAAGACAACTAGGTTAYTTTCAGGGTCCAGAGCCAACCCAGAAACTTGACCTAGTTTGAGGTCYAACCCAGGCCAATCCACAGCCTCTTCTATGTGGAAATCTGGCCAAATAAATAAATAAACAAATAAATAAATAAATAAAATGGATCATCATGTAGCATACTTATAAAAAAATCCAAGTATGGTTAACTGGCATTTAGTACAGACTATTGGGAATTACACAGACATTTTCTTACATGCATTATTTCCATTCAATGCATTGCAATTTGATTCCAAGCATAGTTTTAACATAGTAAAGCATGCACAAGCACTGACAATCTGTTATGTACAGATGACAGAAATGTCAAAACTGCTTTTGACTCCATTCTTTTCTCCGTCTTATAAGAATACATGTATACAGACTCTAGAAGTTTTAGGAGCTCTGTAAATACTTTCTACACTGAAAGATTACAAAAATATACAATTCTAATCAGCAGGAAAATTGAAATATTAACTATCAGTATTTTATTTAAAAATGCATGTTAWATACCATGAACGCCTAAATGAAATATGTGGAAGGTGAATCATGGATTTTTTTTCTTATTAAATATTTTAACACTAAGACGACTTCTTATACTTGTCTTAAACTGTAAAATTCAACTAAGGGGGAGAAATTTAAAGATTAACATTAAAAAGATATATATATATTTATATAGTCTCTTCAATCTCCCTTATGTAAAAGCAGACTGACTAGGATAAAAGGCRTAACTGTTCAATATTTGAAAAGCTGCAGAGAGTTGACTGAAAAGATTAATTTCTCACAGATCACCTGCTTAAATACTTTTTGGAAGAGGTTGCTCTTGTGTGGCTCTGACAGTATATTAAGAGACAAATGAACCAAATTATCAAAATTAAAAAATGTAATGACAAAAGAGATCTCACTAATTCTGATAAAATAAAAAGAAAAATTATAAACTTTTTTCTACATGTTGGGAAATCTACCTCTGCTTCCTTTCACAATTCGATCTGTTGAGCATAATTCAGGTGTTTCTACAAAGCGTAATTTGCATGTCAGCACATACAGCCAAACTGATGGAATAAGAAGCAATTTCTTTGAAGTTCTGTGAAACTGGAGCCACTTCACTCATAGTCAGTGTGTTTGAAAGCAACCATGCTTTCTTTGCAACTTTCAGTTCACCCAAAGTCTGTGAGTTCTGCTGTGATCCTAAACACCAATCACTGGGCTACCATCTAGGCAGGTGAAACAGATATCCAAATTCACCAAGTGCCAAGGCATCCTGCTTTGAAAGAAAGCAGATCACAGACCTGAGAACACAGCACCCAAGGAGTCTGAGGGTTCACCTTCACCTGGAAGTGGTTTTCCAATGAAAGGCAAAATTAATGGGAAAMAATGTACGAAATCTTTAAGCCACCTGTGTGACCCATGTGACCTCATAATCCCCTCCCCTCGCATTTCATCCGGAAGAGATGTACTCTGAGGAGTAACAACAGGAATGCAGTGGAGGCAAAATCATTCCCTACAACATATTTGAGAGAAACATGAAACCAGTGCTGAAAACCTAGTGCAGACTAGAAGATGTTTTACCTGTTTGGACTGTTTTACAGTAGGTGACCTAAAAGAAACCTAAAAGATATCAGCAACAGCAGTGTATCCAGGAWAGTAATCAGAAACTTCCAGAATAAGAAATCCTGCTTTGAAGAAATTTTAGCTGAACAAAAGCTTCAAGCTAAAGGAAAAGCTATTAAAAAAAATATACATATTCATACTTCTGTACAGTTCAGTTGATCACAGTAGGTRCAGTGCCAGGTATATTCACACATGTTTGGATTTTGGAAGGAATAAAAGAATGGAAATTGAGCGTCTGCTTCCTCAGTTGCTCATTGCTTATCACCTTATGTAAAATTCCAGAAAGCTTATCTATGTTTCATGTTACAGAGGCCACTGAGACTTTTTAAAAAAAGCTAGAAAAAACAAAAGGCTAAACATAGGAACACTAAATGTTGGCCTCTATTTAGTCTCTCAGAAGACATATACTATGTCTCAATACCAGCCTCAATACCAGTCTTAACATTTAATTGCATTTTTCCAAAATTGGTTAATTAGTATTATATCTTTTTTCCTTTGCAAATCCATTCTGAAAGTCCTTTACACAGGTTTATCTGAAGGCAACTAGCTTTTTACAAAAACTCACTAAATTTAGTCTTTCTTTATCTTAGACTTATTGCTACTTCCCTAGAAGAATAAGTGGCTCATGGAACACCTTCATATGAGACCAATGAAAATTACTTCTCCAATAAAGTAATTCATAATTACTTAGAAAAAACAAGGTCACCAGTTTTGTTGTAAATGAGCTCTCTAAAGTAGGTACCAGATCTTCTACCTTTCAACTTGAGTCATTCCTTTTATTAAAAAAAAAAAAAAAGAAAAAAAAAGAAAAAAAGGAAAGAATTACCTAGATTTAGAACATGCAATCAAGTCTCTGAATAGGTGAAAGATGAAAGCCTTATTTATTGACACAACTGCAATTTACCATCCAGAATTTCTTGTAAGATTATTCTACCTTTTAACATGGCTAACTTTTAAGTCATGCTGCATTTACTCCCTGCATCACCTCATTATCTTGGCAAATTTAATAAAGCACAGCACAAAGAAGTTTTGAAAATTGGAAAATTATACTCTTTGACAAATTTAGAGGGTATAATTGTACTAGTTGCAGTGGTATTAAACAACCTGACATATTAGTGACTAGTCTACAAGCTAGGTAATGAGCTAACAAGAGTGCAGGAAGAGCAGTAGTTTGAACATTAGCCACTTGCTATTTCAGGCCAAWTACATGTTAAAAATTGGAATATTTGTAAGACTAAAAATACTAAACCATTTTAATACCRGTGATTCTTAAACAGGTAAATGAAATTAATTTAGCAGCAGAGCCTTGTCTAAAGAAAATTGAGAAATTTTCAATTCAATATAGTAAAGGTTTTTACAAAGGGGATAAAGTTTTTATTAAATCAAGACAACTTTACTTCTTCTCCTGAGGAGGAAAATTCTCTTCTGGAAGATTTTGTATATACTTCCTTAAAAAGAAAAAAAAAATCCTTAAAGATTTTATTGCTACAAAAGTTCTTTTGCCAAAAGATAGTACTGACAACTTCTGCAGGTCAGGAATTCTGTAGTTTAAGGTACTATAAGCATCAAAAAACCACCCCCAAAAATGCTAATTAAMAAAATGTCAGTTTTCTTTTTTCCTATACCTCAAAATTGAACCCTTTGACAGTTCATTTATTAATTAGTCCTCCACCAACAAATTACCCCCAAATGAATACATGGCTACTGACACATCCAAGCAAATACTTTCTGAAGTTAGAATTTATGTATAAGGCATGTCAAACTAAGCCATTTATTCACRTCATTGACATTCCTTCCTCTGGATCAGTGAAAACAGAAATTTTCCTCTTTGCCTTGTACACACCACGTTATTTGTCTAAACTGAACAAACTGCTTTGCAGAAATGCTATACACAGTGCTTTCCTGAACATATCATTCCAGTGAGGTTTATGGAATCATTTATGATTTACACATATGTCAGGCACATAGTAACATTTTACCTSTTTTTTTGCCCATATGCCGATAATTTTACAGGCTCTTATTTAACTGGATTACACAACATAACATTGGAAAGTCCTCATCTTTGGTTTTCTTTTAAATACAAACCCAGGATTTTGGTGAGATTGAACACTGTAACAGTCCCTCATATAAGCAGAGACAATACATGTTAACATTATGAACAAAAATAAAAATCAAATGGTTGATGGATGATACACATAAATGTACAAAAGTACTTGGAAACATCAATCTGAGTGGTTGCAACATARAAGCTGGCATGTGTGGCTATAGCTTATGGATACAGATGGCTTTCATGCATACATATCAGCTTCTTTTATGAGATACTCATCACATGCTGCATTATCTGGCTTTCCACATTAGCAAGTAAGGCTAAGGATAATCAATATCACAGAGACCAAAATGTAAGTAAAATAAACACAGCAATTCCATGGTTTCTGCTGTCATRGAAATCTGAAGGGAAAAATTGTATTTCTAGCACAATAAAACAGTCTGTACAAGAATATTTGGAGAGTCAAGCCCAATCTGAAATCGATATGCAGAAAATTTTACTTCTGAAGAATTTTTAGGATTACCTACCCCTCTTTCTGAATGAGAGAAAAAAACATGATAGAATTACAGCAATAAATTTTATAAAATTGCACACCTGACAGATCAAGGTAATCGGCAAACTCATAAATGTATTGACTATTCCAGCAACCATTTTACAGTAGTTACTTGTAGTAAATTCTTAACTTCCTGTGACTACTGTATCTCATGTGTACTTTGTTTGAGCGTAACTGATAAAAAATCATTATGTAAAAGTCTTAAGGGTAGAAAATAATACTGTAATATTCAGAAAGTACTAGTTTTGTGCAAAGCACACATTTTTTCTTCACACATGGAAGGGGAAAGCACCCCAGTGAARTACCTCTAAATTAGAGGGAGAACATTTCAATAATTAGGAAGAACATCACGTAAAATACTTCCAAGCCTCYCCTGAAATTCCCTTCAGATTTTGCTAATGTGGATCACAGCTCTTACATTGCATTTCATTGTATAAAATTAACCCCAACCCACCTCCTTTATGTTCTTTTTCCCAGCTTCCCTCACCATGCTTAGACTGTTGTAAAGAGAAATGTCTGTTCTCTGGTGGTCTCAAGGTAGACTCTAGTCTGTGAAATTTCTGAATTCTGTCTCTGACAAGAACAGTATCGTCCCTTTCATCATGATTTGCGACCTCTCTGGCAAGATCCTTCTTTTGGACTACATTAGCAATCTCTGCTACAAGATCTGATTCTGCTTTTTCTGTAGGGTTATGCTTATGCACATGCACAACATCTTCCCTTTCTCCTAGCAGCTTAGAAAGGAGTGAATAGAAATCACCTGTACAGAAAAGAGAAAAGATAAGAGTAAAGCAGAAAACCAATTAAACTCATTACAACAGATTGAGTAGTTTTAGAAGGCTTCAGCAAGGTATAATGTAACAAAGTTATTCAAACAGTTATTGACCAAAGTAGCAAAGAGGAACTGTTTCAGCCTCAGGAACTGAAAGAGCCAGGTTTCTAGTATGAAAAGATGCAGTCAAATCATTACTGACTTTAAATTACACATAGATGCCCACTRTTACCTGACACTCTGGCATCAAAAAATCATGACCTCTGGAGAGATGTTCTTGGGAACAAGGAACAAGAGGAAAAAGAGAAAGGGGAAATGAAATCAAAAGGGAAAGGGAAAAGGGTGACCATTTCAGTAAAAGAATATTTATGATGGAATTATCTGGATTTGCCATGCTACTGCAGAGTTACCATATTTTCACAAAACAAAGAGGGGAAGACTGTATAGTTTTATCAAATCTTTCACAGTAATAGACAATCATGATACTTTAAAAAAACATATTTCTTTGAAGTYTGACATTGTGTAAGATGCTTAAGTTGTAAGAAAACTGAATTTCCCATTTGCAAACAGATTCCATGGCACYCACTGCAGAAAAAAGACATGGTCCATTAAATTTGCTTTTATTTATTCAGTCTGGGTTCTAATCCTTCTTTTACTCCAAACAGTAACACTCCTTAGTCATGATTATCATCTGGCAGTGAAGGGAAAACTACATTCTCAATGTGTTTGCTAGCAAAGCAGTTATCACTTGAATGTTAGGCATTCCACAAACATTTCAGTAGATTCCAGAACAATAGCTCAAAGAAAACAGAATTTATTAACCAAGTATCTTGGCTCYCTGACCTTATTATCAGTTCTATCAAATACCAATACATCCTTTGAGTGGAAAGAGACATTCAATGTGCTTTAAAAGTTACCGCAAGCAGGTGTCCTTTTATTTCAAACACAAATCACTTGTAATTAAAAAAYTGTATTGTTTTATGACAGACTATATTGGACATCTTTTAGAAAAGTGAAACTATAAATAATGAAGCTTCCACACAAACCAAAGAAATAAACAAGGAAACAAGCACCACCCCACCCCCACAACAAACAAACAATCCAAGACCCAAAAAACCCCACTCAGAACCAGTAATCATCACTTGCAGCCTGGCACAGAGGAAATTAAGTCTTTTGAAAATTATCCTTAGAGGATCTGTCATGTTATTAAACAGTCCCTGTTCAATGATTTTGAATAGGATTGCCTTCCTTGCCCTTGGAAATGAAATATCCCAAATGACACACTCTGTCAGAAAATAAATTACTGAAGTTACAGGGCCAATTTCAATGAAATTAACAAAGCAAGTTAGAGAAGAGACAAAATCATTAAGCTATATAACAAATAGGAATTATTTGCTTCAAATGCAATTCTTAGGCTAGAGCACACCATTATTTTAATACTGGCATTTAATGAATCCAAGTACTGATCCAAACAAATCCAAATATTTTAAAGTATATCACAGGAGTTTTGGATACAAACCATATCCATACTGAGAAAGATTTTTAATTATTAAAGCAACCATCAACTGGTGCTAAAGCAGAAACACAGCTGAAATTTCCTTTACTAAGGAAACATTTGGTATTAAACTACTCTAGAAGTATTTAAAAAATTTTTTAAAACAGGCATTTTTCTTCCCCAACACTTTAAAAATTGAAAGAATGTCATACAAAAAAAAATGTTTTGGTTTTATCTGTGGCTGGAAACCTACAGAAACCTATGCAATCATTTCCAATGTCAGGTCTGAGCAGTAAAAGCACTGCTCTCCCTAATATAGCTGTGTGAAGTCTACCTAAACCAACAAGCCTAATGATACTTTGAACTGCAGGCCTTTTTAAAGCAGGTTTAATGATCCTTGCACAGTTCACTCTTTCTTAGTTCTGTATCAACTGTCTAATCAACTGACRTGTAATTATTGCCTGCAAAAGGACAACAACATAGTACAGTTTTTGCAAAGGTTTCAGAACTCCAACAGCTCATATGCTCATTCTACTTGAGTGAAGAAGTTTGCCAGCTTCATGCTCCAGCCAAAAGTGCTGCATTCTATCTCTGGTGTGCAAGTGTTGTCACAGAAYAATTCTGGCACAAAGAGTAGGCTGAAGTCTCCTGTCAATGTCCTGGCATTTTAACAGAACTCAGAGTATTTACAAGGCACAAAAGACACCGAAGTGAAGAATTTAGGTTTCCTGATAACCCAGTGTCTGCAACCCTACCTTAAATTCCACACAGTGATTGTGCATCTAGCCTTTTTTCAGCTTTGCTTGTGATGTCCAGGCAGATTCCAAGAATTTTTAAACAATGTATTTTAAGAAATAGTTCAGAATTTGCTAGAGATAACTAGCAAAGAGCAGACTCACATTGACTCTGAGTAAAAGCGGCTCTGTGCAAAGCAATATCTAGCAAACATCAAAGGATGATCTTGTGTTGCTGCTTTGCAGTGGTCTTGTACCACCTGGAACAACTGAATGTGTTGTTTGCCTGAAGATACTCAGTAGGAAAGGAGCATTGCTTGGTCTTGTTTGCGATGAGACAGCCTGGCCTTYAGAATGCCTRARTAYGATTAGATAAAGACGTRRGTGAATCAACAACCTGATCTTACTRAAGAAACTGAAACCTAGCACTGCAGTCTCTGGGAAGCTGCCTGATTAAGTCACTTTCAGAGAAGGTATTTGCATTTCTTATGTGCAAGCTATCAGTACAGTTTCCTCTATGGAAAAGATAATTGGCTACAAATACCTGCAGTTTATTTTTTCTGGAAGAAGTGATAGCTGTCAAGACCAACATCTCAAGAATGAAACAATGCACAAGCATATTCCAGTAAGTTTAAACTTCCTGTGGTGGTTCTACACTATCAAAACTCTTTTACAAWGTTTTGGTCATACAAACAAAATCGTAACATTGGCAATTTAATTGTAAAACATGAGYTGACCTTCATCTGATTTAACAGAAGGTCAGATTAAGGTTGATAAAGCAGTTTACATATGTAATGTTCTCTGTCACGTGGTTTAGTTTCAGGTAGTCCTGTGAGGAGCAGGGAGTTGATCTTAATGATCCTTATGGGCTTCTTCTAASTCTAGATATTCCATGATTCTATTCCTAAAACCAGTCCTTTTTATTTCCAGCACTGGTTCCACAACTTGCAGTGAGCAATCGCTGTCCATGGTTCTTCAGCAGCAAACCACTGCTGTCAGAAGCACCAATTTCCAGTTTAGATGAAGTATCTAGCCATGGTACTGCAGGATCAAGCTAGACAGATCCCAAGTTCAGCCATGGTAAGTTGTGCAGAGAGCCTGAATGTGTGCCTGCTAAGATACATAGGTGAAATCCCATTTTACYACATTTTATAAAAAAAGTCAAGGCACCCTGGTGGTGTCTGAGAATTTTCATATCCAGAATCTATATTTTTTCATATCTGTACAGTTTCACTGTGATGGTTCAGAGAAGCTCCCCAGTCTGTCACTGGCATTTTAGACTTCATGATCTTCCTTTTAAACTTGTGTCTCGTCCTATCATAACAGGACCAACAAACAAGTGTTCACAGTTGACTTTAAWCTTCTCAATCAAGTCTGAACAAAATGGGGTGTATTCTGAGACTGCATGTTTCTGCCTTAGCACAATGTGCTTCTGTTTAGAGGGGTTCAGCTGGCAGAAGTGAACAGGGGTTCTGCCCCCTTCCTAAGTACTGAAATCTTGGTCAAATTATATGGGTCTAATGCGATTTATCACTGATAGGAGAATAGAATGGGAGAAAGGCATGGAATAATATTACATAAGTGAAAAAAAATCTGTTTCAAGTGATATTTAACAGCGTTTGACATAATAGGCCAAAAAGACTTTCAAAATGTCTTCTAGTCTGCGATTACTTTTTATGCAAGTCACGATTTAATCTGTTGCTGTGATGAAAGCATTGGAATGACTCCTAGRAACCAAAAAGCATTAAGGCTGTTTTCTTTTTGAAGGGATTTGAAGGGTTGAGAGGAATAGATATGAAGAAATGAAAAGAGTTAAGCTGTTCTAGAGCTTCTTGGCCACGCTCACTGCCCTACAGTGATACGCATTTACAGAACAGGAAAACTGACATATTTGAAGAACACCAGGAACTGCATCTGCTCTCAAAGMATCTCTAAGCAGCTTACAGAGCTAAAAAAAGGATGGAAGTAAAAAAAAAATTCTCTTTTTAATTCTATGTCTTCAKGTCTCTGAGAACAGTTTTTACTACAACCACATTGCAAATGCATTTTGGTTTTCAATCACCCTTTGTTTTTCTGTCAAAATATTTTAATGTAAAAATGTTTTGAAAGCCCAAGCATATTTTTTWAAAAATCAGTAGGTTATAGGAGTTGGTAAATGGGAGAGTGTGAAAGCTAAGTGAAAGTATGAAGGAAGATGAACAATGTTCACTAAAAATTACATTTTACARACATGTGCTCCTCGTCAACAAACCAAAACCAGATACTCAAAAACAAGGCTGCTTGGAGCTACCCARCTGTTCTGTTCTTTTCTTTCTTTCCTGATCAGTAATAATTTCCTGACAAGAACCAATCATTTTATTACAAAAAAATATATATTTATTAGCTACTTCCAGATGATTAGCAGTAAAGACAGTGGTTTCACTACACAGCACTTCACTTGCTCATCTGGATATACTCCAGGCCTTTGAATTCCAGCATGAGGGTGCATCAGTTCCACCTCAAATTTCTATTTCATGCAGTATATATTTTGAAATACATTTAGTCTGACAAAATTACRTAAGTGAGAATATGCTTATTACAGAGGAGTTCCACTATCCCCAATTTATTTTTAAGCATCATCATGCTTTATTTTAAARAAGAGACAGTAAAATTATAAAAAAGTAAAACATTTTGCCAAAAATAACAACAACAATAATAATTTTGGTTTGGTTTAGATTTGTGATACAACTTAATTTCCCTGAACTCTTCCTGTACTAATACAATGTACTACAGTTCCAGTTTCTTCAGGCACACTAATGGTATTATAAGCTGTTTTTGTAGTTGTTCATGGATAAGTAGCCTTTTAGAAAACACYCAGGAAACATCCCTCTGTAATTTTAAGAGCCAGAGAATATAAATCAAAGGTCAGACAGTGAAGACTGAAACATTCAATTTAAAAAATTTTTAACTGCTTCTTTCCATGCTTATTATACTCTTTTCCTGCTTAGATATGCAACTTATACCAATTGCATTTTTTCCTTTTTTTAATTTTTTTTGCTTAGATCTGATGCTCCTTTTTTCTATGCTGAACATGCTTTTGTAAAAATTATGAATAACCTTATCCTAACCAAATCAAAGGCTCATCTTTTATTTACAACTTSGAGCAGGATCATTCAGAGTTGAGAGCAAGCAAATCTTCTGCTATTCTGAATCTCCCTAATAATAATTTCCTAGCAGTATATATCACTCATAGTATCCTTTAGTACTATTTTCTTCCAAGGTTTAATTCTGTCAGTCTTATCTTGCTTTTCTACTGTCTTTAAGAGATCTCATACAACCTGAGCCCTAAATATGTTGTCAAAACCTGAAAACATACAAAGATTTTCTTGTACATCTGGCCTTAATCTAAAAGTGTCTCAAACACTTCATCTCTCATCAACACTGGAACACAAATTTGTCTTTTCTTTCAAGCCTCTCCTAAGGATTTTTAATCACCTACCAAATCAAACTCCTCTCTTTTCTTTCAGTCACATACAAACCAGCAAGGGTCGATTATAAAAAAAATTATTTTATGAAGAAATGTAACCCATGCTGGCCTAAAAACACATAATCTTATTGGTTGCTGCTGCTTCCATGGCATTGCCATGTAGTATTATGATAAAAACACACTATTGAAAAACTAAAGATGGGCCTACATGCTGATTCTCCTTGCCTCTTCCTTTCAACACCTGTCCCACAAGATATTGCAGGCCTCCCTTCACATTTCCCCCTGTCTTACTGTATTCCCCTTAAGGAAAAAAAAAGAGAGATGGGAAGAGAGTGGAGGAACTGTATCTCCTTCTTTCACTTAAACCAGAGATTTCTATCCCAGATGCAAAAAGACCTCATTCAATGCATTTTTATTGTAGCAAACTTTCTTAGAAATGCAGAACTTTACAGAAAATACACAACTCAACACAGACATTTCAGCTTCCCAACCCACAGATTCAGCTACAACATAGCAAAACACTTCCAGCTGTCTAACAAATACCATGTGCAAAATAATCTCTGTGCGCATGCAGGCATGTGCAAAAATAAGCCAAGCATSCTATACAACTGAAAATAATTCAGAGAGGGGGTATTAAATAGAAGATTTATGTGTAACCTTTATTCAGACCCCATTTTGTACAGACCATGATGTTAAATTTTCTTACACARAAACTTCTTCCTACAGTCAATGGGCCATCACAATATACGTATATTTAACCTTATTCAAAGATTCCCTTTCCAAGAACTCCAAGAACAATTATTTTAACTGAACAGAAAGGCTTCTAACATTTTTATTCAATCATCTCTCTGTATGAAACATATGCTTAAAGTACTTCAGTCTGTACTGTGAAATTAAGGTCCATAATTACTGTTACTTWGCTAGACAAACAGAATGGCCACTTATTTTGTGTGTCAGCCTAGAAACATCTCAGAGTGTGAATTTACAGGGTACTTTGTATCATATTCCACATCTTACAGTCAAGCCACATTTCCAATCAGTTTCAGCAGGAGCTGTGTATATGCAGACTAAGCTTCAATTCTTTGCTTTGTATATCCTCAAAGACTGGGAAAGCAGAYCTTGACATCAGACTATCTAGCTACCTAGAACCACTCTGCAGCTTCCTGAGAGTCAAGACAAAAACACACTGTAATCAGAGAGCATCAAATTGCCTTAGACTACAGAGCCRTATTATTTTCTTTCTGTTATGTACTTTTCTTCTCACTACACACATTTTAATCTCTAAAACAACGAGGTAAAATTCCAATTAGATGTTTTCTGTGCAACCTATCTCAGCACTAGGTCAGCAATTGTAATGACTTCAAATGTGAAGCTCAGCTTTATAGAAGCTAACATCTGAATGCTTGACTGAAACTGCAATATTACTTTAAACATAGGAGGTTTAATGGGATTTCAGTTAACACATTCAGCTGTGAAAAAGGGACCTCACATGAATCTATGTAGGACATGCAAAAGTAAGATCTTATGTTCCTTTATACTGAGCTTTCCAATTTGAACTCCTGTAATAACTTAGTCTCATGGTAACAAAGACATAATCAGGGATAAGGGAAAAAATCCCACTGTATTTGTAGTACTCAACACCAGTGCTGAGAGYAACTGCAACTTTGACTCAGTTCAGATTCCATCATGAGAAGCAAAATTCACGTTACCTTTTTGGTACTAATTCCTAAATTCCCTATGCCAGACAGAAATTAAAAAGCACTTTTTAAAGTGTCATAGCAAACATGATAGCAAAAGTACAATGAAWATATCAACTCTTTTCTCTCTCATATATGTGTATGTGATATACATACGCGTATGCACATGCCATACTAAAACAAAACCCAAAATCTAATTTTTTGTTTATATGCTGCTAATGAATTTTTGGCTCAAGCCAACCTTGAATTTTGCTTTAAGGCATTTAAACATAATTATATTTAATTATGTTTAATAGATGAAGTATRTATTATATTAATATAAATGTACTAAAGTAATTGTATTCATTTTAGTAGTAAAAATTTTGCCCTCTCTGCTTCAGTTTATGATTATACCTAATATACACAAGATTTCAAATCATGAGCCAGTCAAAACATTAAATACTGCACATCTGATTAACCATCACCTGTCTTACACTTTCCTTGTTTTTAAGAAGCTACTCCTGCTACTGTTCATATGCACAAGTTTCTAAAGCTCTCAGGTACACCATCAGCAAACTTTCTCAGTGAAGGCTGCTTCACTGCTTGCATACCAGAACAAATCTGCACTACCCTAAACTGTACTGTAGTGTCAGGAAACACAGCAAAGTGATGAACAAGCAGAATGAAACACATTTAGGTATTTTTTCAGCAGGTAAAGACATATGGCAGAAATCATGAATGCTAAGAAATAAATGGCTTTTGCTCTACTGTATCTATTGAGTACAATTTAACCAAAATTCTATTGATGAACAAAAAATAAACACACACATTATTTATTTTATTAGGGACTTGATGCTTAAGCAGGAACAGAAAACTTTGCAATACACCAAGTGTCTAAATCAATTKCATTTCCTACAATAATTC
Organism: Alauda arvensis; assembly: GCA_902810485.1. Lineage (NCBI taxonomy): Eukaryota > Metazoa > Chordata > Aves > Passeriformes > Alaudidae > Alauda > Alauda arvensis. Next base: position 846,043 of record CADDXX010000205.1, on the reverse strand, counting down.
ACTTCATTTAAACACTTTATCTTCACTGCTGTTTCAGAAACTATATAATGAAGTCAGTTCCTTAAGATAAGTTCAGTTAAATTTTAACACAGCAGGGATTTGGCTTTGTCTTCATCCAGAGTGTGGTTCATTTTGTGATGGTTACAGCTTATTTCTATATATTTGCATTGTTTATTAATGTGCCTCTGATGAGTGAAGATGATGAAATTGAAAATTTAATGTAAAAGCAATGGTAACACCTGGATGTAYCAATGTAATAAAAATGTAATAAACATACTGTGTAACAGAAGATACCTCTATGCCCAGGCAAACATGATATACACATTATTTGTAGGCAGATACCTTCATATGGCAGACGTTTTTTGTTTTCCCCTTTTGAGGCAAGTCCTTAGATTTAAGAGTACAGACATAAAAATTGTCTCTTTGACCATATCTCTAACCTTCAGGTTAGTAGAYACCTCTGATGCYTTTTCTTTGGTTCTAGAATTATKAATCGAACACATTTAAGGGATAAAAGGGTTATCTCWGTATTTAATGAGGATCCTTAGGTGCAAAAATTTGTTAAGACACTATGTAATATTACATAGTATGCCAAATGTAATATGCCAAAATGCATACATACATTGTATATTGCATATATAATTTTACAGACTTTGTAGATCAGTATATTTGACAAAGATTCCTTAATGAGAAGTTTAAATGAATGGCGTGACATTTCTTTATTTTAAAGTATTCTTCCCTAGATGGRGCTTGAGTCTAGTTTATAATGTATGTTCTAGAGAGGGCTTTGGTTTCTCAGGATAGTGTAAGGCTTTTTGGCACCCAGTTGTGACGTCTTTAGGATGTTTGGGTTTTTTGCGTAGCAGAATATCAGGACTATGCCAAGATATCAGGCTTAATGAATTATAAGTATGTATGCTTATAATTCATACTTAATGAATTATAAGTATGTATGCTAAGAATACTGAGAATACATAAAAGTTATAAAAAAATAAAAGGCAAAAAATCATCATGGCATCACCTCCATGGCAGCACAACAATTTAACAACTATTTCAGTGTTTATTGAAATAACAGTGAAAGAACAGTGTTTAATTTAGTTGCCTGAAACCAAGGAGGGGAAAATAAGCTGCTAAAACATAATAAATCACAGAGAAAGAAACCCATGCAAGATGAAGCACAGAGTTATTGGAAAATTGTTGATGTGCTTTCTTCAGAGCAAATCAAAGGCTGAATTTACTGAGCAACAGCTCAGCAGCAACAGAACTAATCAAAGACTCAGTTCTGGTGTCTCTGTGCTTTGTAGATAAGGTTATCATACAGACTATGCCATGCCAGACCATAAAGGAAAGAGTTACRTCTTTTACCTCTGTGAAAGGATGTACTTGTATAATGATCTCAACCCCAGTGGTTGTACGTGCTTCTGTGTAGTGTCCACTGCCTCCTCCCTCCAAAATGTAGAATTTTTCCTGTCATTAAGGTCTTGCTCAAATTTGGTTCCTACTGGCTAACCCACGGAAGTTACTTGAGGAGATGGATGAATTTGCAACACCATTACTTAAAACTGATGTGCCCCATAAAACTGGACTCCAATTTCTATGTAATTTTTACATGTGCATTTTGGAGACCATTTTCAGCTCCTAGCTCCCCAGTGTATCTGGGGAGCACTTGCAGAAAACCAAAACCTAATTTCTAAGCCAGCCACTCAACTTTCCCTCTTTGGAGACAAAAATAAAACCAAACSTGAACTAGTTTTTTGTGTTGTTTTGCTTACTCAGACATAACTCAACTGAARTTAGAGCTGTATCAATACAAAATTGAAGACAGGCTCCTGTAAATGATGGGAGAATTTATCTTAATCTAACAATTAAGAACACRAAATTAAATTCACAGCAACTACTGTGTTTTGGTATTTCACATCATGAACYCAAGTAGTTTCAAATGAACGAAACAATTCCATGTGTTTCCATAGAAACAGCTTGGATGAGGACATATATTAAATAGTGCTCTCAGGAAGCCAGACTGCATTGCAGAAACATCTTCAAAATACATTTCAAAGATAAATGAAAAAGATTTCAACAGCAGGACCTTTTTCAACACTTGTTTTGAAACACTAATGTATTCAATAAAACATACACATAACAAGAACCTTGATCAAATGCTAATGCACTTATTGGTAACGTAAGGGTAAAGCACATTGTCAACATGAGTTTTGATGTAAATTTGTAAGCATAYAGCTCATTCTGCTCTGAAACAGGATTAAAAAATTAGAATTGTTTTTCTTTCTTAAAAAATACATCTTGACTTKACTAAGATATGCCACTGTAAATATTGTTTCTAATAGTTCAAAGTTCTTTCATTCAAGATGGTTTCACACTCTAGAAACCAGTTTTATGTAACTAATACTTAATYATTTGAGTTAACTCTAAAAACTGGCAGAGTACATAGAAAATCAAAACTTTTTGGGAGATGTTATCAAAAATTCTAAACACTAGCYGATCTTTGCTCTTCTTAAAGGCAAAAGGAAATTTGCTTTAATTTAGTCCTTGAACTTCAACATTGCTCAGTGGAAACTGTATAAATCTGTGGCTGACGAAGTCTTCCTCTTGGTCTAAMGAAAACATCCTGATACTGAGGCAAATTTAATCTAACAGTATATGACTCACAAGAACTTTGAAGTAGAGTGTAAGATATTTCTGAAACATAAAATAATACTCTGAGTATTTCTAAAATACTCTTTATAGCAGTCAAAGATTTTTTTTTTCCTTCAGCTAAGTACCACATACATTTTTGTGAGTTGTAATGCACACATGGCACATATAGAGAAATAGAGTGAAAAATAATACCACATTAAACAGCTGCACTCAACCTCAACTAAACTCAATATTTGCATGTACAGCAAATGTTRAAGCATAAGAACATTACTCCCTAATACACACAAAGTAATACAAAACAAAGAGAAATCAATGAAGAGTCAATAGTAAACAGTTGTATATAGAATACGTACACATACAAATAAATCACAGCCTTTATTAGCAAATTGAACAAAGAACAGGAAAACATYATGAGATTAAAATGCTCTAATAAATTTTACCTACAAGGCTAGAGATCAGTGGTAAACTGATTATTTTTATTATTTCTTATATGCAACCCTATTAGCTTTACAGAACATTGCAAATTGCATCAATTAAAGATAAACGGATAAAAAACTTCGTAACTCATTAAAAGTCAGGATATAATTTATCAGTATTTTACATTAWTGAGTCCTTTGCTTGACATAGAAAWAAACAAGTACATACCCTGATCCAAAATCTCTGCCTCTTCATTTTTTGCCTGCTGCAGCAAATAACTCGCATCACTGTCCTTGGTTTCTGGAAAACAGATTTAGAATATGATGTTAGGTAGCCTTTGCATGTGGATGGAATTGAGTATCTCCCTACTGTGGAAAAATGCTCTTCAGAAATGAACATTTGGTATTTTTATATATAAAAAAGAGTTGTATTGAACAATGYAACACTAAAACAACTTCAATTAAAAATAAGATTTGTATTATGAGASAGAAGTAGAAATAAACATAGAAATAAAAAAATATACATAGAAATAAGCAAGTGCATACCGTGATCCAAAATCTCTTCCTCTTCTTTTTTGGTCTGCTGCAGCAAAGAACTTGTATCACTATCCTTGGTTTCTGAAAAATGGGTTTAGGGTACAATGTTATGTGAAGGGAATTAACTCCCTAGGGAGGAAGAARTGCCCTTCTGAAATGAATACTTGGTACTTTCATCATAGTAGTCATACCACACARTGCAACAGTAAAAAAGTGAAATAAAAAACTACAACTTGTACTTGCTACASAGACTAATCAGTCAAACCACCTCTGGGCAATACTGTTGCTGCAATTTATATGCTACAACTGTTCAATGTAAAAAATTTATTCCTCCCATAATGTGGCAGTGGGATGTAGAAAACTAGGGCAAATGTTATAATTCMATTTTTTAGAAAATAGGAAATAAGGTAAACATTAAGAAACTGTTAATACAAAGTTTGGCTTAGGGAAAGGAAGCCAGTCTTTAGGGCACACATGTCACACAGCTCTAAAAACATTTTGGAAAATGGAAGAAAACATGAGAAAGAAACAGACWAAAGACTATGGCAAGTATTACCCCCAAAATCAACAATAGAATCCCATGATGCTTTATTAATTAGAAATTTGAATTTTACGCAGAACCACACCTCTTTATGAAAATTTTGCATACCAACACAASACAGAGAAATACATCACTGAGCATAAGATGGTATAAATAAAAAGGATTATAAGTGTTCTTCACCTTCATGATGTCCATGCATCATCTTCAGCACATCAGACTTGACTGGAATAGGAATATTTGCCTCCTGYGGAATATTTCTGAACATTTCAGGGCTTGTGTTCTGTGTGCAGGTCATATATGAGACAGCATGCTTGGCTTCCATGTAGTACATAATGTAAAARTTGCACATTTCATCATTGGCAGTACCCCTACATAGTACAGAAAAGATGTGGCACTTAGAAAATAATGAGCTGAGTAGCTGTTACTCAATTCATCCAACTTGTTTTACAGGACACTAAAACATTGCAATCAAATGTTTAGATGTCCCAAACTAAAATGTGCAATACCTGCACTGCAGTGGATATCAGATATTTATTTTGGTTATACTGCAGAAAAGTGTGCACAAAATCCCCACATATCTCCAGAAATTCTAAAGAATTTGCTTTTGATTTTACAGAAAACTGCAACACCTATTTAAACTGCTCCTCCTCATTTCCTCAGCACACTCCAAACAGTTCCCACTGTGTTATCAACTGTGCACATGTTCTGATTAAATATGACACAGCTGTATCATTCATTACATTACCATTTACTTCCCTACAAATCCTGGATGAATGTAATTTGAATTTGTTGCAAATAACATACATGTTTCATTTCAGCAGCTACTTTTAATGACAAATCTTCCCCCYTTCCTCATTAAGTGCATTCATTTATTGTCCAATCACACTGGTTCTACCACTGCAAAACTTATTTTCATTTCATATTAAGATCCTCTAAGTATCTCTTAAAGATAACATAGTACTGYTAACTTGAGAATAACTTGTTTGTAAGCTTCTGTAACAAAAAAACATGAGTGCAAGGGGAATGATAGAACACTAGCAAAATTCAATAAATTTTGTGCATGCACTTGAAACAGAAGTGGCTCTTCTCTACTGCTACATAATCCTGTCTTCAACAGAAAAAAACAGCTGGCACATGTAAGTTGTTTTTTYTGAAAAATATTACTTTGTGAAGCAGAGTATATATGGCCTCTTCACAACAGTGRTCTGTTTCTTCCTCTGCCATACAGGTTAGTATTTTTTGCTTWGAGCTACAATCCTGACAATGAATAAGCTAGGACTTTTTAACAGAAGTCCATATAATACAGGGGTTTAAACCAGTATTTTAAAATTAGCTTTCACAATTAAACATTGAGTCTACACTCATTAAAAAATACAGAGATCATCTATTAGCTGTTTGCAAAAGACATCAGTGCTGACTTTTCTAGCAGYATTCTGCAGCATTCATTTATTCACCATGGCAACAATAACACAAGCCAGAGAGGAGAACRGGAAACATGGGAGAAGAGACTGCTTCAAAAGGGGAATTGGTAATTTTTCCATGCATTGGAAGTTTGGCATCCCTTGGAGACTATAAAAATGACACTCTAACTGGGCAAGCTCTGCTTAAGCTTTTAGAAAGCATTAACTTYACTGTGGACCTCCAATATCCATCACTCTAACTGCTTCCTCTTTAAACTCCAGTAGAAAACAGGATGTGGAAATTACACAAACTGTGGTTCACCTGACATGCTACTGTGTCTGAGCAKTTGTGGTGGTTTAATTTCAGGTGGTAGTTAAGTACTGCTGCTCATTGCCCCTACTCCTGCCCTCTAAACAAAGTAAAACTTGTGGTAAAATATAATAATACTAAGTATTAATAAACAAGTAATAGCACTACTAAAAATAACAATACTAATAAACAATATTCCATTATTAATAAAATACACATTCATATATTAAAGTGCAAATAAAGAATAACAATAAATAAAAATAATAGTAATTATAATAATAATATAATTATAATAATAACAATTACTGTAATGGAAAGGACAGAGTGACAGTTTCCCCACTGAAAGCATACTAGTACATTGCTCCTTACGGTTTCTTAAACCGTAAGGATAATTCAACAAACAGGAACTACTTTGGGGAAATTTACAGAAACATGGTAGATGCTTTTCAAACTTGTTAAAAAAGTCAACAGTTAAATTAAGGTTTTATGTTTTAAGTGTCATGATATTTGTAAAAACCTCTTCTCAACTAATTTTTTCTAACTGTTACACATCACTGTCTTAACAGCCCACTGGAAGGTGATAAATCCATGCTTGAACCCTTAACCTTCCACTGAGACGCAATCTTAGGGTGCTCAATGCATAAAAATCTCTTTCCTTGGAATGCTGCAGCACACATTCCCRGAATGGAGATATTTCCACAGGTTATCTTTGTTTCTCTACATATGCATTAAATTACAGTTCAAAGAACCACAGCCAGCTATGAGAGTATTAATATTGTATGTATTTTTACAGCTGAATTTGTCTGCTTGATCTTACAGGGCTGTGTCCRTCACCTGCAGCTGAGTAGCATCAGMGATTAACAGTTCAGACTTTCCTGTTTTTTATTATTAGTAATTTCTGGCTTGATTGTTTTTCATAAAAGCCTGTACATTTTTATACTGAAAAAAGGTTATTGCAATATTAGTCCAGTTTTTTTAAGGCTAGACTTTGCAGTAGGTCAAAATATCAGAGTTTTGTAAGCTTCTATAAATTTTCTTTCTTAAATAGTGTAGAGAATTGTGAAGCTTTATTATTTCACTATAAACAGTTAATAACGTCACCTGATTAAAAAATATATTTTCTAGAATTGRTATTCTGAATCCTTTTCTAAGAACAGATCTGCATCTGAGTAAGCTGCTTGGCAGCATTGCTTCCATTCAGAAGTGTTCTGAACACTTCAGCAAAGTGAATATTCACAWAAGTAACATCAATGAATATTGTGCAAAGTTAAATCTTAAGTAGACCAGACAGCATAACACAACATTCTGGCAGAAACTGTTTCCTAGAATTACCTTGGAAGAAGACATGAAATAAAAACGTATCTACACATAACCAATGCTCTGGGAAAAACATGTTCTGAAATGAAATAGATGAAATTTACCCTATGTGTGTCTCTGTAGTTCTGCCTTCCCCACTGAACACACATCTGGCTGCTAGGATGTCGTCATAGCTGACGTCTACAGGATATTTCACGGGGTAGAACGCCTGGAAGAGAGGATGATTCACCACAATCAGTGAAAGTGCTTCATGTTCTCTGTGTCAGCAGACACTGATGAGAAGGACTGTGCTACACATCTGAAATTTCTTTTGCATCATAATCTAATCATGATAATACTCAGCAATATTCACTTCCAGGAGCACAAGAGCTCTTAACCAGTGGAAACACCATGATGCAAATCTGTGGACACATGATTTCCAATTCAGCTTCTCAGTTTGAAACAAAGATAATTARAATTTACATTCAGAACTAAAAAGAACCCAACCAACCTGTGGTAGTTGTGGACTCTGTCTACCAATCAATGTCCACTGACCATTTCTCACTCTGTATCCACTCACTACTTTACCTATAAGATATCAATATACATAAGAAGTGAGATATACTTAAAAATATGTTGCAGGGTCAACATTTTTCTGTTAAGTATTTGATTTTGCTGTGTTACTCTTACCTAGTCTGTGTGTGTGAACTCTGTAGGCAAAAAGGTGCATTGGAGACCTTTTGTAATGGCAGGCAATGTCTGCATTAACCACTGTGAAAATATGACAGCAACAAACAATGACAAACAGATCATTTATCACACAGAGAATAGCTGAATTACTGTCCTTCATTCAGCATGGTTTACAAAAAGCACACCTACACTGGACAACAGATGATTTCAAAAGATAATAGATAATATCTTATACTTCTGCAGAGTCCATCTCAAGACATCTGCAAAGAAAAACTAATAAAAATAATAGTGCTTATTAAAAAATAAACTTGAAAATGAGTTAATCTGCTGACATACAGGTACAATCTTTCRGGCTGAAAGCCAGAAGAACTTCTTCCAGTGTACACTACTGCTATTTGACAAAATGAAGTAATACATTTACTTACAGACTATGTTGAGGGTTACTTAAAATAAACATAGCTATGGTAAATTATCTACTCAGGGGAAAATTAAAATAAACTGATATAATTCTAAATAGATAAAATTTAAAATGAAGTCTTGATTGTAAAGGCCCAGACCTAATTTAGGGTTAGACAAGAGACTTTCTCAGAGAAGTGCTGTACAATATTTACAGGGTAGTACTTGTGTTAGGAGCAGTAACAGTACCTAAGGAAGAGTGTACACAAAAAATCCCAATGCCTTTCTGAGAGATATCACCGYATTTCCTGTTTTAACAAATTTCATGCTCCACTTAAGAGCTGTATATTTGACTGAACATGAGAAGGAAGTTATCAGCAACTACAGAACTGTTTGTCTGTTCTTTTCCCTCACCCTTCCAGTTGAAAAATTTAATTCCTACACTGATCAAATAGTCTTGGGGGTAGTGGGGGGTTAATTTGGTATGTTTTCATATTGGAGAGAAAAGTATTTTTAATTTTGATTCAAATTTTAAAATGTTTCAAGTTGCTGATTCACTAAATGGAGTGAGCTGAGTATTTGACCACCTCATCMTATTTAGACAGCTAACTGTGAATGGGACACGTGGTGCTCTTGGTGATCTCCTTAAAAATTTTGGTATAACAGAGTACAGCCAGTGTCCAACTTCCTTAAAACAGAACATCCCATGYTGGCCAAAGAAAGGATTTTGGGAGTTTCCAAGCTAAGTTTCAAATAGAAACAGTTTGGAAACTTTCTATTATGACTTYTTTTGTAGCATTTTGACCTTTTAACCAATCCTTAAATGTGGCTCCCTACTGGTAGAAATTAATTTTTTAAAACTGAAGTCTTAGTAGAATCACAAATATCATGAATGACAAACGAAGATGAAGAAGACTCCAAAACAGTTTATGGCTTTTTAAAGGGGACAAGAGGAATTAGAAAAGAGGTAGGRCATTTTTTGTAAAATATTAGATGAAAATAAATTAAAGAAATACTCATTATTATTTGTACACATTGTGTTTATACAGCATTGATTGCTTTACTGATGTATTCATAGGCAAATAGGATACAGTCTTAAACATAACTATTTTTTCCTCATTTGTTCAATCAATCAARTAATTAATTTGTCCATCTACATGACAGTAAGCCTCTGTCCAATTTTCTTCTACATGAGACAATAATAATACGTCAGATGCTGAAGTTATATAATCACTTTGTAAAATGATGACTCACCTTTCTTGCCTGGTGGTATGACCGTGTTCACAGACATCATAAGATACATTCCTGCAATCAAGGGCTGTCTGCAATGGAAAACCCAAGCTCTGGTAAACAAGTCCTCTGTGAAACACAACTGCAAGTGACTTGGTGTGCAATACTATTTGATACCATTAATTTCTAAACATTRCATTACATCTGAAACAGGCCTCCTGAAAAAGAAGCTGTTTCACAGCAGTTCCCCCTCCCTCTCTTTTTTGCTACCATTTCTAAAGCATTTTCTGCAAAGTATGTGAAATAGGACAAAGCTATCATCTCCATAATTGCTGTTCTCAYCCCAGATTTCTAAATATAAAGCTCATAAACTTCATTAACTCAGTACTCACAGCACAGCTGTGTAAGGTTTCTCAGCAGAAATGAAATKTTTTGCCAACAGATGACACAACTTTGAAATAGTTAACGTTGTGAAATATGTATTATTTTTATGTCACATGTTTTAAAAGGAATCCACAATTTCTATTCCAATGGAAAAAAAATTGGTAAGCATTTTTAAAAATACTCACTTTTGATGTGTCAGATGTAAAGTTACACCAGAGCAGTCCTTGTGYTTATCTGTACAAATTATGAAACAGTTTCGTCATTAGCAACTGAACCCCTACAAATTACTACATACTAAGATTTTTCTGCTCTGTAAAAAATACCAGAAGACAGAACAAGTTTTAATCTTACTGTGTGCACCAAAACTGTTATACTGCGGAAATACTACTGAAATTTGCACAAACTTGATCATCTCAGTACTGCATTTCTAGAAATCATAATGTGGAGAAAAACTTTGGTGCCAAAAACTACTGTACTAGAAAATGTAGATCTTTGTGAAGTACTATCTGGGWAATGAAACAGTATCATGTTTCCATTAGGAGAAAAAGTAGTTTTGTTTCAAACAAATTTCTATTTTGATCCAAGTTAGAAAAWTGAAAGATTTGTAAAAAGCAATAATTTTAGCCATTAATAATGCAGCTGCCAGAAATCCTTGTAATAAGTCAGCATGTGAACTTGATACACCAACACAGACAGCAATTCTGCTTAAAACTGGATATCCTAGAAGGTGAGTAAAAACAGCTAAGTCATTTGTCAGTGTACTGTGTCATCATTAGCTGGTACATTTGACATTTAAATTTAAAGACCCAGTTGTCTTGACAGCTACTCAGTTATAGTTGGCCATTTGGGAGTTCAATCTTTATTCCTATTTAAGCAAGTTTCTTTTTCTTATGTTTATAAGCTGTAGTTAGAAGATGGATCCAACTCCAAAGTAAGTAAACAGAACATTCTGAAAAAATATCATCAAACTGCTGTTAAGTTTCAGGTAAGAAAGAGATCAGGGTAGCTATGGTAACAAGTGGTAAGTTCTGAGAGTTTTTCCTCCCATAAACTGAAAAAGTAGTGCAYTTGAACAGAAAAAAGGATAATGGCCAAAGTGGGACAACACATGGAAACCTGACAGATTAAAAACTATCAGTTCAATTTTTCACACATTAGGCATTTCAGTCACCCCATATGCTGCTATTAATGGATAATAGTGAGTTTGCTTTTCACCATCCTTGATAGCAGAATTTACTAGAATTTGTTTTCGTTATATTCACAAAGTAGATCTGTATATTAATGTATGAGTTACTCGAGTGAAGTAGCTGCTAACACAATTTTACTGGGTTCTCATAATGCTCATCATCATGGCATCTACATTCTTAGTTACTCCAGCTCTGTGCATCCCAGTAAATACTCTTGGATTTAAAAATCTGAATCACTATTACCACAGTTGCACCTTTACAAATAGCAACAAAAAAAGCAACGTCTTCATTGTACACAGAAAAAAAAGATAAAAACGGTAGCTCTTTCATCAATACTACCTACAAGAATCAAGACTACCAAATCAAGAATCCCAAAGTGCCAAAAAGACTAAGCTATTAGGACAAAAGAAGGGGAATGGTAAAAAAACATTCAAGAGAAAGAGAAATTAAACTCCTTTTCAGTGGTTTTAGAAAGAGTTCAAGATATGTGTATATTGTTTACCCTCTTCCCTGCAGGCAGCRCTTCACTTACAATCTCAATATTTCAATGTCTGTTACAAAGGTCTTTGTGAAGTCCCTTCTGCCCCACTCTCCTCATTTCAAATTAAATTTTTCTTATTTATATAACACAGGTGATGCTTGAGAACTTAATTTTTATAAGTTTATTATTGTGAGAACGCTGCACTACATGAATTTCAATGGAAATTGGAAAATGCTTGCTTCTTCTCAGAACATCATTATTTAAAGAAATAAAATTTAAGATTTTAAAATGCAATCAGTCATTTTGTGTATCTCARTTTTGGAATTTTAGTTGAAAACATCACCATTCTATCTTTTGAACACTGCTGCAAAATTAACTCCAAACCATCAAACTAATTTCATATTTGAAAAATTTAGCCCATACTGTGTCATAGTGTCTCTTAAAAGTAGTATCATAGGAGGAAAGAAAAAACTTGAATATATTTCCGTTGGCAACATTAAAGTATTTTGACACAATTTGAATTTTCASAGCACAGGTAAAATTTTAATCAGCATTTTCATCTAAATAAAATAATTTCAAAATGAACTGAAGGTAGTTACAAGTTGCTACTAATTCTTACAATTACTACTATATAAGGCAACCATCCAAATCAGTATCAGAAGTACAAATGAACCTCTGGCACAAGTATCTGATCTGCAGCACTGTGCTAAGAGTATAGAAATGGATGGATACATTAGTCCAAATCTTTCAGGAATTCCTACAGAGCTCTATATTTCTGTCTGTAGTTATCTTTAGCCAAAACTGAACTAAACATTTTTCCAACAACTACAGAGGGAGGCCAGAACTGATGCTTCCCTGCTTCTCCTCCCTTCATTTCACCCCCTTGAAACACTCAAAACTCTGAACACTTTATTGAAGAATACTGACAAGCTGTGCTCTGCCTTATGTGTTCTGTGCAAATATAACACAATCATACAAAATATTCTCTGCTTTTATTTACCMATATCAAGCAAAGCCAATGGTGCATGTTAAACTGCCTTCAGATTTTAAGAATATAATTTTTAAAACTTGTGCATGACAACATTGCAACAATTATTCCAAGTTTAACTGCCAACAAATGTTTAAGTTAGTTAAAAAGGTTCACCAATGCTACTCCTGTTTAAACTGTCTTGTGGGAGAAATATCTCAAATACTAAAAATTCTCAACAGTTTTTCAAWTTAAATACTCACACCTGATGTGAAGGCAAATTATCCTAAAGAGGAACACTCTCCTTCTGTAAGCTGATTTTGCTAAGACTTCTGAAGCAAGCCTGACAGGCTTTCTGCTAATCTGTGTATCCAGATCTACAGTACTGAACTCTTCAATTAYGTGCATGATAATCTGCCACAGACATTGAGACTTTTAGGACTTTCTAGATGCTTAAAACTGTATCGTTTTTTACTCATAAAAACCAACACTCTTCAAAGCCTACTTTCCTTGCACTGTGAGTATGGGGATTATAAATTACTGAGCATTCCGCTCAAATTATTCAGCTTCTTTATTGCTCTATTTCTAGTATTTCATAGGAACARCATAGCACTCAATCATAGTGACTAGAATACTTATAAACTTCTACTGCAACGGAGTGGCACTTTTTATGAAGCTCCAAACCCCTTTTTACTTCAAAGTCAGCCCCTTGATTTTGTACCAGAATCCTCACACACAAGTCTCAGAATTGGCTTTGCTTCATTAAAGGTAAGAAGAAGCCTCAAAGGTGAGCATAACCTCTGAGCAAAGCAATTCCAAAGCTAATGCCCATGGGCAAGTAACTTTGTATAAGTTATATTTAAAGAGCAAAGATATGTAGCACAAGAAATGGACTTGAGGTTCTAGTAAAGAATAAGACAAAGTAATATTCCATTCAATATTGGCATCTAATAGTTGATACATAAAACTACCTTAATTTGTTTTTTTCATGTAAGTCAAGGTGCATGCACTTGCCAATCTGCTCACTCATCCAGTATCAATTCAGTTAAATTCTTTTCAAAAGTTTAATATGRAATCTGGAATGAAACTGTACCTTTACTCAATTTGTGAAAAACAAAATGCAGACTCCCCAGTGACATTTTCCCAACTTACTTTCCAAATAGAAAGGAGGCAATTATTGATCCTGGTTCAATATAAAATTTTAACAGATGAAGACCTAAAAGGTCACAGATGACTTATTTGTTAAAAGGATATAAAAATATACCATAKCCATGAATCTCTGTGAATTTGCAAAACTAACTTTATTCAAGACACTATCATATTCAAGAGAATGTCAAAGAGAAGCACACCAAATCTAATGTTCAGAACAATGTTCAGAGTAATATTCAAATGACAATATACAACTCACATTCTTAAGAGGAAACAGATCTTTTTAAAGCATCTACTAGCTTGGTGGCCAAAAGTAATAATTCTCCCCAACCAAAAAACCAAACCCAAAGACAACACTAAGAAGCTATTAAGAAAAGCAGGTATGTCTGTGTTATTTTAWGTAATGTAGGTAACATAATTCTTGCAGGGAGTAATAGCAGGGAGAAATAAATTTACTCTCAGTTAAAAGGCGGGGGTTAAAAGAAGAACCTGACAATGTAGTATTGTTCATTGTGCAAAAAAAGAAAGAACAAGAAAGGGAATGAAAAAAAAGCCAAAGCTGAACAAAGATGAAAGATTTCCCCATAGATTTGCTCCAAACATATTGACAAAGACTTGTAAATTGCTTCAAACAATGTAACAGTTGTACACATACTAATGACAGAATGTGAAAACCTTTACAGAATAGCTAAAAGACCTTATCATTGATAACTTCTCAACATTTTAATTCAATTATATTCTTACATGTGCTGGAAAGGACTAAGATAATAATATGGAATATTAGAAACAACATTAGTCTTTGTTATATGAAGGGAAGGAAAAAAACCACATTCTAAGGATTAGAAAAATGCCACATCTTTTAAAATTCAGATTCAAAGGTGCTTACAYAGACTGAAACAAGACCAGGATGACAACTGCATATCCCTACAGCCCAAGCTCAAAGCTGACTGGATCCCTTTGCAGACCTAAAGGTGTCTAGATTTACTTTAATTTGAATCTGAACTCAAAACACTTATAACAATATAAAMATTTCTAACAATTTCTAACTTGTTTACTTATATCCACTATCAGGAATAACTCCACAATAATTTTGGCTTTTACAATAGAAAAAGTAAAGAAAATGAAACAGAGAAATCAGTATTTTTCTAAGATRGCTCTTTACACATTGTTTTGTAGAATGTATCTTTGCCTCTCCAACATACATTTTAATCTGTTTACTTTAGACAAGGTACAATAAGTTTTATTTTGGTATCTGAGAGTAAAGTGTGTATCTAAATATGAATTCTTAGCTCAGGATCAAAGGTAAGAAGGGATGGAAAGCAGAATTAATTTAATTACTGGTCAATGAAATGAAAAATATTCTTTTTAGAAGAGCTGAACGTGAGAGTTGATGATTTCAACTACAGCACTTTTCCCCCCCAAAACTGATAGGAAATAAAATTGAGTGCTAATATGTAAATGACTACCACATCAAGTCAAATATTTTATATTTGCAATTCGTTGTAAGTCAGAATAGTAAACTCTGAACAATGCTTTAGAATCCTTGCTATACTACTGATAGCATAAAAACTTAACCGAGCACATTTCATCACTTATCCTCTGTTCTAAATTGCAGCAACTGCATGTGCTTACATACAAACTTCACTGACTGTACACTTGCGCTTTGATTCTAGTCTTATCCTTATGTCTGTGGTTATCCACAGACATCTCATTAGAAGAAAATGTAAATTTTCCTGAAATTTAAAAATACCTGTGAGACTAGTTGAAGATTATGCATTGAATATCTCTGAACACTGCTGTGAAGGTATAGGACACAAAAAATATAATTTTATTAGCTTAAAATTGTATTTTTCTCCACTGGAATTTTCACWAATAGGCAACATTAAAAACATTTCTTCTCACAAATGGCAGAAAATGTAGATTATTTTTATTTTAAAAAAAAGATCACAGACTACCAAGCAAAAAGCACTGAAAAATGGAGGGCACTCTGTCATACTCTGTAACAGTTGAAACAGTACATGACACTGGTATCATCTCAGACATCATAATCCTATCAGTCAACAATCCTTCTTAAACTTACATAATATTGTGGGATTACATCTATAGTATTTCTAAGTCTTGCATATATATTCTAGGCAAAAAAAAAAAAAGACCTCTACTGTAGAGGATCTACTGGGGGTATAAAATGATATTTTAATTTCAGATTACTATTTCTTTCACTGCAGTTTCTCTAAGTGCACAAGTGGGTTTTTTGAATAGAAGCTTTGAGTAACCAGTCAAGCTGCTAATAAAATTTTCCGAAGACATTCTCAACTAACGTGCAGTGAAGGTTACTGATCTAATTTTTTTTAGAAACTACATACTCATATATYTTCTTAGGAGTGAAAATTAACAGTGGGAACTCTCAATGTCCCCAAGCAATAATGAAGAGCAGGCTGTCAATGAATATACTCTCTTTAGAGGTTTGCAACTTTAATTATTCAGGATTTTAGCAGGCAAAGAATCACATGGGTTTTAAGGGTCCATGAGAACTCTCTCATGAAAATCAGTTCTTTCAACTTCAGCTGTCCACATTTACATATATGCTCCACTCAAACAGTGCTAGCACACTGAGTTCATTCCTTCCTCCTCCTCTACCAATACTGACATAAAGCCATATTATATCTTCATGTCATGGTAGAAACCATAYCTTCTGCTTCAGAAAGTGCTGCTTAAAATTCTAGCTAAGTATTGTCTAAACTTTGCCAGAGATGCACAGAAGAGAAGCCACATGGCACTGGGAAGCTTGCATTTACCAGGTAACTTCTCTGTTCAAAACCAAGTACAGTCTGTGGATAATTTGCCATGATACCAAAGAAGGATAGAGAGGCCACAGGCCTCTTGAACTACTGTTGTAATMCATATTCCTCCCTTAATTTTTTGTTCTTATTCAGCTTTCTCTTCTTTCAAGTCTAACATTTTCATTATCACTAGCCCATAAGATTCTTCACATTCTTGTTTAAATCCTACAGCAGTAATGTATCACAGATGAGTTCSACAGGAATAATGACCCCCAGGGTCATTTTTGCTCTTGATGCYACAGAGGCTGTAATCCAAAATCTCTACACAGGATGTGATTCACAGAGTAAAAGCARGAATATATGCACCTCAAAGGTGTCTGAACAAGGCATTTCAGGTTCAAAGAACCAAGTGCAATATGAAATATGAACAAACAAATAAAATAATCTCCGAAAATYGCTGATCACCAATATGTCAGTGTGCATTAAAGAAATTTAAATTTCCCAAATCCCAGCCCATAACATAYGGTCTGGATGAGCAGTGAGGTGAATGGTTGTCTAGTTGGAGGATGGCAACTAGTGATAYAGCCCAGGAATTAATACTGGCTCCAGTCTTGTTCAACATCTTCATTAATGCCCTGGATGATGGGGCAGGTACACCCTCAACAATTGCATATGATAGTAAACTGGGAGAAGTGAGAGATGCACCAGATGGATGTGCCACCATCCAGAGGGACCTGGACAGGCTGGAGAGAAAGGCTGGCAGGGACATCATGAAGAACACAAGGGCAAGTGCCAAGTCCTGCAGGTGGAGAGGTACAACCCCAGGCACCAAGAGGCTGGGAAGCAGCTTGTCAGCAAAGGACCTGGGGCTTCTCAGGCTGAGCATGACCCAGCYGTGTGCCCTTGCTGCGAAGAAGGCAGATGGTGCTCTCTGCTGCATCTGCCAAAGCAGGGCAGTAAATGGGATCCTTTCCTTCTGCTCAGCACTGAGGAGGCCACCTCTGGAGTTCTGTGTCCAGTGCTGGGCTTCCCAGAGTGAGAGCAACAAGGGAGTGTCCAGCACAGGGCCACAAYGATRATGAAGGGACTGGAGCAYCACTTCTGTGAGGAAAGGCTGAAAGAACTGGCACTGTTCAGCCTGAAGAAGAGATGAATCTGGAGAGAGGGTGTGAAWAAGAGGGAACCAGGCTCTTCTCAGTGCTCAGCAACAGGACCAGAGGTGATGGGCACATGCTGAAACTCAGAAGGCTTCTGAGTTTCCTGAACATCAGGAAACTTTTCACTCTGTGGGTGACTAAGCACTGGCAGAGGCTGCCCTAGGGTGTTTCTACCCCTGAATATACCTGGACAACAGGCTTAGGTGGCCCTGCTTGAGCAGGGAGGGCATGGGCCAGATGATTTCCAAAGGTTTGTTTCAACCGCAACCATTACGTGATCTTGTGAAACACTCAACGACAAGAATAAGCATAATGCTATCCTTGAAATGAGTGCTTCATCTTAAAAAAAAAAAAAAAAAGAACCAACCAACCAAACAAAAAAGACACTGTCTCCACGAGTGATATTTTTTCCAAACACAAATACTGTGACTGACTGACCTGTGAATACAACCTGTTCACAATCTGCTCAAGTAAGATGACAGGCTAAGTATTATTTGTTTCAACTTCATTAAAGAAGACACTGAATTATGTATAGAAACCCTTTCTCCCTAAASATAAAATTATTAATCTGCTTCTTGATTACTTAAAGTAATTTGCTCCACTTATTTTGAAGAAAGAAATTATGTTCACCTTTCAAATATTTATAGARATAAATCAAGTTTATGAAGTCAAGTTAATAGAAAAATTGCATTACAAATATACCTACAGATCTTTGCAAAATGGCACTAAGAGAAAAATTACTTTCTACAGGTAAATATTTTTGATACTGTAGCTCATACAACTTACAGAGCAGATTTCCAAAATGCGTACCTCTAAATGCACTAACATCTCCATAGTGTACCTGGAGAACAAAGTATCTGCTACCCGCTTCTCCTCCAACTCTGAATCCAACACCTAAGAGAAAGAAAATGTATTGTTTWCAGAAACAATAAAATGTAAGAGGATTCATCATCATTGACAATATAAAGAAATACAAATCACTTTACTGGCCAAGAGGGAAGGGGTAGAAAATTTCAGACACCACTGAGGAAAACTTTGTCCCAAAGCCCTGGAAAACCACCAGCCCATGATCCTGAACAGACTAAGAAGCTAGGACCATAATTTAATTACAAATGAAYAGGTATCTGCTTTATGCAGAGAACTCTCTCAATCAAAGAAATTAATACAGATAAAAATCCAAAATAAAAATGAAGTTTCAACGTTCATGTAGGATTTGCTAAAACTTTCATTTCTTGTACAACCTCTTCATGATACAAAACCAATTAACACTAACTTACTAAGAGAATATTGAGAATGAGAAGTAAAAAAGGTCTACAGTAAAATATTTTCAAATTTAAAYTAATATTATATGTAGAAAATATCTTGAGGAAATTATGCAGCTATGTTACTTGATGAGAGAAGTAAGCACAGGCACAAAACGTAATAGAAAAGCTTGAAATAATTTGAAATAATGAAACTTGCAAGTTGTCACCATCACCAAAAGGGATTTCTCTAAACCAATTTATAATGAACATTTTTTAAAAGTGGCAGAGAAAGCAATTTCTTTGTATTTCCCACAGTAATAGGCAAAGCCAACTTATAAATGGGACCGCAGTCTCTTTGTGCACAAATGAGGCATCTTTATGAATACTCCCTACAAACCTTGTATTTTTTGCACAGCTTACCAAGAAAAGTATTAATAGCTGGGATTTAACAGTAAAACTTCCTCTACGTACAAAACTTCTATAGAATCCTACATGTAACAGTTTGTTGGGTTTTTTTTTCACTTGACATTCTGATAACCAAACCAAGTAACATTCATGTTGGTAAGTCTGTAAATTGATTATTAAAAAAAGCATTTTTCATGATACTGCCCCTGGCTATTAAAATGGGCAGTAAAAGATTAAAGAAAAAATACTTAGAATTCAAGATATTTTCAAATTAAGGCTATACAGATGGCAGATATTTCTAAGACCCTTAATTGTTATTACAAAGAAGCACTTCACCCTGTTTTCCAGACATACCACTCCAAGCAGCTTAAAATGTTTTGATTTAATTCAGCAGAGTTGCCTATTATACAAGAAAATGGWTATACAAGCATGTTGCTCAACTGCATCAAAGCATTAAAAATAAAAAACACATTAAATTGTCAAAGTATACTTTAAACAGGAAAAATTCAATGCTCAGATTGAATTGTTTGTGCTTTCCCAAACAAACAAAAATATTTTAATGTAGYTTGTGTGCTACTGAAAGATACATAAATGGAACATATAGTAGGAAATGTAAGATTAATGCTATGTAAAAATAAACAGTGTATTATGATAGTTATCTCTCCCTCTGCCTTTTTTACCCCTACAGAAACCCAAAAYGGTATAGCAAACAGAATGACAAATGCCCACAAGTACATTAGCTAGCATAATACATTTCACAGTGAGGTTGATTTTTATACAGTTTCTATCAATTAGACATAATAAAAATATTATAGGATGTTCCAGGATATGCCAAATTCTTATTTTAATTTCCTCSTTTTTCCCCTGCCCCTGTACACAAGAACTCCACATTCAAGGCCAATACCTTTGGGCAGCCTGGTGGGTGGAGCATTTCTTGCCCAAGCATACAAAATGTTAGATTTATCTTTGCATGTTCCTTCATCACAATCCCTAAAAATATGAAGAGAGAAAACAGAGTATTATTTTCCAAATTTTGAAATCAGAAAACAACAGATGAGTTACACTCAAAACCACTAATTTCAAGATCTATGAAGATGATTTTTTTTGAATGTATGCTGATTAAACACAGTTCTTTTAAYGCAGATTGCTTTCACAGATATTGGTATATGTTACACYTYCTTTTATCTCCCTCYCCTTGCATTAAGGCAGTTRTGCTGGTTTTGCATTGATTGACATTTAGTGRGSARGGAAGAAGCCACCCATGGAAATTATTTTCTMAGAGAAGCTGCTAACAKCTTCTTCTGTGCCTGGCAAAACCAATCAGTGACAGTTTTGAATACKGACACCTTGTTAAAMCACTAGGAAGCTGAACACRCCTCTGTGAACACACATGTTAAAAATCMAACAAGYCCTRGGAAAGCTCTCTTCTTCTTCTGACYGGGGAACAGGGAAGAGCCCATCCYGGCCTTTTCCATGCGGCTGGGYTGGGYGGGCCCTGCTGAGGGGCTGGACCCCTTCCTGGAGCCCTTCCTGGGCCCTGTCTGAGCCAGACCAGGCCCCAGCTGTGAATATCCTGCTGCCKGTCTGGTTCCACAACCAAGCACGGTCAGGCCAGGCCATGGCTGGAATTAAACACAGTACAGGCCTGAGACCAGCCATGCAGCCAGAGCAGCCACTGMTGTTCTGGCTGGGTCTCCTGAGATCCTGGCACAGCTCCCAGCGCGGCCTGAATCCATCACTGTGATTGCTCCGACCATCATGACCCCTCTGCAGGCCTCCGGTGAGCTATTAACTCTTTCATAGCACAAATGAAACTTGCAAAGCATTGATCCTCTCTCAAGCGAGGGAGAAGGACAGAGTGAGGATGAGAAATACAGAGAATCAACAGGAAGACACCAAGGTCAGTGAAGAAGGAGTCAAGTCCCAGATGGGATGAGGAGGAGGAGATGCCTTAGTCTTAGGCTGAAATTCTTTAACAAGACCATGGTGATGGRCTGTGATACACTAGATCACCCTTAAATTAATGAAAACAGTGTGGGGAGATGGAATGGYCAAACTGCAGACATCAGCAAAGGCATTTGTGTTGAAGCAAGTAAGCGYTGAAGTAGCTGTGATCTCATGAGAAGCTTGAACAGAAATGAGAGTGATGAAGATCCTTTGCCACAGGGAAGGAAGAGTATCTCTGTTCTCAGAGATGAAGATCATCTCAGAGATAGATGAAGAGAACCTTTGCTTTTCAACAGCTCATCCTTAAAATAGTACSCATTCAGTTCATGGTCCATGAATGCATGGACTATGCATGGGAAGGCTGCATGAGATGGAAGGGACTTCACGAATGCAGATTTCCAGGTGGCTGCTGTCCGTGAGAACTGAAGCCACAAGAGAACTGTTTTATTGTGGAGAAGTCTCCATCACATGGCAAAAGAGACTCCTTTCCCTAAGAGAACTGATAAAAAACTATCTTAGAGGTGATAAACTGGCCTAAGGTCCAGGTTTTGTCTCTGTATGTTGTCAGTGAGAGAGAAAAGAAGCTTGTGGCGGAGAGGAAAAGTATTCTTAAAGTTTTATTCTGATCCTTATTTTTTTTCTTTCAGTTCTATTTAAATAAATGTTTCTTTATACCCTTAAATGCTTGAGCCGGCTTTGSTCTTCTCCTAAACCTATCTCGCAGGAGAAAAGGAGTAAATTATTCTAGTGGGTGCACTGGCATTTAGCCAATATGAAGACCCACCACATTAATTGGTGCATTGGCCGGAAATGAATAATTAGCAAACCAAAACCACTAATTTGGTGTTTCTGCCCAGTTTCAAACCTGAAACTTCCACAGCAGCGTTAGACAGTTCTGATGTGCCCTGCCAACCTATTACTCAGTGATGGAAAAAGTGAAGAAACGTTTTATGGTAGTGAACTGTATGAAAATTTCTAGCATTATTAAATCAAGTGATAGAAACCAACAATGGCAGCCACTTTTACACAGAGGAGCAGGACTCACGCACAAGCAGAAAAAAGCCCCCCACAAAACATAAAATTGGTTATTTAAAATTAATTTAAAAATCACTGTCAAAAAAAGTGACARGAATCTGTGTATGAACCCACATAAGAGGTACTTATGCTCTTCCCTGTACTCAATGTGAGCTCATTGCTTTAATTTTTATTCCACTGCACTATTTCTTGTTTTTCAAAAGAGAAAAATCACACAAAAAAGAAACAATCACCAAAGAACAAACAAACAAACAAAAAACACAAGGAAAAAATAAAAGGGGTTTGCCAAGTTAACAGGCCACAAGCAGTTTACATATATTTAAAGTAACAGAGAGCATGAGYTGTCCCCGGCCTCTGCAGCTAGCACCTGTCAAGTGACACTGAGGGTGAAGAATGAAAGATTCCCAAAGACTAGTAAATTCTAGATACCTTAAATCTGCAAGAACTGGTTAACCTGAGGCAGAGACACTACCAAATCTGTAAAAGCCAAAGTCATACAGACAGCACAATCCTAGACCACATCCAAGAAGGCACTGACCACTATATGTGGGTGTAGGCTGCTTGATGATATACATGGATAATCAAAGGACCCTAAGGAGCTTTCCAAACACCCATCTAGAATACAGTTCTCCCTCTTGATCCTGAATTAGGGAAAAGGATTATTTACAGGGTGTSTTTGTACCTTCTTCCAACAGCAAAGCAACCATGGGCCTGAGCAGAGAGTRGTAGAAGTCATTCCACAGGTGCAGTACACATAGGTATGACTTTCAGAAAGCCCCACTCTGAAACCACTCAGACTACATCGAGTCCAGCCAGATGTGATGAAGGTTGGCACCCATGCCAATGTTTCATTCGAAACCAAATGGTACAAGCCCCTGCTCTGTCTATCACTGCTTGTAAAATGACACCTGAGAAAACATTTGTGTTTGTAAGGCATGGCTTCAGTCACCTGAAATTGTGGGGAAAACCGAGTGAGGAAGAGTATAAACRCACAAAAGACCAGGACATCTAGCAGATGCAGGCTCAGTCATGTTTCTGTTGAGAACGGCTCAGCCATATGTGCAAATGACGATGATGCTTTCCAGGTATCTCTCAGAAGTCACCAGCTCTTCTGGCATGTGTATCAAATCCACCTCAGCAGGACATTATGCATTTCTTTGATACCAGTGAGCTTTACTGCAGCCCAGGTACTGTATTTAATTCCAACTGAAAGCTCTGCCATAATCATGAAAGTATCAAGAGAAAAGGGAGCATGCCACTTSTTTTTTAGTAGTTATACTCACAAGATACATTTCTAGACCTTCATAACTAATACTTTGGTCACCTTCTGCTTCAAACACACCACATCCCAAAGGACAATCAAAACTTGTAAGTGAAATATTTAGTTTGATGCAGCTGCAGCTGAAAATTACTCCGCTTCCCACTGCCRCTATACAAAAAACCCAAGTGAATTCAAGGATGTAACCGGGTATTGAGCTGCACAATTTGGAAATGTGTTGAAGGGATTGTTTAGGAGGAATGCCAGAAGGAACTACAAGCACAGTCACAGCTTTACCACAACACTTTGAGCCCAACAGTCTTTAATTCATACCACGGTATTTCTAAGAGCACATTAATTAGGAAAAAACCCTGCGCAGGCTGCTTCAAACTTTCTTCCTGAGAGGCTACCAGAATGGAGGGGGAAGACTGCAAGGGACAAAGATGAAACACAGACACTGGTCTTTCATTTGGTTTAAAAAATGGTAAACCCTCTCATTTCACCATCAATGATAATCTTCAAACTATTTAAGTTTTGAGAAAAAAAACAAACCCACAGAAGATTGCAAAGAAGAGGTAATAAGACAAAAAGATTGAACAGCAGGGAGCTAGTAAAAAGTTTAAATTTAATCGACAAAAACTTCACTGAAATTCATAGCTTCTTTACATACAAAAAGTGAGTTTCAAAACTGAATGAGTGACACAGAATACCATAAAAATGGACTACAACTGCATATTATACAGTATTGGTCTAAAAACTGATTTTGACTCAAAATTTGGGATTAAGTAGGGCAGGGGAGAGCTTACTGACTGTTTCTTGGATCTTAGCATGCTCTGCAAGCACTCTTGGACTTCCCAAAGGCATTCTCCCCAGTCTTGTGTAAGCTACAGAGCTGTTTTTATTAATGGCACTGGGATTWTGACTGATTACCTAAACTGAAAGTAAAATATTTCACTATGCCAGCAAGACCAGTGTTTGGCTACCCCTTTAGCACATTTGCATTAGTTRTGGTAACAAATAACTTCTTTTATGTCTGTCTCTATTACACTGCACTCCTCAACACTACCAGGACTCTAAAAAAAGGGTGATTGAGTGAGACAATTTTTAGCCCTTGAATGYTGCAGAACATTTTGCAATGGTAAGAAACTACACCTAAAAATACATTTTTTTAACTGTCCCACTCTCCCTCATACAGTGAAATAAAGGTCCTTCACTGAAATAATCATGACATCTTTTGCTACCTCTACTGAACTATTGATGCCAAAGGTGTCCAAACCCATTCTTTCCTGCCAACAGAAACAACTAGTCTTATAGAGGAATTACCAGGTATTCACCCATGACTTGCACTTATACATTTGTTTGCATTACATTTGTTTACATATCTATTTAAAATTGCCCTGACTGATAAAGGCTATGTCTATAAACCAGCTCATTAATGAGAGTTTATTTCAGTGTTAGGTTTGACACAGCAGAAGACCTGTCTTGCCAAGAGAYTCACAAGTTCTGAATAATTCAACATTTTTTTTAAAGCATTCAAGTGCATTCCGGATTATCTACAGAGAATCTGAACTTTTATCAATCAGTTCAGGCACATTACTTCCATTTCAACACAGTTTGTCAGCTCAGGCAAAACTTGTCATTGTGGCCGAACTGTTTTTAGATTAATTATGTTCAAGGAATAGAAGCAGCTACACCAATTTTTAGATACAYTGAGCAACGCCTGAGGCAATGAGCCCTGGGAAACTATATTTTTTTCTCCTGTGAAAAGGCCTGTGTGTTTCAAGAAGGGAGRACAACCTTTAGCATTTGTTCAGATAAAGGTTCTACCACATTGGAGTCAATGATGAAATCAGCACAGGTTCCACACAACTTGACAGCCTTTCAGAAGACCAGGGACCTTTGCAAGAATAGTGTGAAATCACCAAAGAAAGCTGYTAGCCAGATGGGCATCACAGATTTTGGCTTAGTGCTGCTATGGCCAAAGGGCAGTTAAACCCAACAGAGTCCTCTGGGATGCTTCTCATTCCTCCCCACTCAAAACTTCACACCTCAGGAAAACTAATTTTGACCTTSCATTCTGAATGTTCCTAACAGCTTATTTTTCCATAATACAACTAACCCATATCATGATGGTAAAAAAAACACTTGACTTGAAAAACCACATGTAACTAATACTGCCATAACTTTGAAAAAGAAACTAGAAGAAAGAAAAAAAAAAATCTATGTGGCGTGCCTAATTGAATTAAAGCTGGCTCTATAAAAATGTTGAGCATGTAAAGGGAAGGATACCTGCTAAACAAGTCTTRCAGTGGTCTGCCCAAACAGCTGTTTTTTCCCTACTAGATGGAAGAGCAAGAGAAGTCATTGTTTGCTAACTTTCAGGTAACTCAAAGAACAGCAAATAACCAAACAAAGCAAGAACAGCAAGTAAACAAATGAAACAACAATGATGACCCATAACACACAGTCATCAGAATTACTTTAACAAAATTAGGTTAGAAGTTTCTAGCACTCTTTAGTCTATTTTTTGTAGAAAACACATGGTCATCTCTCTAGCCTTGCAAATAACTGTGGGCAGAGCAAGATAAAAAGCTGCAAACTGCTGCAGAAATAGCAATGTGAAATGATGAGACAGTGAATGAAGAGCTTTAATTTTCAGAATGCAATGCAAATACAAAAGCTCAGAAACTGCACATTAAAAAAAAAAAAGCAGTATATAATAAAAAAATTGGAAATAGCAGATTTAAACATTTGGTATTTGGTCTGGCTAAGATGGAGTTAATCTTCCCCACAGCAAACTTCATGGTGCTGGGATTCGCATGAGTAGCTAGAAAGGTGTTGGTAACACACCACTGTTTGGGAAAGATCTTAGTAGAGGCCACAGCCAGGCCAGCTGACCCAAACTGACCAAAGAAACGTTGGTCATATCTATTTAACAATAAAAAGTGTATTATATTTATCCATATTATATCCATTTAACAATAAAAGATAGAAGAAAGGGGGAAGAAAGGGAGTGGGGACACACACCCCCCACCCCTTTGTTATTTATGACATTTGTCTTCCAGAGCAACTATTACTTGTGCTGAAGTCCTGCTTCCTGGGAAGTGGCTTGGTGATGAAAAGCAGAGAATAAAATATTTTGGTTTCCTCCACTTCTGCACAACATTTGCTTTTGCTTTATTAAACTGCCTTTATTTTGACTTATAAGATTTTTTTCCATCCTGAGAAGTGGAGGGATAGAGCAGCTTGGTGGGAATCTGRTGTCCAGCCAAGCTCAATCCACCACAACTAAATAAGTATCTTGTTGTTTGACAGGTAGGTGYTAAGTACAGCAATCAAGAGCAATGCAACATTAGCTGCCACACTGCACAGGCTGTCAYTGGTGAGTCTTCTGCTGGGAGGGTTAAGGTACAGCCAAGGAGCTCAAACTACCTGAACTCTAGACTCAAAACAGGGATTTCAGTCTGATTCAGTTTTGAAGAACTTTGTTTTTTGGCYTTGGATCCATCTCTTCTACAACCTCAGAATATAATTTAGATGTGAGCCAGGCATTGTCTTCATAACTTCACCTCAACACAAGCTCCTGATCAATCTGTAACAACATAATTCTATCATGCACAAATTATTCCAAGACTCTATTAAAACTACTTCCAGAAATATGCAAACAGCACAAGCTCCAAGTACAATCTGCTCAGTTTTAAATAGGACGCTCACCTGTTTTTAAAAGGTCAGAATGGAAAAGTTTTATGTTGGTGTATTGTTCATTTTAAAGTATTCAAGTATATTCTACTGTTTGAGATACAATAAAAAAGAACACAGAAAAGTTGTYTGCTAGGAAAAGAAATTCGTAAGAATTATATACTTTCAGTTTTACTTTCTTCTAAACTTCTTAAACATCTGCTTTTCTTGCACAACTGCACAAGATTACAGCACTTTCAATATCAGAACAATTGGTTGTTAAGTAAATGGGAGATAARACTTTTGAAGAAAATCTGTTGCGTACATTTAAAATATTAATCAAACCCTCTCCCCAAAACAGGCGTTCAAAATGTTTTGGGGTATTTTTCCTGAGAATATATTATACTGTGCTGTTAGTTCTAAATTCCAGGTCTATTTTTGGTAAATACTTGAAAGATAAATTATGATTCCACAACTCCATCAGAACACCTATATTGAAATTGTTCTGCAGTTCAGAATAATTCATATGACTTGGGCAGACAAAAAATTTCCACCCACCTTCACATTCTTTTCACTTTGCCTCCACACACCTATATTACTGGCAATTGGGTGTTTCTCTCTGCTCTCATTGCTTAGGCATTTTGAAGGGCAAGTCAACTACCAAATCWCTTGATAATCTTTGTCTGAGCTTATCCTTTGCTCAGTTTCATTCTGAACACCTGCTACATGACATCATACAGAGAAAAGCAGYCAATTATAGGCCGAAGATCAGATTTTACTGACACTCTCTTTACTATAGCTTCTGCCTCCTTCTTGAAGACAGTCAATTAGTCATGAAGAATATGGAGTAAAAAAAAAAACAACAAAGCACTTTAATTGTGGAAAGTCTAGATTATTATACATTTCTTCTTAATGTCAAATTTTCCTACTTTTCCAAGAGATTCTGACACTGGAAGAAGTTTAAGCAATTAACACTGAAAAAGAGTTGGTTAGTAACAAAGCAAGATACAGCTCTTACCAGTAATTTTCAGCAGAGGAAGGTTCATTACATCCAAAGAGTAACATGTGATGAACTGTGTCCATGCTGGCATGAGGCTTAAAGTCAACTGGAAAAAAAAGTCAAAACAAGTAAGCTATCCATAATCTCACCTTAAGTTAGATAACCAAGATCATCTGGTGCCATTTTTTCCCTGCAATACTATAAAAAGGCAAGTAYATCCCCACCCACTTATTTGCTTTCTGCATTCCGCTTACACACCTTCCTTAAATTTTCACTCAACAGCATTCCTCCTCAGCTAAAACACAGTACCTCATTTRTTTATTAAGAAAAAGAAACTCAAAGGTCCCAAACAAAACCACTGTTAAATATATCAATGTAGTTGATAGTTAATATATCAATGCATCCCAAACAACAAAGTTTTACTGTCACCAGTCTAACTGAAATCTACCTTTGAAATCTGCACTTGTGATTTAATAATACTCTTCTACTTCTTTCATACTTCTTAAAAAATACAATCAGTAAGTTACAGTTAAGAGCAACTACATCTTATGTATTAGTAATATCTTCTTCCAGTATTCTACCTGGCTTACATTTTCCCTGCATCTTTCTTGGGACAACAGTTCCAATAAGGGATTAGGACTGAGTCTCACTAATATGTCAAATCCTTTGGAATGAAAAACAAAATCTGTTTAAAGTTAGCATGATCTCATTGAGYAAATATTTCTCATTATTAGAAACTTCGATGTGAATGTTGACCTCTCAAATGTCTGCTCTTTAAACTGTGCCACAGATAAAACACTGGTTTGGTTTCTAAGTGTTTGTGGTCCTGTCCAGCAAAGTAAAAATTTTACGAACATCCTGGGGTTAATATTAACCATGAATGTACAACCATGGCTTTTCTAAAAGCAAACTACATTCTTTTATTACTACTGATAAACATATGCCAGTTGCAGGGAATGCAATGGTTTTAACCTTGTACTACAGCAGAAATTCTGAAGACAAGTTGCTCCAGCAACATGTACACAGACAGTGAGGAGTCTCCAAGTAACTGTCTTGTAGCATGGGGAGATGGTGAAGCTGCAAACCAGTGAAACACTATTCTGCTCCTGAGGTTYATGGCATTACCTGCACTCAGAAATCAGTATTTTAACACAGATTTGTGGCAGGGTTCCTGAAATGAATGATGATGTGGTTTATTGTCCCAGTTTCATGGGTGGGGGGGAAATATCAATAGCTTCTAACCCAATTTCTGGAGCTGAGATCTGTTGTGGAAAACCAGCCAAACATTAAGGCATGCAGTCAAGTTTTAGTTTGAAAGTGGTCAGACAGTAAGGAAATGAGCATGCCAGAGGTGAGGGCTTGGTCTGGGAAGTAAGAGATGGAGCCACAGGCCCTGAGATGGTACTTTGAGTGATATATATGAATTCAGAACTACAAAAATTGCCAGCATGAAGGAAGTTTAGAGACCACCCAGCATCTTTATTTTTCTATGAGCAAATTCTACTTGTTTCATAGATAAAAACCTAATCTGTGTTATGGAGACAATTTTTGTTCTGATGTTTTTTATCAGTAATGATTAGTAGTGAAATTATGGTTTATGCTTGCATGGCAGAAGCAGCCTGTCACTCTGTGGAATTTCTACCTTAGTTTTCAGATGCTTTGGGTGTTTTAAGCTGCTGTTATCAAATGAGAGATTAAATTTCTGAAGCAGTTCATGCATGTGAAATTTCATTAACCTCACTGTCAAAATTAATACCTGTAAAAAATGTGCTGTAAGTACCACTTATAAAGACAGCCTTCAATAAAGGTAAAACTGAAGATTAGGCCTGCTAGCTGCCAGAAAGCCACCACCTGTCCTTCTGCTTAATAGTGTCTCTGTGTTTCTTTTTATTTCTCTACCACTCTCCCATTGCAAGTATTTATTCTAATGAGTGTTTCAGGAAGTCTTTTATCTGCTCCACATATTGCCTATTATAATGATATCCTAGAGCACAGACAGGACCTTTAAGCACTATTATAAAACTTACTACAAATACCTTAGTAAATGCTATTCTCACTAAGAGAAAATAATGCACCAGAGCTAACAAAGCAAAATCAGATTTCTGGCACACACTTTTTAGCTGATATACTTCATAATTGCTTAAGGAAGCATTCAAAAACCTCATGGTCAGTCTATGAGCTTAGGACAGCTTTGTACAGGTGATTACAGTATGGTTCCTGTAAAGCTATTTTCTTAGCAGCACACCCAGGTATGTAAGTTCCCAAAGAGAAGGTTAAAAGAAACAAACAAAAAATCCAACTAAAAAACCCTGTGTTGTAGAAGCCATGTGGTATTCAAGCCAAATGCAGTACCTGTCACAGAATGAGAAAGTGGCCAGGGTTTCAAGAGACCTCAAAGATCATCTTGTTTCAAGCCCCCTGCCATGGCAGGCACACCTTCCACTCTGCCAGGTTTCTAAGAGCTCCATTCAACCTGGCCTTGAACACTTCCAGGGATGAGGCAACCACAGCTTCTCTGGACAGCCTGTGCCAGGGCCTCACCACCCTCACAGTCTTCTAACAGCTAATCTGAACCTACTGTCTTTACTTTTCCCCTTGTCACTCCACGCTCTGTAAAAAAGTCTCTTGCCATCATTCTTGTGAGCTGAAGGCCACAATTAGGCCACCTAGAAGTCTTCTCCTGAACAACCTCAATTGTCTCAGCCTTTCCCCATGGCAGAGGTGCTCCATCTTTCTGATCATCTTTGTGTCCCTGCTCTGGACTTGCAACATTCCAGCACTTCCTGTGCTGGGACCTATGACTACCAAAGGTTTAAGAAATATCAAACAGCAGTCCTATTTTCCTAGTTGACAGCCTCCACATTTTACAGTAATGAACAGAAGATTACTCAATAGTTAGTTTTTTTTAATGCAGGGAGAAGTGATATAAATGATTACTAAAATAACAGCAGCAATTTTCGTATACATAGTAAATTGAAGTGACCTAATTTCTTCATCAAGTACTACTTAGAACTACAAACTCAAAGAGAAACAGGAATGAAYGGAACATGACATCAGTTTA
Organism: Alauda arvensis; assembly: GCA_902810485.1. Lineage (NCBI taxonomy): Eukaryota > Metazoa > Chordata > Aves > Passeriformes > Alaudidae > Alauda > Alauda arvensis. The sequence goes on along the minus strand of CADDXX010000205.1, from coordinate 814,842 downwards.
ACCTTAACAGTGTGTACTTCAGCTATGTATTTAAAAAAACTAATTTCTAATAACTTAATCTTTACAAACACCAATTCAATTAAATAAGTTGATAGATTTTTGGTTTTTAATATTACTGTCCTCTCTATGACAGAATTAACTTCAAAGAAATTMATCAAGAATTCAGTGTCTGGAGTTTGGCAAATTAGGGAGACATTAGAGGCCTCCAATACAGTGAAGGCATCGTTGCTTGGCAATAGGAAAATTTATACATGCCATTACAGAGTAGCAAACCCAGAGCTTCTCAAAGTCCTTTGTGGAAGAAAAGTAATAAACTATCTAACTATTTCAATCTGTGTTGCTGAATGTAGAAAGCTCAATTTTATTTCTACAGTATGATCTGACAGATAGGGACTTATACGTCAGCAAGAAGAAGACATTTATTTACTGGTCACCCATATGTAAGCAGGTGAAGATAACAGTCAAGTTTTTTGGCAGAGTGGCCTGCTGTCGGCCTCAATTTTTATGAGTGTCTGTAGAGTGTCTTTAGCTATCTTTACAGCTGAGCAATGAAAAACTGATTTTTACCAATGCCTGCACCACAAAAGGCTCACCCAAGTTTCTGGTTTGAATTCTGGCTACTTATTCATAAACATGAATCAAACAGGATGAGGAAGAAGAAAACAATTTTAGAAATGTAACTGGAGTGATATTTTCTTGAAAAATTACATATTAATCTCACTCACTAACCATTTTACATATTAATCTCATAACCATTTAACTTCACAGGAGTGAAAGGTATGTTCYTAACATAAGCCTAAATGTACACCAACCCACCTCACAAAAAAACACTCCCTCTCTAATCAAACTTGTCAGTATTTACAGCCCTTTGGGACAGAGACAACTGGTTCAAACAGAAATCTCAGCCTTGACAATCCGGCCCTCCACTAAAGAACTAATAAAGAAAACAGCATCAGCAAAAATATACAGATGCATGGCTGAAAAAGATCCATAAGGCAAAACCTGCTCTAATTCTCCTCCCAGCAGGAAAAATTTCACTGAGTAAGTGTGATCAATTCCTTCCTCAGATAGYGTCTGAGAACTGACTCTGAGTAAGTTTGTGAATTCTGGTACAGCATCCCTCCAGTTTTAAAATACAAAGTTACACCTGCTGTCCCTGTGCAAGCATGAATGTTTACTCCTTTCCTTTAGAGAAAGAGAAAAGTTGAAGTCTGAATTCAAAGTCCTTAAACACAACTTCAATTAAAATACTGAAAAAAACATTACAAAAAAATTTCTACTTATTAACAAATGTAGTAAGTATACTGCCCACATACAACACTGAAATAGAAGCTCTCTCTTCCAAGGCTCTTGTATTTCACCAATATGCAGCAAAAATATCTTGYTGCAGGTTCCATAATAGAGCCTCCTCTTCCACAACGTCTTGGAGGAAGGAAGAAACAAGGATAAAAATAGGAAAGCAAAGCTGAAAAAAGGAATGAATTAGCAAGTCTTGGTGAAACTGTAAAGACACTTGGTCATAAAAATGTCCTTTTAAATCATAAAAGGAAAGCACAAGGCATTTACTTAGCAAATAAATTGAACTAAAGGCAGAACATGTAGCTTTGCCATCAAACCATCTCAGGAATCCAGTTTATTGTTTCAGTTGTGTGTATTCACACATATTCATGTTAAAGCTCTTCAGAACACACACAGTCATCTCAATAAATCACTAAACAGCAACCAGTGACAGTTCGTATGCTAGTTTTCCTTTGTTTTTGTCACAAACCAAAACAGTATGTTTTAAGGAAAGTTAATTACACCATTTGTTGGCAATGCAATGAAGGCAGATTCCACTTAAAGCATAAAAATATAGACTCTATCCTCTCAAAAAAAAATAAACATTCTCTGTGTGCCAATCTTCTGTGCTTGTTTAAGCAACACAAAATGCATGTGTGCAAGTTAATAGCTTCACAACACTTAACAGTATTCAAAGTGCTTAAGGAAAAACTTCACTGAGCAGTTAATTTCTCAGGTGATGATGCCTATTGTAAAAACCTCTTTCCTGAAAAGATTTAATTTTCTATTTAGATGTTTTATAAGGTAGGTCATTCTACATTCCTTCTACTCTCACAGCTGGGTATGATTGAGTCTATTCTTTCTAATAATCAGTCTACTCTTTCTAATGATCAACTCCCATTGATTATGAACATGCCAATCTGAGCCTTTTCCATGAGGAACACTTTTTCCAGTGATTTTACTGAAGTAAAAGGCAATAATCACATGCTTCAGACTGACCATATGCCTATTTATTTCATGTGGAAGTGACAAAAGAGGAAAAAAAMCAGTAATTTTCTTCTACTTTTAAAGCATACAAAAATATGAGTTTGTAAAGGAATGCTATCATGGGAACACCTTAGGTTCACACAACAAGCTGGGTGTTTTTACAGATTGCTCATCGAGTTCCTCTTGCTCTTCAAAGCTCTACATGATAACTAGAAGGGTTTSTCTGTTCAGAGACCTTATTCTGCTTTGTAATGACAGGTACTCAGGAACACTGATCACTGGAAAGGTGACCAAATCTGTAAAAATCAGGTGAAGAATATATAAAATTTTAGATCAGCAGAAAAAAAARTAAAATTACTTGCAATGAGACTTCACATAACTATGAAGCAAATTCTTTCAGTAGGTCCTTTTAAGTATGCACACCATCAAAACAAGGTTTTGCTCCTTTAACAAAAACAATCAGTCTAGATGTGCAGCACCCTAATAATGAATTAAACCATGGAATTTTTCAGCTCATTGGAACACTAATTAAAGCTGCTTAAGGAGGAAGTTGGTAGTATTGCCTTTCTATGAATCAACAAAAGCAAAAGAGTCTATTGCACGCACAGCACAGGAAATATACTTTATTCAAGAGGAAACACTCAATCCCTTCCTTCTATGTTCATTTTTCTTTCTGGAGTCATAGTCATAACCAAAATGTGAGGCCAGATTCTCACCTCTTTACAAATCAGATATATAGAGAAAGCACTGGAAAACATTTAATTACTTTTGTTACTTACTGTAATACAACATGAAAATCAACACACCATAATCTATCTTCTGAGGGATTTCCACAAGATAGTCCATATGGAACAACAATCTCATAATACACTACATCAAAAACTACATGCAATTGCCATCATACTTTTATAAGTGCAGGTATCCTAAAATACAACAGAAGTGTAAAGGAAGAAAAAGATTGTTTCCTTTTATACAGTTTATAGCTTGCTCTGAAAGCAAAACTGTCTTAAGCCAAACCAGTAAGCCTTCTCTCTATCTGAACAACTGTAGGTTCATGGCAAGGCACAATAAAATAAATAAATTTTAACTACTGTGAAGGTTTTCTGAACAGATGGTGTTCTTCTGCTGATCTGTATGATGACAGCATTTGTAACGCATTTCAGTATTTCCTTCAGCTTGTCTGCCATCTTATTCATGCCATGCCATTAAAAAAAAAAAAAAAAAAGAGAGAGGGAGAGGGTTTGGTTTCTCCTCCAAGTAAAATCTTTCAGCAGCCAACACTGACTATAAGTTCAAAGGATTTACAGCCTGTACCAGGAGGTAAATAAACAGTCTGCTCAGCAGTGCAGAATTAAGCATCCGGCTACAGACAGAAATCCAATACTTGACGAAAGGACTGTTCGGTGCTGACTGCCAGAGGCATCTGYATGCAGCTCCTTAGCTGCTATTACTCATGAATCTCCTCAGATACAGTTTTATCATGACTCTAAGTAGCTCCCTCTAGTTTGTTTCTGCATTAGACATGACAAATGCATTTTGGAAACTCTGAYGTTCAAAGATTAAGTTAATGTGAGTCAAAGAGAAAAAAGAAAACACTGAGGTTCTTCAAAATGGCTTGCTTAAGTTCTTTCAGTTAACCAACACTCACCTACATAGGCTTCATCAGCCACTGGCAGGGGTACTGACATGCAGAGGTAGGTATCAGACTGTTAAAAGAAAAGAGAACAGAAATTATCTTTAAATTGGGAAAATTGAGAACCTAAAGAATAGAAACAAGGCATCAGAATTCCCTACACTTCCTGAAGATGAATATGGGAATACTGAACAAATGAATATATACAATAGGACCATCTAGATAAAACAAAGTGCTTTACTGAGATACTCGGGCAGATAACAATGCATGTTATCTGCTTTACTACTTTAAGAAGTAAATTTACTGTCACAAATTATTTACATGTAACAGAGATCAGGCCATAAGGTTATCAAAGTGGCTAACACGTTGGTAGGTACACTATTAATTATTTCAGACATCTTTTTTCTTGTTTTTTTTTTTTTTCCAACTTCTAAGGCTGTTTAGAATAGAAAATGTACCACCTACTGGAATTTCACTACACCCATAAACTCAAAATCTGATAGGCCTTCACTTTCATAAGGACATCTAAACAAAGATAAATTTCTGCTATGAATAACCTGAAACTTAATGTAAAAGAAGATTCTGTGGAAACAATTAATGCAACTGAGACAGAAGGTACAATGGTGATAACAGTAGTGATTACACAGAGCAGTGATTTGCACAGATAAGAAACCATTTTTGGTGTTTTYGCTCGAAAGTGGGAAGGATGAGCAGAGGTTAACCGACACAATTGATGTGAATGCCTTTATGCACTGTGGTTACATGCATTTACACAGTTAACAAACTAAAGCCTTCTAGAAATAGAAAAGGAAATATTCTGTGTTTTCTATTTAACTTGGGTTCTGAAGATTTTTTTTTAAGCACAACCTAATGTAGGACCTCATATTCAAACTTTGAAAGCCAATGGCAGCAATGCTTCACACTGCGGTGGAAATTAAACACTTTCCAATGAATGTTCATGTGTAGGACAAAAATGTGCAACTCAGGTACAGGTAGAGCACTCTTAAGTCGTGTAGGGGGTTGGTGGACATTCATGTACCTATGGACCAACTGCAGGTAAAACAAATCCTGGCCCTCCCACCCCTTCCATATGCCCAGCAACTCATTTAAAAAATGTGAGGTTTTTGGCAACCTTTCGCCCAGCCTTGACAATACAACATACAAAGAGAAGGGTTTTTTTTAAATAGGAATCTGAACTGAATTCTCTCTTTGTAAGTGCTTCCTAGCTGTTCAACTGATGACTCCTCAGGTAAAATCAGTAACAGATAATTATAAATGTGTGAACTGAGAGAACTTTCCACTCTTTATGATGGAGATTCTTCATAATTTTCTGCAAAGAAGATCTAGTAGAAACTATTATTTCTATTTTGCACCTCTTGCTTTAAATTACATGTTCCATTAACTCAATGTTCCCCATTAACTCAAAAACCTCATTTTTTCTTCACTCCTTTAAAAAAGTGCTATCTGCAACAATGAGTCATCAACTACTGCAGTACAATGTACTGCTCTTTTCAAGCATCTGCAGCCCTCTAAAAGAGATGTAGACCTCTTAATGATACATGTAATTCCCTGCAATGACTTGCTGCAAAAAGAAAAAAAAATCTTTATCYTGCTTAATGAAATTAGGTGTGAAAATGACAGTGGAATCTCAATACTTTTAGGTGACTCTTAAAAATCTAATGCTAAGTTTACAAACCTTAACTGTCTTCACTTTTACTCACTTGGCTCAGTACAATATTCACTTCATACCTTAAAGAGCATAAAATCATAACTTGGTTATAGTAGCTTTCATGGTGCATTTTGAGAGTTAAAAATACTTTCAAAAGTATTTTCAAAAGTCAAAAGTACTATYGCTTTCAAAGTGGTTTTTGGTTATTTTCTCTCAGCTTGCTGAAGTTGCAGCAATGTACAGTTTAATGTAATTAGACTCACTGATGCATCATCTGAGATTTGGTGTCAACTGCAACTCCATGTCTTACCAGCACAGTTAGAAATATTTCACATTACAGAGCTTCAACAATTCAGTCTATGAAAACAACATTTTACAAACAAATTAATTCAATTAAAATATTTTTCTCTCATTTGAGGCTACTTTCTTTGCCTACTTTTTGTTCATTTTATTTGAGGGATATGATGGGGAAGGCTTTGTTTTCCTAGCTTATTGAAAGAAGTGGCAAAAGCTGTAATTCTCTCACCTGCTTAGGTGTCACTGCAGGCATGCGAATATCCAGTGCAAAATCTGACAAACCAAAGGAAATCACTGGCTGGTCACTTCCAAGGCATTCACTGGAAAGAGATCTGCTAGTATCTTTATATCTTAAAAAGAAGGAAGAAAGATTTTTTTTTTTTTGTAAGTATTGATTTTTTTTTATGTCTTTCTTAAAAGAAGGGTCTTTACAGAACTAGTAAAGAAGTTAGACAATGCTGAGTAGTTCCAGGAGTGATCTGAAAATGTCACTCCATCATGAGGAAAACATCTTGGTTATGCAGCACTTACTGAAGTAGTTCCTGATCTGAGCAATCAGATGACTAGTTAGGAAAATGTTAGCTAAAAACATAACCTATTATCTCATCTTAATAACTGTCCAAAGCACATGGACATACAGATAGAGAATTAGTTCACTACAATATGTCAAATACTATTAATAATTCACAACAGTTTTGGGGTTTTTTTGAGACTATTATTTACAATTCTATACAGACTAAATTTAAATTACATGCAAAGTGATAACTTTTAATTCAAACACTACAGCATTTAGAGCAATTTCTATGCTAATACAAGTAGCAAAGTAAAATGGTAAACATCAAACGAGTATCAAATTCTGTATTGAATTCAACATATAAACTAAGTGTAAGAAAAATGTAGATCACTATAAAGAACTGAAGGGCAAGATATGAGAAACATTGATGCAACACTGATACAAGTTTTGACTATGTATACAGAAGTGACAAGCTACCAAACCTCAAAAACAGTAAAATCCTTTTCTCAGGAGCTAAGAGGCTACTTCTCTTGTCCACACTACACTGAAGTTTACCTGTGCAATTTTGAATTCAAACAACCCCTAAAATTTCTYAGGACTGTTCAGCTTAGTTGATGTTTTCTTGTTAAAACATAATSTCATCCTGCAAGCTAACTCCAGCATCTGAAATATACTCCCTGTATAGCCTCAAATACAGCTGTAGTGTTAACTAAAAAAAGTTGTATTAATTGCCATTTTATCCTTCTACCTATGTATCACCTTTAATGAGCAATCCTATGGATAAAACATGAGTTTCTGTCTTCAGTATGTCAACAGTGCCATTTCAAAAGTGCAGAAAGAAAATTCAGAGCAATGATCAAAACTGAACAAATGCCATAGCACATTTTTTCTAAGCTTTTTCATACTTTTGTAATATTAGTAATATTACAAAAATTAGTAATAGATAATAATATTGTGACTGCATGCATTAAACATATAATATTTTCCTGCGCAACCCACCTCTTGAAGACTGAAAGTGGACTTCTGAAACCCAAACAGACATTTTGAAACAGAAGAAGCAGTATAAGCAGGTTGTTAATGAAGCCAGCCATGTCCACCCTGCTACTTCTGGCCTGATYAAGCAAGCAGAAAAAGGGCAGTGCAGTTCTATCAGCTGTGATCCTGACAATCAGGTGGCAGCAGCAGCAGTATCATTTCACTACTTCATTATTATGTGCTCTGCGGGTATCCTCCAGCTTCTGACAGACCATCTGTCTTGGAAGGCAATGCACTGTAAATCAGGAAGGTGGATGATTCTGCGTCGTCTTTTTTATTTGCTATAAAAAGACGTTGAAGARTCTTCCCTTGCAGACAGATGACACTGTACTTCACTTAAGGAGCTGAAAAGGACTAGCGCTTCTGATGCTTTCTGCCCACGTTGTGCAGTTAAATCTGCATGTTACTTATAAATCCACAGCGCTGGAGACTTCAAATGGCATCACAGAGACCAGCATCAGTCATCCTTCAGAACCTGTAAAAATAGAAGGAGCTTAAGGATGACTAACACATTAGAGCATTGGTTCTCAGCAAATCGCTGTTGAGGCATTTTAACACATTAGTAAGTTATTTCATGAGCTTTAGCCCAACCCAGTAAAGATTGCATTGGTTGATGCCTCCTTTTCCTTCCCTTCCCTGCACACAGGATCAGAAATAGACACATTTCATTTTGATCCACAAAATGTATTCTCAAACATATTTTACATGATGGGAAGAATTATAAAAACTTCCTCAACATGTAAAATGCAAAGTATGGAGTATTTCACATATGCAAACACCAGTATAATCTGTTCAACAAGCAGAAAAAAAAAAATAAAGCACTTGACATAGCAAGAATCAAGGTTTGTAGATTTTATTAACTATCACTAAATGTTTCTGCACATATTGCAGACTGGAAGAATATTTTAGTTTGAATTCAACCTGTAATAAACCATTATATCATTAATAAGTATCTGCTTCTTAGGTACTTTAACTACTTTTTATATCCATTTCAGGAAACAGATACATAAAATTCATTTTTGGAAATACAGTAACCAGAACTGTTAACATYATGCTTTGTATTAGTCCAGTAGTTTTCTGTCCTTTTATACACTGAGGGTATGTCAGCATAAACCACTAGTATCCCCCCTGTTGAACTCCAACTTTTCTTACTTCCCCATTTTAGTTGACATGGTATTTAATTTCAAAATTTTAGTATTCTCTAATAATTATGCTAGAAACTTACACCATGTTTTACTGAGCACATATATTTTAGTATTCTTTTATTTTTTGAGAATTCCAGTTTTGGCAGAAGGGAAGTTTTCAGTCACAGTCAAAATCTTTTAACTGTACTACGTAGTAATTCTTCTAAATTAGTATAAATAGAATACACCAAATAGTGTATTCTAGATTAGTATAAATACTAAGGAGAAAAAAAACCACCCAAATTAAGTCTCTTSCAGACCCTGAAAGACATAATCAAAACACTTTGATAAGGATAAAATAGAAAATAAGGATTCTTACATAAAACCAATGAAAAGCCACGTATAAAAAAAAAACCCTAATCACTCCCATTTCAGGGCACATGTTCCAAAAAGGCTTCTTATAAATCAAAAGTGCTTAAGCATAAACTAAGAAGCCATAGTGGCTACAAGACTGCCTGTTGTTAAATGGCAGCACTAGATTTGCACTGGACTATTTGCAAGATTTAAAAATCCGATTATGTTAATCAACATTAAATTTGCAAATTGAAGAATAGCACTGAAGAATAACAAAAAAGATTTAGTCACAAACAACTGAAAATAAACACATATTAGTTTTCAGCTTGCCAAAAATATGCCAGGGCTGTCCAAAACCATTAATGCAAGCAAAGATACAATCTTAATTCCTTTTTATAATGTAAATTCTCATGTCTCCACTTCTTGATCAGAAGAAGTTATCTTAATTGTTTTCACTGGTGAATTATACAAATCTACAACACTTTAAAAGGACTGTGCTGTGATGAAGACCAAAAATTTATTGTACCTAATAACTCAGATTAGCTCCCTGCACAATGAAATTTTACATTTGGAAGGAAAGGAGAGGAAAAACTTTAAGAAGGCAGCATTATACTGAAGTTACTGCAATGTAACTTTAGGTATGATGCAATACAGAAAAATATGAGATGACATAAAAAACTTAWGAGGATGAGAGATTCAGTAATAAGATTACATAATTAAGGTTCATTATATGGACATCTAGATACCACTGTTATGCTTTCAATTTGGGGTAAAAGATCCCAAGGGAACAGAAATAATAAAGTGAMAAGACATAATTAATGACAAAGACTACAGTGAAAGTAGAGAAAGGGAGATGAAAATTAGATTGGGCAATGCAAGCATGTTATTTTATCCCACATGCTCCACCCAAACCAAGCAAAAAAAGAAGGAGTAAAGAAAAAAAAGACCAACAGCCTAAGACAATTAGCACAAAGACAGAATGGGGGCAGGGGAGGAGAGAGAAGCAAGAGGCTGGAATTCAAAATAGAATGTAAAACAGAGTAACAATATATCAGTGTGATATTATACAAATTAGAAGTCAGTTACATAAAAATAAAATYCTGTATTAACCACAAGTTTTTACAGCACATTATACTATTTTCTTAWTTTCTGTTTATTTACTAGAAATAACAAGAGAACAAGTCAGAAGTAGAAAACACACCCTCAACCCACCACTACCTTCAAAGAAAAGAGAAATTAAAAGATGATCAAAAGTAATGGGGATTAATATCCAAGTCTCTCACACATGGTCATTTCTCACCCATGAATCTCTGGTTGTGTTTCTTATGCACTGAAATAAGGGAAATGAGCAAGGATTTCCTTGCATTCTATCTTCAGTTAGAGCCAAGTTCACACTTYCTCTTAGGTAAAATTTTAAGCTTAGACAACAACTGGGTATACAAACAACAACCAGTTCAACAAATGAACTGCAGCTAGTCCTAAAAGTTGGAATACTTTGCTTCTCCTAACACAGGATAATCAGTATGTTATGGGATCTGCTTAGGGATTAATTAATGCACTAAATGCAGCCACCTAGGACATAGATTCATGGGAAAACACATTTGGCAAGAAGCCATCAAAATAGACAACCTCTTGATCCTCAAAATCAATAAAAAATATCTCACAAAATCTAGGTGTTGTGAAGAGACGTATAATGCAGATGACACTGGACYGGGACAAGTGACTGATACATAGAGTGTTGTGCTGCTATCCAGAAGGACCTTGACAATCAGGAGAAATGTCCTTATGTTGACCCATGAGCCTCTCATTATATTTTCCCTCCCCTGTCCAGCTCAGGAAGGGAGTGATTGAGTGGTTTGGAATGGGTGCCTGGTGTTCAGCCAAGGCTAACCCACCAGAAGGACTAATGGTACCTTTGGCTGCATGAGCCAAAGCATGGCCAGGATGCCAGACGGCATTCTGACCCTCAGTGCTGGTGAAGCCACACCTGGAGCGCTGTGTCCTGTGCTGGGCCTCTCCCCACAGTGTGAGAGAGACATGGACATACTGAGGAAAGTCCAAGCAAGTACCATGAAGATGCTGAAGAGTACCATGAAGATGCTGAAGACACTGGAGTATCTCTCATACTGAACGGGCTGGGAGAGCAGGGACTTTTCAACCCTGAGAAGAGAAGGCTCAGGGAGATCTCATCAACACAGAGAAATACATGAAGGAAGGGTGCAAAGACGATGAAGCCAGGTGCAAACTTATTCAACATATTCACTGGTGACCTGGTCCAGGTGATCAAGTGCCCCCTAAGTCAGTTCACAGATTACACCAAGCTGGGTGGGAATGTTGATCTGGAGGGCAGAAAGGTTCTGGACAGGCTGAATCAATGGGCTGAGGCCAGTTGGACAAGGTTCAACAAGGCCAAGTGCAGGATCCTGCCAATGGGTCACAACAACCCTCTGTAGTACAAAACTACCCCATGGAAAAGAACTTCCAATCACCCACTGTAATTGTTGGCTGCCTTGTATTTTCCTGGTTTTGCTCTGCATTTGTTAAGGAAGATGCTGCCCCGCCCCGTGCCCACCATATAATTGCAGTATATCAATTTTCCATCAGACTAATTGGTCAGTGACTCTTGCTATCACAAGAGAAAAGCTGTGAGCATTCAGCTGGGGCAGTAAAGCATCCCCTTGCTTGGGCAGCAATCCATATTCAGTTTGGTGTAGTATTAAATATATTTTAAAAATTAAAATGGTAACTTTTCAAATATAGCTGGCCTCTTGGTTTAATTTATTTGTGTAAATTCCTATCTTCTGCTACCAACAAAAGCCTCAGATATGAATGCCAAAGGAATAATTAAAAAAGAGAAATATGATTGCTCTTAATGTTGTTTTTATGAACCTTTTCCAAAATTTGTTCTGCTGAGAATAAGTATGATGCCTAATTTTAAGAGAAATATTTTATAAAGAAATCTATTGCCCAGTCCATCAAAGAAAGAACAATATTAATACATTAAATAAAGGACTGTGATTTGAACTTTCTTGTATGCATTACAGCAGTGAAACTGGATTCATTCGAACAGCATTTACTCTTTAAATGCTTCCCAAATGTGTTGAAATTAGACAATGTGTATATTTCTCTCCCRTTGAACTAGAAGAATAAAATGGCAATTAATATTAAGCTCTTCTTAAAAGGATTGTTTATAAGGGCAACACAACATATGAAAAAAGTTCAATACCTGAATCTAAGCTTATTTTGAGATTCTGATGACCCATGAAGCATTTTYAGGGATTTCCTACTGGGAAAGTAAGTTACTATCTCAAGGAAGTTACTTACTATCTTAAGATAAGACTATCTGTACCAAGAAAAATAATAAGCAAAATACKTCAAATAATCTGTCRATTTCACAGGTATGGTAAACTTTACCTACTAGATMGATTTTTTTGTTGTTGTTTCTTAAAATTAATTGAAGTTTTTTACAGCAAGGAAATGGAGGATGAAGACCTGTCATTTACAGTCTTCCCTTTTGGAAACCAACATGTTTACAACTTGCAGTTTCTTAATAATGAGAAAAAATCATAAGCCCTACCACCCCAAGCCATAAGCAAACCCTATTCATTAAACAATAAAGGAAGTATTCAACTGTATTTAGTAGACAACTCATACAATAGTTGTTATGGAAATCACAAACAGAAGGATGCAAGCAAACAGATTATTATTTATGTTTATACAAAGAAAAAATGCAAGGACATTATTTCTAGGGTGACTGGGCAAAAATATATATAATATATGGAAACTGAAGTCAGCCTCAGATTTTTTTCTAGTGTGCCTCAAGATATGCATGAGAAAGCACAGAAAAACCAAGGGAAGCAAAAAAACCCCACAACTCAAGGTGTCAGAATTGCTGTCACTAGCCTCTGCGCACAGCTGTCACCTTCAGCATCTCCCACATTGGGACAGAAGGGACAAACTTAAAAGTTTAAGCAGATTTGATTTTGTCAGATAAACTTCTAGAATTATTAATTTTTAACACTGTGGGAGAACTCAGTGGAAGCAGAAGAAAATGTGTAAGAAAAAAAAGACGCAGAAAAGATTTAATTACTACTTTAAAATATTTAACTACTACTCCTAATTGAGCAGCCTTTGCTTAAGACTTCTTTATTTGCCAGCAAGTAACACTGTACTAGGACTACCTCCTCAGTCACATCTTCCTCCCATTCCTAAAGTAAATACAACAAATGCCACTCCTCAACATGAACACTCAGATGYGAGACAAAGAAACACCTGAAAAGGACGGAATTTTAATATTGCACAATCTAGAGACACCTGCCAGTGTGTTTCAGAACAAAATAAAATTAATGTTCTTGGAAATTCTGAAAACTTACATCAACTTCTGAATTCTAAGCTAAGATTTTTCAAAACATTATATACRGTTCAAGGTAAGATTTTTTACTCATTTTCTCTATTACCATACCATAAACTATTTGGTATAAACTTCTTTAAGAACAAACTTTCTTTGATAGAACTGTAATAGATAGAAAAGAAGAACTTTGATAGAAATATGTAAGCAAACCACCAAAAAGAATTCTTTCCTGTTCATAATAATACACTTGTGCTTGTGTTAGTAAAACAGGAGACTTCAAGCAACAGCCTGAAACTGCTTGAAACATTTCTTTTGGGAGTCTCAGAAATGTTTCAGAAGTATGAAACGTATGTTTCATAGCATGTGTTGGTTCTCCCACTCTGCATTTTAATAGCATTTGAAAAGCATTTTATTCACAATAAATCACCTTCCAATGCTTCTGCTCTGACCAGGTATCAAAACAGCCGAAATTCTCTTCTCAAGAAAGATCACTTTTTATAGAAAGACATCTTAGCAAATGGCTAATTTCATATAATGAAAAAATGAACAAGCTGCACGATTCTTATTACTTGCTTAAAAGGGAAAACATGTAAGTAAGATGCCTCTGCTTTCATTTAATATCCAGATCACTATCTATGCACAATGTAATAAGAATAGAAGTTCATTGAAATGCCCTGTGTTTTCTCTTAGTTATGTAAAAATAGAAAGTTCTAAAGGGAGAATATTTTATAGTTAGGATTAGCCTCCAAGGATAAAGGAGATGAGAGACCATTTCAAATACTTATGTCCAATTATGCATTACAYATGAACTATGAATTAAATTCATTGTATGTTCCTTTGCTAAGAAGGGCATTGAMTTGAGATGGGGTCAGCTGCAGGGCTCTGTGAGAGACACCAGAAGCTGTCCCTGTGTCAGACAGAGCCAGTTCCAGTCTGCTCCAAGAYGGACCTGCTGCTGCCCAAAGCTGAGCCCCTCAGCCATACTGGTGGTGCTTCTGCTATAAGGTACTTAGGAAARGGTAAAGAAACCTGCAYAGCAGCCCAGAGGGGTGAGAAGGAGGTGGTCCAGGTACCAGAGATCCACCTGTAGCCCACAGAGAACAGCTAAAGCAGGCGGATGTATCCTGAAGGAAGCTCAGTTCCCTAAAAGTCCATGCTGGAGAAGGCTCCTGGCAGGAGCAGTCTGTTCTCAAAGAACCAAATCTATGAAGAGAACCCATGTTGGAACAGCTCATGGAGGACTGTCTCCCACAGGAGAGACCCCACTCTGGAGCAGGAAGAAAGCATTATGAACTGACTGCAACTCCCCTTCCCCATTCCCCTGCACAGCTCAGGAAGTGAGAAGAATTGAGAGTGAAACTGAGACTGAGGGAAGAGGGTTGTAAATGTGTTCTTATTTCTCAGTATCCCRATCTGTTTAATTGGTAATAAATCAAAAAATAGAATATCCTAGTTCTAGCTCTCCTTGGACATGCATTTGTTATGCACCTTTATGCCTGCTGTTCTGCAAATGGTGATTCCTGGTTCAGTACACCATTCTTACGAAAATGCTGATTACTTCCACAGTTTTTACTTGCTCAGTAGGATGCTGGAATGACCTGTTAATTCAGATACTATTCATGACAACAACCCCCAACTCCAGATACACCCCCTGCAGAAACCTGCCTCAATAAGCCTTCTTTAGACAACAAATGTATGGCTACTAGAAACAAAAATAAGAAAAAWTAACTTTTTTCTAGCCCCTTTAATTGTATGCCCCTTTCAAGTTATTCTAGGTAAAAGTCTGGAACATCTTCCTATATATCCAGTCTAGGTCATGTAGTTAAACTGAGATTTACAGCCTTGTAGCTTCATAGAAGTTACAAGCAGCTTCAATTAATGAAAATAAGTAAACAGAAGTTTGTTAGTGTTCATTACAAAAGTAATGTTGTAGTCTTTCCTTGCTCCACATGGCACAGATAACAACACCTCTTACTTAAGGAAAACTATGATGAGGCGAGTAGAAGATGAAAACCAAGTCAATTAATCCAATTCCATTTAGTATTCATTAACAATTGCACAACATAATATCCATGTTAAAAGCAGATAAATGAATCCTCAACTACTACAGGCCTTTTTATGACATACTTATTACCAATCAAATGCATTGTTTTCAAAACTAGTATCCATAGGAATAAAAGAAAGAATTCTGTAAACATCAAAATAATGCTAAAAATCTACCACCTCTAGAGACACGTTTTCAGTATCACAAAATATAAAAATGCTAATGCTAAGGTAACTGAACACAATAAAACAGAACAGTATTTCAGCAGAATAAGTCTTACCATCACATGGAATTTTAATATTACACAATTACCTGTGATTTTAATAGCACTGCATCTTTCTATGAAGTGCTTAAGTATAGGTAGAATACAGTAATAGTATAGTACTAATACAGTACTAGGACATAAATCAAGAAGAAGCCCAAGTTTCTTTGATAGAAGGTACCATGACATGTGGAAAAATAAGAGTTCACGGGAGAGAAAGGAAGAAAAGCTAAGCACATCAGAAAGGAAGAATAAGGGAAAGAAAACCAGGAATGAAAACCAGTGCAAGAAAGAAGTGCTGAGAACATATTATGCTCCATTGCTATGTACTAAATATCCAATGCCATGGCAGAAGTCAGGAAAAGGGACTCCACAATGGAGCAGGTGAATGTGCTCTAAAGGAAGCTTCAGCCAACGGAAACCCCACACCAGAGCCAGCTGTGACAGATGCACGTGTCTCCTTAGCCAAACAGTACATGTCCCAGAGAAGATAAAGATCTGAGCCATTAATGGGCCAAGAACTCCATTTTATCTGTTTTCTGAAAAACCTACAAAGGAGCAGAGTGACCCAGTGAGCATCCATGCTCATGAGCTTRGAACAATGATCATGCAATTAAAAAAATGAATAGCAAGTGGCTTTTCCAAGGATCATTTGTCAAGGAACAAAGGAAGTTATGGGCACAAGGAGTCTCAGTATACTTTTCCCATTGTATACAGTTTGACTATGAGCAAACCACATTATTCCATAAATATAGCAGCCTAAATGGGCCTTCTTTGAGTTCTCTCTGCCAGGCAGCGTGGCAGTGTTCTCCTCTAGGTGGCCTCCCAAGTTTGATTCTTGAAGCATAGAGACCATTTTACCAAAGGCAGACCTTTTTAAAGTCATTTATATTGCACACAGCCTCGGTAGAATGGTAACTTTCATTTGTGCCTGGTAATTTTGAATCACTGTTCAAATGACTGGGCACACAGTAATAGAGTGAACTTCAGCATCAAACTGTACTTCACAGTTTTACAACATCTTAATAATAACACTTTTGCTAAAACCCTTTGACAGTGGTTCATTAAAYGATCTAAATCACTAATTCACGCACCCATTAGGAGGAGCCAAGGCCCTCCCTGCTCCTAATACCACTGTACCAGTGAGAGGGTTGGGAGGGGACAAAGAGATATCCCATATCACATAAAGGAGRACTACAGGGACAYTTGGAGTGATGGCATTTGTCTTCCCAAGCAACCACTACATGTGAAGGAGCCCCACTTCTTGCAGGTGATGAACACCTGCTGATGGCAAGGAGGATATCAATTTCTTATTTTGCTTTGCTTGTGCATGCAGCTTTTGCTGTCCCTGTCTTCATCTCAACCCCATGAGCTTTCTCACTTTCTTGTGACTATCTTGCCCAGCTCCCTGGAGACCACGGAGAGAGGATCACTGTGGTGCTGGCATGCTCGGCAGCCTCAAATCACAACTAGTTTTGTTTATTTGCTGTYTCCATAACAAGCCAAAAGAGAAACAACCATGAAGGGGAAAACAAATTACCAGCATTAGTGCCTAAACTACTGTGAACATGTTCCCTGCTCTCTACAACCTCCACCCCAGCCCCCAATAAGATTTCCTTGTARGAATGTATTTTACTCTTATTCTTGGAGTGTGTGAAGGAGGATTCTCAAGCTTTCCTTTCCAGAGGAAAGTAAATCAACTGTTCTTCCCTGGAAAATGCTATTCAGCTATACATCACTAAGACTGAAAAGATGATACATGACAAATAGTAGGATACACATCCCAACATCTGAATTTTAGACTCAAACCCCAAGTAAATGGTTTTACTGTGAAAAATATAATACTTGCAGAAGAAAGGCACCTAAAATTGGAACTGTGCAAGGTTGGGCAAGACAGCTTATTCCTTCTGGATACTAGAATTAAAAAAAAAAAAAAGTTTAAATTTATTTTTATAGAAATACTTGTTTTAAAAACATAGGTGATTCAAATTATGTTTAACCTCCTTTTCAATAAACTGTAGGGGCAGAAAAATCTTTAAGACTTTCCAGTTATTCTACTGTATGTTTTGTTTCATGCAACATCAGGGTTTGACTTGTGAGGAAGAACATCTTTGCTTCACATTGGTTTTACTTCTTTTAATTTTTCAGTTAAAAGTATGTATGAGAGACAGGAAAATACCTTAAAAATCTACAGTACCTTCTACCTCAGCATAACAAAAACTATTAAAGCAATAAAACTATTTACATAATTTGTTTTCACATGTGATTTTTAAAGCGTACTGATGTACTGGTTACTCCTKTTTCTCAGCAACAACTGGACTTTATTCATTCTGAAAATCTTGCCAGGCATTAAAACAAAAAGTCAACAGCCATGAGTCATACATATTTTCTCTCTCCCAGGGCATGTTCAGTAATTTCAAAAATTTCAGGTTGTCTCAATKTTACATTGCCTTAGCTAAAGGAAATACATTACTGTCAGCATTACTCACAGCACAGTTTAAAAGCAGGCCTATCCTTGAATGAAATGAAATCAGATACCTTTGAACACAAAATGAGGAAAGAGAGGCTACTACTGAAGGAAACCTATAATACTACAAGAGGAGGTCCTTACAAGTGCCAAAAATTAAATATATACTTTGCCTTTTAAAGATCTGACACCTATTAGACAAAAAAACTGTGGAAGATTTCTGCAAGAGAGTACTCCAAACTTCAAAATGGTATTAGTTTCCTTATAGCAAAAATAAAGAAAAAAATGTTATGACAAATATGTTGATAGACACCCATTCACTCACTTAAATGATGAATAATTATTTAAAATCAATGCATAAGTGTTAAGAAACAAGATATTGTTCTGTGAGAGACAACTGCACAGAAAACTGCACACTTTTGAAGAACTTCAAGTGGGAAGAACAAAATCACACACACAGAGGACTGCAATTCCCATTCAACAGAGTTAAAAACTAACCAGATTTCACATACTTTCAATTCAGTTTTTATATACACAGACACAAGTTCAGTCCAYCCATGAAAACAATGAAACAATAAGAAAGTTTCAAGAAAGTTTTTAGAAATTTTGCTGTAGACAAAAGTTCCTCAGAACTGGGCAAAACCAGATTTCATGTCAGCTTGATTTGGTTTTGGTGTTTATAATACAATTTAAAGCTACATAAAAAATGGTCATCTGTTCTCATTCTTAGCAGACCAGTACACTTCACCCACATCTTTTAAGGCAGGTATCTCCTACATTTTAGTTGGAATACATACACACACCCCTCATTTATTTGCCACTCTTGCAACTATTTGYATTATTTGTAAGAGTATTTTACAATTATTTTGCAATTATTTGTAAGAGTAAGGCCTCTTTTTATGTTTTAAATAGTATCTTGCACAGAATGAATTGTAATCATAATACAGTAAACAATGTCTTTGCTTGCTACTGATTTATTACTGTTTTCCACAAAACTCTGACAGATGTGTGTATAAGATGAATCATCATACTGCCCTTCCTATACCACTCTATAAAATCGTCAAGCTTTATGTTTTCTAACTCCTGCATAATTTCAGGCCATGATTTCAGGTTGAAGAAGAATCTTAAGATTTAACTTGTACTTAGATAATTTGCTGAAATTAATTCAGCTTAAAAGCATTTCTGCAATACATGGTTTGAACAGAAGTGAAGAAGTCTGGTTTAATGATTTCTGAGCCTGAATATCAGACAGCAAAAAATTTAAGCTCTGCATTTTACTACAGAGGTTGCCTTGCTGAGTTCTGCAGACACCTGGCAAGAGAAACTGGAACATGCTAGAACCCAATCTGGATTTTTTAGCTTTTAAAGTATAACCACTGAAAATCAAAATGAAATTTAAAATGTACCTGAAATCTCCAATAMAAAACAGAAAAAAAAATTTACTTTTCCTAACCTCAGTATTTGTGAATCCTACTCACATCTGGACTCTTGAATTCCACTGTAGGGAATTAAATGGGAGATAATTCAAGAGCTATAATGAAATCTCTTCAATACTGTTATGGTTTAATCCCAGCTGGCAAAGGACTCAGTTCTTCGACTCAGTATTTGTCTTATTGCTTATGGCCACTCTTACAGGTTCTATGTTGGTGCAGCAAGTGAGTTATGCACCACCCTCCCCCATACAACAAGAACAAATATGTAGATATTTAATTTTTTTTTTAATTTGGAAGATTAAAAAAATTAGGCAACTATGTTACGCATTTTGCCATTTGCTTCAGAATGCAATCTCTTTCCTGTGCTGTTCCATCTGTCAAGTGATTATTTTGATTAGCTAAAAAGGCAGCAAATAAAAAGGTTGTTTTCCTTGGTGACTTGTCTATCATTAAGCACCTTGTGCATGCCAGCATGGCAGTATACTTTTCTAGGAAGTGTTTGTTAAGTAAAACTTGGAAATACAGAATTTATTTGGAATCAATCCACTATTAGAGGAGGGAATGGAGCAGTTTCACAGACAACAGCAAAAAACTGGACATCACAGGAAGAAACCTTTCACAGATCATTTTAACTACAGCCCAGTTCAAAAACTCTACCACTTCTCCCCTTACATTATTCTATTTAGAGACTACATGTTATGGAACAGAGCTAAAAGCAACCTAAACAAAGYAGCTTACAGGCTGAAGTGAATTCTTGTGATGCACCTTCATTTGTCTATTCCACCTTTCTCCAGAACAGCCCACTYCTCTGACTGGACATACATAACTCTCCTCTATTACTAAGGGACTATAGAATACAAGTAGCACAGAGTAACAGGACCTTTCACCAATTTTTCTGCCAGTTTGCTTAACAATATTCAATTACTTATTTAACAATAACAATACAAACAGACAAACCACAAACCAACAGCCTACAGAGAAAGAGGTGTTTCTTCTGGCTTTGCTGGAACAGGGCAAAGGGAAACCCTCAGAACACCTGRCACAATGCTCACCCAGCAGGGTGGGGCAGGCAGGAGGCCAGGGGGTGTGTAGGAACATCTGAAGGGGATTGAAACAGTCCTGGGAAGCAACCACAAGGACCAGGGCAGGCAAACAGGGACTAGCCTTGTTCAGCATAGAGAAAAGAATRTTGCGGGAGTTCTTACCACTGGGGGCTACAAACAAGGAGAATCCCCTTTCACAAGGAATCACAAGGAAAAGACAAGGGGTAACAAGTAYAAATTACTCCTGGGAAGATTCCATTTGTCTTGGGTTGCAATGCAAAATATAACCAAAAGTATGTATTCTATTTGCCATCTGTTGAACCCAGTTGGGGAGGTGTTTTTCTTTATCTCCTCTAACTCTAGGAGGGAGTGTCTTCTCTTAATGGACCAGCTGTTAAAACCAAGTGGGGCAGTGTTCTTTATCTGTTCCAGGACCCATCCTCCCTCCAGGGGGATATCYGTTGTTAATGGGCCACGGAGGCTCATTGCATGACTGATAAAATTACATCATCCCATTGTGGGATGCTCCACCCAGTGGGAAGAGCCTACCTGGAAAAAACCTGAGACTCAGAACACCAAGGGAGCTGGTTTTTCCACTGGATTTCCCAGAGGAAGACTGGATCCATGTCATCACTACTGGACCTCTGAAAGAAACTWCACCCTTCTACAGGATCAGCTCTGCTCCAACAGAACCACATCTGTCATTCCAGGAGGACTTAACTGGACTGTGACCAACACCCTGACCAACGGGGTGTCAGGTCGTATTCTGACTCTGTCAGYGTTTTCTTTTTGTTTTGTTTGTGTTTTGTACTACTACATTTTTATTTTTAATATTCATAGTAAAGAACTTACTCCTATTCCCAAATCTTTTGCATGAAAGCCCCTTAATTTCAAATTTATAATTCAGAGGGAAGGGGTTTGAGTCCTCCATTGCAAGGGAGGCTCCGGCTTTTCCCGGGCAGATACCTGTCTTTCCAAACCAAGATACTGTTGGACAGCAAAAAAAAACATTTGTCATAATGAGAACAATCAGCCCTTGAAATAATCACCCTTGGGATGCGGATTTCCCAGAGTTGGACTCTTTTAAGATCCATCCGGACAAGGTGCTGGTGATCRTGACTGGACCATGCTTTTGCCACAAAGGCTGGATCAGATGAWCCTTAAGGTCCCTTTCCAACCTGATATTCTGTGTTTCTTGCAAGAACAGCAATAATTTTAAAAAAACCCAAACMAACAAAAAAAAACCCCATCTTGAGTCCCAGATTTTAAAAACTGTATTTTGTATCTCTTGTCACATTATTTTGCTATTCAAACAAATTCTGTAAGTAGTAACAAAAAGCTTGTTAGTACTCAGCTAGAACATTAATTCCTAGCCAAAACAGAGAACAAAACAAGCACTTCTTCTACAGAAGAAGCAGTGAGATTCCCCATGTTTCTGGGCTTGTCAAGAAAGGACATGAACAAACCTTATCAAGATTAAGGACAACAGCATGTCTTTTAAACCAATGAAAGTAAAATCATTACCACAAACTATGAAAGGATATCATAGTTACTGCAAGCCCACAGACTCATCCCTTTGACATACAGAAAAAATATTATGTATTACACAAATAYTTTCTATGCATAGATAGGATGAAGTTTCGAAGCCAGATTCTCATTTATTTGAGAAAGGAAGTGTGTAAAATAAACAGTCACCTATTCAAACTAAATAGCAGTGGAAGGAAATCCAAGCCCTCTGCAAAATATCAGCAAGTCAAGTTTCAGAAAGGGTCACAATTCTTTTATGACAGATTCTCCAAGGCAATTATCATACTGAATAATGAATACTCTTAAAAACACAGCCTATCAGAAGAGTTGGGATTTGTTCACACAAGTGCAAGTCTAATCTCATGAACTTAGTTGCAACATTCATGAAAAGACTCACCCATGAGCATATGAATCGGAAACCTGGCAACGAGSCAAACTATATAACCACCAACTCCTAAGCACACAGGTATGCTTGCAAGAAAATGTGGCAATGACTTTTATTTGTAATATATATACATACACTCTTTTGCTTGTTTTTATTTTAACAATCAAGTTACCATAAAGAAAAAATATTTTGACATTAGTTCAGTTACAAGCTAAGAAAACTACTTTGCTATCAAAAATTCATACAAAATTGTTKCTCTTAATTAAGAATATATTTTGATGTTTCTCCTTTATGCAGTAGTATGAAACGCCTACAAACTAGAGATGAGACTGTCCTTCCAAAATCAGATTTGTGAAAAAATTCATTTACATGTTCATATTTTGTCTAGTTCAATTACAAACCTTTCACATTAGTGAAATCCATAAAAGAAAGAAGTTCTAGACTAGTAAAAAGAAACTTTTTTWAAATTAACACTCCAATGCTTATTAAGGATATATCAATGAATTTTTGGATAATGTAGGAACAGTTGATTTAAAGATTTCTTATGTATTATGTAGATGTTTTTCCAAATACAACACCCACTCACCTACTTGCATGCAGTAACTTGTCCAAGTAGCATTTTAACTCCTCCCAGACCACATCATCAGTTTCTTTAGCAAGAAGGCCCAAATTCCTAGTTCCCCACTCAAAAAGACTGATTTTTCTGATGTAAGATGAAAGCTACCAGGAGRTGAGAGGGGTGTGGCTTGAGGAGAAAAAATACAAAAGTCACACCATATAGAAATAGCAGACAATATTTTGGATAGGACTTTTGGACAGAATACTTTGGACACAACTTTTTTATATGTCAATTATATAAATGTCAGTAAATTATAAATACTATATTTTRTTTTCCTAAATTTTCTTCCTTCTGGAAGACAATTTTGCAGGACAAGAAAAAAGATCACTATAGAATTTTCCAAAATGCTCAATCTGAAGTGCTATACAAGACATCACATAGACTTAGCTTATATTACTTCCTGTTTCAGACACTTATTTACTCATAAGTAAATTATTGAAGCTGAGGCCCAGACACTGAATCTCAACCAATTTTAGAGATGCAGTAGTTGAAAGTATTCAGGAAGACATCTGAGACTAAAGTAAAAAAAAAAAACAAAAAAAAATCTAAAGATAAATATTTTTTCAGGTCAGCATTAAAAATAATTCACAAAAATGTTTCACTGTCACATTTTAAGTCCTCCTTTGCCATTGATAAAACACAGAAAGAAAGCAGACTTTTAAATATGTTCTGGTGTAAAATAGGACAAGAAATTTGTACAATAAAATTTGCCCAGTTTATTATAATGAAGAAGCAGGTCAGCTATTTGCAGACTAAACACACTATSAGAAAGTCAGTACCAATTATCTGAAGTGGGGAAACACTTGTTTTTCCAATGGATTACATTGACAGTTTAGTATGAGACAAGTTATTTCACTAGGTAACAATACAAATCAATGTAAAATGAAAATACAGTAGTGAATCGCTGCAATAAAGTGGTTCTAAAAAATCCAACCACGATGAAAAGGGAGAAAGAATTTAGTATTACACATTAATTCCACTTCTGACACTTTTAAGTGTGTACGAAAGCATTAGGGTATGATCCCTGGGCAGGAAACATAATGCATACTCCAAACTCACCTTGGAGCTTACCTGCCCTAACTTTCAAATTATGTGTTTAATTTTCAAAAACACATAAATCCATCGTTTTCACCTAAACTGACTTCCAGCAATTCAGGCTTGAAATCAAGGGAGGTAAAGAYGGCATATGGAGGTGAAGATCATGGCTAAAGTCAGAGATGGGAGCCAGGTGACCAAATGACAAAGGACAGTAATTCTGCATTAAACATCATCACAGTGTATAATCATYACAGCATTTTTCAACTACAATCAGGACATTTTAAGTGTTAGAAAGAAGTGTACAACTTACACAGCAGAACCTCCACACCAGCCAGAAGAGATTTGTCATTTCCTCAGATCCGAATCACATCCTATGCTTCCTTTCCCTTTTTTTATTCAAGAGGTACCTTCAAACCCTTCCACAAGATAGGGATGTGGGTCTGGTGATGTGCAGCGCTTTTCCAAAYACGGCTGTCTGCTATTATCAAAGGTGACAGCCTCAGTGACTCAAATGTTGGATTTCTGTCTTTTATCCTCCAGAAGTAAATGTCCAGCTTTTGAATCAGAATTTAGCAGCAGGAAGGGATAACATCAATACGTCTCTTACTCAGCACATTTTTGGTAGGGTTTGGGTAGCCTCTGTAAAGCTGTTATATTTTATAAAGAGCACCATAAGCAGAATTATTTCTTTTAGTTTTTAAGCAAAACCCATAAAAAAWCTTACTGTCACAAAAATCCAGATGAGAAACCCAGCTTTTAGACTGCCTTTCAAATTATCTGCTCAGCAGAATTTTTTGCAGGGACATCTGTCTCTGTATCAAGACACAATCTGGTATGGCAATTCACAGAAGTGCCAGTGCTTGCTGGCAACATGCCCGCTCCAGAGGGTGGCAGACACAGCAATGTGGGGACTGAGGTTCAGCATTCTTGTCTTCTGAATACGAAGACAAGACTCTCTAATGACACAGAAAACTTAAATTTGGATGTTTTACGGTAAGAAAAAGAAAGCTGGAATTGCTCTGTGATGATAAAATACAAATATGTGCCAGAGATACTCAAGGGGAAGTTACTAAACAGGAAGTTGGTCACTGGGATATGACAGTGCAAAAATTCACCACTGAAACTCCATGGTCTAAACTGCACTTTGTATCCAATGATTAGGACATTGCTAAGTGTTAGCCAACAGTTYGTTAAAACACTCTAAAGTGAGTATGGATTTTAGATATAAGTGTTCTTCTGAAAATAAGGCTTGAAAACTCAATGTCAATTTTCTCTCCTCAGAGCTGGATTACTCTAACAGCTACTCATGCCAGCCCAGTRAGCACTTCTGAGAAGACATTTTTACAATCACCCTTGCATGTAATGATTTACGTTAAGTCACAGTGTTTGTGAGTAAAACAAAGAGCAGGAATACAGTGAATAAGTGCCATTTCTAGCTAAAGCCTTCAAGGAATAAAAGTGTGGTGTATCATGGGTATCAYGCATCTACCAAGTGATACAGAAATTAACAACACACTTCATTAGATCATTTCCTCTTGTTACTTGGGAGTAAAGCCTGACAGGTACCTGACTTTCAGGTAGTCCTAGAGAGGCATGATAGCACACCTAGAARCTTAACTCCCAGCTTAGGGCTGTATGCACTGTTTGCCTCCTCTATATAAGCAACCTGAAGCAACAGGAGTGAAAGTTTGTTGTGTAACTGGACAGCAGCAGGCACACAAATTCCCAAGTACCACAAGATAAGATGTGTTAGGATGCCAGGAACCTGAGCTGCACAGTTGCACTGTAGTTGTAAGGGGTTTCAATCATAAAAGCTTTATCTATTAGCACTGTAACTGTACAAAATGCATCAACAAAATCCCACTATGTCTCACATAGCTTTTGTTTCCTACAGGCAACCCGATGAAGGATAGCAAGCTACCTGGAACAAGTAGAAAGAAGCAATTTTGAAGCAGCAAGCATCAGTGTCACTATTGTAAGATGGCTCAGAAGCACCACAGACCCCTTTAYTCCTCACTCTGGCTCCATGATCCTTTTAAAGGCACTCAGAGGAGGAGACAGCTCCATCCATAGGTCAACTTTCCAGAAGTGAACAAGAATGGTTGTGCAGAGGAAGAGCAGRGAGACAGCATAAAAATGGTACAGGAAAAAAAGACCCTAATGCTGTTTAGTTGCATGAACTCTTCATGTGCTTTTAACATAACTGATATATGGCAGGTGATCTTCATTYCCTTGCCACATGCTCACCACACAAGAACTGTACCCAAAACCTCATATCTACTCACTGAGCCATCTCAAATTTGTTTTAACAGATTTTAATAGTTTATATGAAATTACCATTAAGGTTTTTAAAGGGGAAGACAGGAAGAGAAGACGCAGCAAGCATTTTCTAGTAAAAACAGGTAGAATTTATTCTAACACAATTTGTTGCTTTCCCCATGTGTTCAAATTTTTCTATCCATCCCTTTCTCGTAACAGCCAATTCAATATAATCTCTCCTTACTTACCTTGTACTTTCACAGGTGCTTTGTATCAGATGACAAAACAGCTCTATCATTTATCAGTCTTGGCACTGTACTTTGGCTACAGAGAATTAAGTGTCATCTGGCATTAAACTGCTAAGAAAAACACTTCCACTTTCTTTAAGTTATTTAGAAATCAGAGAGGGCTGATTGAATTTGATGATCACTGTGCTGCTTTTGGAGAATGACAAAAAAATCACGAACACCACCAGAAAAAAATRGAGCTGTGTTAAAACAAGCTATATTTAGCACTACGTGAACAAAAGCCAGTACTGCTCTCCTTTATCATGACACTGACAGTACCAAGCAGAATGCCTGACAGCTTTCCAGGGGGCTTCAGCAGCTACTGCTGATGCACTGCAGAAAACAGATTGAAAATGAAGCCTATTTGCACTATGTGCTTTCCTATCATCCAGCTTAAGATAGTTACGCAAAAAGATATCAGTTACAACTGCTCTTCCAAGATGCCATTTGAAAACAGATGYAGCATGTACCTCGAGTTTGCTTTCCTGCTAAGCACTGGTTGGTTTTAAACAACAAAGTAATACTAAATATCCATTAGCAAGTACAGAGAACAACCAGGTGTTCGGTGGCAGCCCCAGTTTTGTCAGTCAAAATGCTGTACAAACTAAGAATCAGAACATAAATAATAATGCCTATAAAAGAAACCAACAAATTAAAATCTACTTTAAAAAATCTGCTTTAAAAAAAAAAGTAGCTCTATGATGCAAATCTGCCAGCTAAACACAAAAGCTTATCTATTTATATAGAAGATGCAAAACCAACTTTTACATATAATCAAAAAAGGTCAAGTTGCTTTCTTGTTCAAAACTTACTAGATCTTACTAGCTCAAATCTTACTAGAACACTCTCAAAAATTAATTTCACTGATACTATAACTATTCATATTAAAAGTGAGAAATCACATATTTTTTCCCAAAGTTCTCTTGTACCTCCCACATAACAAATAAAATGCTTGTCTGTGTATGGTACCTCCAAGACGAGATATACCTGGTTTCTGGCAGCCAGCTGACTAGAAGAGGTCTTTTAGTTGGTTGTTTGGTAGCTCATGTTCAGCACAGAGTGATACTGACTGCCACTCAGATACACTTCATCTGGCAAGCTTCCTCTGTGTTTTAACTACTATAGCAAAACCATCCACTACATTTTCCAATGGCTCCACAATTATGTAACATTAATATAAAAACTCTTTTATCTAAAGGMGGTTATCCATGGCAGTTATAGTGCACTGCTTACAGAGGAAATGGTTAAAATATTGAAATATTGATAAAGTTTAAGTTTCCTRAAAAAAACAGTTTTCTGTAAAAGTGGATGTTGAAAATGCCTTCTTAAACTCTCATTCACTCATAAAATAAAAATGCAAGCTTACAGTTTACACTCAAGTACAAAAAGTAATATTGTACTTGGGTATTTATCTTCCTTTCTGAAGCATTCTTCTCTAAAATTCACCAATAAAGCTTTTAAGGCTACATTACCAATGAAGAATCTCATACTCTGCTGTCCTACATAAACCTGATGAAACAGTAAAAGACAAAAGATGTAACCCACATCTGTTAAACATAACAAAGACCTGCACAATATTCAATCACACTTGAAGAGTAAAGCACGCTGATTATAGAGCTCTGACACAAAAAAAACTGATACTAGAAAACCATTCCTAAAGAACACCAAGGATAAAGAGTGTGAAACACCTGCAAAAACTAACTCTTTATATACTTCTCTATGAATATGGGTATCCTGTGTACCCTGTATATAATTTATATATATCATTAGAGATTAATTCACAAGTGCTTCCATGATACAAGGCAGTAGCCACTCCATTACAGATTGGGAAAGCACAAGTTCATGCAAGGCCTCTTGTAACCACAAGAGGTCACACACCAAGATGTAAAGACAGCTAAAATCAAGAGCTAAAATCAAGCCCACCCATACCAGAGCACTGCTTGCAACAAATCATCACACCAGTTCTTGCAAAGTCATTCTGCCCTCAGTAAAGTTCACCAGGGAAAGTACACACCACAATTAAATAGGACACTTCAAAACCCTTACCCTGGAGTTGACTGTCAGGTGCAGTGCTTCCCAACTACAGTATCTCATTTTAGTTGCAGACAAACAGAAATACAATACTTACCACTTGTAGTTTTTACAACTTCTACTAATGAGTGAGCTACTGTAATCAACAAGTGGAATAAAACACGCACTTTCATACTTCTAATTGAAAGAGAATATATTTATAAAGCCTCATTACCTCTCAAGAAGAGAAATGCTTTGTGATTTTTCTTTTAATTAGCCTGATGAATTGAAAAAAAAAATCCATTAAAACAAACTCAACTTTTTCCTAAACAAAAGAAATTACCAAGTATCATCTTCTTAGGATGAAAGATTGCCCCAAACACGATGGCCTTACATCTCTTATTGCCCAGGATGCATAATTTGCTATTTGACACAAACCAGACAGTTCTCTTTCCAAGATTTCCTGAAATCACAAGTTAGAGACCAAGTGTCTTTCTCCCTTTTGTGTCTTTAAAAGAATGGATGGCATGCTTAGCTGTCTGTTCCTCTGTTTTTTCTTGAGACTGCCAGAGGATGCTTACACAGAAGAAACTCAAGTAGGCTTCTATCTCCCCTGCAAAGCTATTGTTCCTTAAGAATTTAGTCAGTTTAGACAAGGAAACAGTTACTATTTTAGCAGTCTTGCAAAACTGCACTGATTCATACCCAGACAAACTGATCAATTGTTCCAGGATTCTTTTGTGMATTCATCTACAGGATGGGGGGAAAGCCTAAGAAAAAGCACTCCACACTATTCTGGTCATTCGCTGAACTGTTACCATATTCAAAAAGTTTACAGCAGTGATTACTTGAGCTGGTAGTCAGGCTAAACTCAAAGAGTTGTCAGCCAGCGAACTCCTGAGGCATTCCCATTTCCAGGTAGGTTTCTTCAATAAGGAAAGGGAGGGATGGTGAAGAGAAGTACTTTGTAATGGTCCAGGTTTAATCTAGATTTTATAGGAAAACTTCAAGAAATTTTGTACTATGACATTCTTTCTGATGGACAGTAGAGACTTCGTTAAACACCAGAATGTGGCAACACTGCAGTTCTACAGTACTTTTCTGAAGAACTTGCTCCTTTCTTCCCTTCAAATACACACACCACTTCTCTAAAGGGATTTTTCTAAGAAAGCAGTATGGAATAAACTGCAAACTTCAAATTATGTTGATTTTTTAGTCAAAGAAAAAACAAGCAAACAAATAAATAAGAAAGAAACACCCCAGAAACAGTACAGTGGTTGTAACAGGTCTGTTTTCTTGTAGCAGTCCGACTTTCTTCACAAGTGATGGATCCACTGTGCTTCTCATGCACTAAAGCTTCTTTCAGGTGTTTTGTAAGGACAAAAGTTGGTAAGAGATACCTTACATATCATCAAGTAACAAGATTCACCAGCCTAGTTCTACCTCTCAGCTCTAAAACAAGAAAAAACTCTTACAGATTGTCTCAGCAAATAATGGAAGTCGTACATTGAAATCTTGCAAGAAGGTTTTGTTCCTGTAGAAATCCAGATGGACTGGCTTAGTTCTAGGCTTAAAGCTCACTTTTGACTCCCACTCTTTCCCACCATTAAGAGCTTACAGATCTACAACCAGAAAAGTGAAAATAAGATTCACACCTAGTACAAAGTACAGCTTTCACTGAAGTAGATAGAAGTTGTTTTCAGCCAAGATTTCAGCAGCACCTCCAACTGAAATCATTCACTTCAATAGTAATTCTAGTGCATATAAAATAATATAAAAATAGCACTGCTAAAAAAATCCAAACCAACAAGATAAACCCTCACCTACAGCCTGAGGTAACACATGATGTAACACTACTTCATTGAATCATAAGTTAATGCCTCTGCTAGATGCACAACACTGCTTCTATTCTTAAGTTAAATACCCAAAAGATGAAGGTGAAAAAATYATGTGGCTTCAAAATTTTGACTTTTTTTGAGGGAAAAAACCCAACATAACATAAAAAACCCCCTAAAACTTGGAGTATGGAATTGGGGTATTGAAGAGCACATGCCTGCATGTACAAATGATGAAGATCAAAATGAAATTCTAAAAAAAAAGTATCAGTGAAGTCCCATTGCCCCCACATGTAGAACATACTGAACACTATCAAGGGATTCTCTTGGTTTTTAAAAAATTCTCCAGAATTAGATGTTGTATATAAACATGGCAGAGACARACAAATCAATTCAGACTAACACAAGCTCTAGAGAATGCTAAAATGCTTTTTTTAGCACACTATTATTTTTGTTGTATTTACCTTTAYAGTTTTTTTTCCCTCTTAAAGATCATCTAAGCCACCTGTCACTACAAAATTATCATATTCACAGGATATGACAATATTCCCAACATCAGAAGGCAGTATTTTTACAACAGGAGAATATAATTTCAGAAATCAATATGCTAGTTACCAGTCAATATGGAATGGAAGTATTTATAAAAGCCTTGAACTTTGGAAATCCCATTCAGAAGAATGTCAGTTCTTTCTATCTACCAGTTCCACCTGTTTTATTATTATTACACAGATTTAAACAAACATGTGCACATGGCTCCAGGATATTGTTTTTCATTTTCATACAGCTACAGGGGGGAAACTCTATCTCAGAGGCACAGCTGAAGTGTGATTTCTGGAATAATGGGGGGTGGTGGGGGGATTGAGSAAAGACAAAAAAAGGCACAGCTGTTGCATAGTTGCTTATGGATTTTGCTACATTTTTAACACTCCTGATTAAATTTCCAATCTTGCAGAAATACATGAATGCTTATCTACTAGCAATTACATTCTGTCAGAACAAAAAAATTAGGTGCTTTTCTGTAAGCAATTTCTAGCAAGATTAGGGCACATTTTTTTTCTCCTATTGACTGAAATACCAGGCAAACCACAGAGCCTTCATCACCCCATTCCACATGCATGTGTACAAATAATGTCACAAGAGATAAGACACAATTGAGTAAACTTTATTGGTTCTGAAAGACTATGCATTTCCTTCATTATAACTAACTTCTGTGCAAACAAAGACAAGCTCYGTGCATTTAAGATAAAACTATGCAAAACTGCTTAAAGCTTTGTGCTGGAAGAAAATCTGGCTAGATCATGCAGACTGAGAAAGGCAAGGTGGTCTCAGCCCCCACATCTAACCATGGTGAGCTTAAGCATATATTCCAAACATGCACACAAAATATATTATTGCACACATGGCCAGCCATGGGGCAAGCATGGAGGTAGAGGGGGAGAGTGTCCTAATTTAAAACCAACACATTCCTAGTGTCAGGTCTTGAACTCAATTTCCTTGTTCAAACAAGGTCAGAAATTTACCTAGGATTTCTATCTGAATAGCAACTTCCCCAGATATCAGGGAAAATATTCAGAAACTGACCACAAAATCTCATGTGCCAGCCAGCTCTTTTTTCTCACAGTTGTATTTGAACAGGGAGATTTTAAATTCCATAAAAACCCACCACAATTTYAGAGTACAGCTGAACTTATGGCTAAGTTGATACAGCAGAATATGCTCAGAGCTAATACTCTGCAGGGCAGTTAAACCAGTCTTCTCTACCGTGACAGACTTTGTGAGTCCACAGACTCCAGTGGAATAGGTTCATCTTGCCATTTGGTGGAAAAGCTCTTTGCTTTGTTACAAACTAGGTTTATGTTGCATCAAAACTAAACAAACCCATCCCATGACTGCTGTAGGGAGAGAAGAGCGCCAGCAGAGCAAGATTATTCTTTTCAGCATTGAGCAAACTTAACATCCTCAAAAATTATTAGCATTACCTTAGATAATGTTCTAATCTGTTCTCATAAAGTAACATAAACTAAAAGAATTCCCAATTTACCCTGTTCAAGTCGTTTTCCCTTCAAGAACTTCTTCAGCCCATGTTTAAAGTAACTATCTCTCTTTTCATCTTTTTCAAACTTACTCTAATTCTGTGATGTCCTAGAGGGCAGTATTACAGTATTATTTGAGAAAAGCATGTTTCTTTCTTTAAGGTAGTCTTTTTTCTTTCCCCTCAGTCCTCCTGTAATCCTGCTTGTTTTCTGCTCAGAAGGGAGAAGACATAGCAATGATTAATGACACCACTATAATGGAAGATCTCAAGAGTGCACCCAAACATGCACTCCTATAAGTGACCTAACAGGGTTATAGTGGGAAAACAAACAGAAACCCTGTTTCTGTAAGGAACTGTTAGAATGTGAAATCTGAACACAGAGTCAAAAGGCTTGGTGTGATGAAAAACAAATCAAATCCATTAATAAACATGAAAAAGAAGCCCCCAACTCCAAACTACTACTACATCATTAGACAGACACTCATTAAAAAAAACACATGTTACATACTGGCTGGTTGTATCTAAGATACCAAAATTAAAACCAACCAACCAACCAAAAAATGTTGAACAAAAAACCAACCACACAAAAAAGACGCACAATTCCTAAAGCCATAAAAGAAAACACTGTGAACAATTAAAAGTTGCATTGAATACATAAACACACTTTATTTTTTAAGTGTCAAATGTCAAAGCTAATAGGTATCAGAATCAGAAGGGGAGTTGATTTTTTCAGTTGAATCTAAAATATTATTATTTTTATGTTAATATCCAAACTAATAGCTAGGCAGTCAAGAAAGAGAAAAAAAGAGCACATGTATCYTTATACTAGAAAGGAAAACAAAAACATCTTCAATCCACAAGGACTTAAAGATACTCAAAAGGCACAGTATTGTCACTAGGCTGTCTTCCCTATTCTTCTAATGCACCCCATCTATTGTAGTTAATGGTTAAAAACTGTCACACAAGTCAGCACATGCTGAGCATTTTGCTTAAAAAACATTAGTAGAGGACCCCTTTCCCCAGAACAGACTTAAATGTCTAAATAAGCCGAGGAATGTTATGAACAAAAACAGCTACAGGTTAAGAAAAGTTTTTTGCATACTGTATGTGCATAGGGGGGAGAAAGAGAGGTACATTGGTGGACTTGTACAATACATACCACCTTAATGTATAATTTCCTGCAACATCAAAGCCCTTTTTAAATATGAGATGGGCGTAAATTGCTGAGTTTTTGTTGTTATAATAATTTTTCTTAAAGTGAATGTTTTTCTCTCAGGTAATATTCCCATTACATAATTTGGATACTCTTCTTATGATTAAAAATAAAGCTCTGCAAATTTTAATTGGTAAAAACCTTCTAACTATTTAATAAGTCYGTTTTTTTACTTTAGGGATTTTTGCTTTACCTTTTTTTTTTTATACTTACGACAATTATCAAGACTTTGTCATTGCACTTAAATTACATGAAGTTATGCAATTGGTTGATCTAAAACATACTTTATGCATTTAGTGAACAATGCAGTGGAATTTAAAAAAAAAAAAAAAGCGACACTGAAACTCCAGTATGGGGATACATAAAAATTATTCAATATGAAGCAAAAGTCACTTACCTTCCAGTCTCATGAATTACTAAAATAACACTGGATAACAGTATGCACGGAGAGATGCTTATGATCTTTAGTGAGGGCTGAATAATCTTCGYGTAGATGCTGCGAACAGCCCCTGTATGCATACTGACATCATCAGTAAAGACTTCGAGGCAAAGGATACTATGGTAACCATGCAATGCGCTGAGAGAGAAGCCTTTAATTGCTTTAACAACTTCCTGAGGCTTGTGCTACTAGGTTTCCATTTGCTCAGAAGGAAATTACCGATGGCACAGAGGCAGCGAGTGTGCTACTGTGCAGAAAACAGCCCTGCACTGAATCCTGATTTTATTAATTGTGACATGATTTTTTTAAATGACAAGTGTCATAGCTTGAATCCATTATTGAAATCTTCTGACATCTGCAAAATGTCAGCAGTCACAGGTCAAGAAGCAATACTGTCAGGTAGCAATTTTATAAGCATTTCTATTTACTCTATTTGCATGCATTTGCACAATCATACTGGGTATCTTCTTCAAGTCACAGCAGATTTTTAAGTATAGAATGTTCTTCTGCACCAGGGAGTAAAACAAAACAACAAAACCTAAAGYCCAGCTAATACTACAGCTCGTGTATAATATAAACTGACAGGCTGAGAAACAAAGGTATCATGTCTCTTTCAACTTCAATGACTATTAATCAGTAGATCACTTAAGAAGGACAAAACTGCAGGAAATATTACCAGCAGTGACATGATATGGCCCAAAAATAGCTGAATAAGATGATTTTGGCTGTTTTCCASAAAGCTGGACTACTATGTCTTTGTTTTCCACACAAATCACTCAGCAATTTGTATTTTTATTAATTTGTTTTCTCAAAACTGAAGAATTACTGCTGACTAACAATCCAGTCAGAATTACAGAGTTAGTCAGGATTCCCCCAGTTTGGAGTATCTAGAAGGGCCACCACAAACAGATTTTTTAATCAATGTCATTGTTTCAATTCTAACATTAATCAAACTCTTGTGAAAAATTATGCTTTCCACAGTTCGGTTGAAASTTCTGATCATCAAATGAATAGGTAAAGAACACTACTGAGCCAACCACTTTCACAACTAGATGTCATTTGGTCTTGCCAACCAAATTTTGCAYGCTTACTTTAAAAAAGCACATGGCCCCCTTTCCAAGCACAAGTGCAAATTCCCTCAGATGCTTCACACACATGCTGCTTTTCATAGGAAATTTTCTGCACACACACATCATTTCAAAACCACTGATCTAAGGAGCATGGTGTGTTGCCCTCCACCCCAGTATCTTCATGTATGTAATGCCACACACACTTCAGGGAAAAGGTAGAGAGAGAAATAAAAAACAGCTGGAGACTTGCCTTTATCACAAAGTTACAGCTCAGTTAAGTTCCTCCTATCTGCAGCAATGCAGAAAGCCATAACAATGTTGATCCTCTATTGAGATCAGTATTATGTCCCCAATGGACACKAACAGCACTCACCCATGCATAAATACAGAGAAAAACAGCAGCTGAAAACCATAGCTTAACAAGAGCAGAAGACTGTATCCTTTCTGTTCCCTCCAACTCCACCTTTAGAGACTGATACTACAAGCCAGGTAGCTCATGTTAGGAAGCCCAATAGTCAAAAGAGCCACAGCAGCAGGAACAGTGAAACGTCTAAATCCAAGGTATATGAGATGTAAAGGTGCTTACCACCTCAAATTAATTTCCAAGGTAATAGCTTAAAAAAAAACAAAAAAACCAAAAAAAACCACATCAGCCTGAAGCCAAATATAAAAGCTTGTTCTAAAATTGAAACACCAAACTCTGACTATTGAGTGGAAAATACAGTTAAAAAGGATGAAAATGAAAAACACACATTATTTTAAATTGCTAGAGCCTTTAAAGTGACATTTTTTCAAAACACATTTACTACAGTCTCTGTCCTGTTTTGGGAAGGGGAAGATCAGACAGTAGCTGCAGATCTAGTAAATTACATCCAACCTCTCAGAGGATGTAATAACAAATAAATCCAATAAACCCAACATCTCAGTTGTTTTGATTTAGTAGCTAAATGACTGTCTCAGTKTTTTCCAACTAGAATCTCAGGTAGAAGTATTTCTCTGGGCCAATTCCAGAACTTCATCTCTAGTTAACTCACTTGACTACTTTAAAAACTAAATAAAAGTCTTCATTGTCCAATCCTTGAACAATAACTTAATTTAGTATGGAATGCTAATACTGTCAGGGGCAACATCCCTCTTGTGATTGCTACAAGAAAAGAACCAATTTAGGCTAGGTATCAAGTAGGAAGACAGTTATTGGAGGCGGATTAAACATACAGGTGACAGTTTTTCATTCTTCTTATTATTTCTTTGAGTTGAATAAAGTCTGGTTTCAAGAGGGCAAGAAAAAAAAAGAAACCACAATAAGCAGTCATTTTAATTTTGTGTGTCTGTAAATAGCCACAAGCTTAGGATGTCAGCACAGAATAGGACTGCAAATAACGATGCAATGGCATGTAGAAAAACCATCTTGACATCATTTCTGAGGCCTCATAGAATGGTTTCCTCTTATGCCTGAACTTCTAGGACTATTATACTAACACTTCACAATCGTTCAAMATTCTCATTTCTACAGCAATAGAAAGAATCAAAGAGTAGCTCAAGCAATCACAACAGCATATTCTGAAGTCCTGCTTTTATTAAGAGAGATTTCAATCTATTTCCTGGCACTCTTCCATAMATCTCTTATACTCCCCAAGAAGGTAATCTGAGGGCTGGAGCATCTCTCTTCTGAAGCCAGACTGAGAGAGTTCAGTATGAGCTGTTCAGTCTGGAGCAGGGAAGGCTACAGGGAGACCTTACATCATGTTCCTGTACCTAAAAGGGGTTAATAAAAAAGTTGGAAAGGGATTTTTTCAGAAGGACATGTTAATACAAGGGGAAATGGCTTTGAACTGAAACAGAGTATGTTTAGATAATATGTATTAATGTTAGGTAAGTTAAGAGGTGGTGAGGCATTGGCACAAGTTGTCCAGAGACAGCTTGGATGTCCAATCCCTGGAAGTGTTCCAGGCCAGGTTGGATGAGGTTCTGAGCAACCTGGCCTAGTAGCAYGTGTCCCTGTCCATTGCACAGGAGTTCAAGCAAGATGATCCTTAAGATCCTTCCAACCCAAACCATTAAACAATCCTATCAGTTTCTATAAAGTATCTCCTCCATACTGAAATCTGGGCATATGCCCTTAAAGGCAGTAACTGTCTGCCTGCTAAACAGGTAGGTATAGAACAACCTGTAAGAGGAACCACTTTGCACAGTAATGAACATTACCCTGATGGTTAAAATATTGCTGCAAATAATAAKAATAGAATAATTAAGACTCATTTGGCAAAACAGCTAATACTAAATTAGTATTGCACGTAAAAACCCAAACTATTACAATGATGCAATGTAAAGGGATAACAAATACCAAGTTAAATTAGAAAATATTTTTAATTATGAGATTATATATGAAATAAAACACAATTAAACTAAATGAGAGATTTCTCTGATTTTCCATGGTGACATGTTGCCAAAACAGAGCTACAGTTCTTGTCACAATCAACATCAGTGGCAAAAAGGAGACAAAGTATTCTCCAGCAGCAACTCCTTACTGTACTGCATTGGTTCCTGAACTTGGAACACACACACATGTAATTCAGAATTGTGCATTACAACTACAAAGAAATACACAATAATATACAGAAATTGTATACAGAGAAGTGTTTTAATTACTTAATGTGGTTCTACCATCAAGTCTGCAAATCTGGCTCTTACTTAGCACCAGTTCCACTTCAAACATCCAKACTGGGCAGTCCTAGAAGTCTTTCACAGAAATAGTGTTAATAGCAGAATGCTCCACAACTTCCTTTTTACAGACATGGATTATTCCTGCACATATCTTCACAATAAACACGTTTGCAGATATTGCAATGCTGGAGGAGGGGACCACTGCGCACAAACTTCTGGAACAACCACCACCATCATCARTCTCTTCAAGGAAAGGCAGGGGGTGGGAGCAAAGCAGCAGTACAACTGTGTTCTCAACTGGCCACCTTGTTGGTCTCAGCTACACAAACCTTTTCCCCTTAAAGGCCTGCAATACACCATATTTTTCAAAGTCTATGCATCCCTTTAATCAGCCCTCTTAAAAGAACATCTCCTGCCTGGGCAAGTGTGTTTTATGTAAAACAGAGCCATAAATTACAAAAAATGAACACCAGAATGAGATAGGATTTTACTTCTAAAAGAGATACAGTGTAAACTATTAACRAATCGTACCTAGGCACTTGTATTGATATGTTCACATTTAGCAAAAGTCTAATTGCTCTGTAGGTCTTTTCAACACTTTAAGTACAGCTCTGAAAATTAAGGTCTACTTGTAACATTGAACCCCAATTTCTGCATTTCAAGCAAAAATTTCAAAGTAAATCCCAACTTTGCATCATCCAAAAATTTTAGTCATGCTCTGTCCAGCTGTTCCTCACARAGACACTGAAAAAGAAACAGGTATTAACCTTCTTCCACCACCTTAACTTTATGCATACTCAATGTCCAAATGCCTTCTTCAGCTCCGAGGGCTGGCCCTCAGTCATGAACTGCCAACATTTCTTTATTGCTTTGCTGATTTGAGGGATGACTCAAAGTGCACCAAAGGTCAGCTAAACGCTTCAGAGAACCAAATACCCATACTTCAAAATTCTTCATTCCACCCCACTGTCCTGCACTTTAACACTTTCTTTCCAAGGAGCATGCTAAGTATTACACTGCCTCCAAATCTCAAAGAGGTCTCAGTGACACATCCAAACCTAACTAATTCTGGAATCAGAAATTTATTGAAGAAGGGCTTTTTCACAATCACCCCATTTTCTGATGCCATGAGTTATGAAAATACCTCGGCATGCTTATGGCACATGAGCAAATTACTTTCCATTCATGTTCCCAACCTCAAACTCTACCACTGTAAGATGAAGTTTGGGACAGTGACCTTTTGCAAATTACCCTTCCAGACAAGCAATTCCTAAATGAAAAGAAAATGAGAGAATTTGATATCTGGCTACAATCTCTCTCCTGTAACTACAAAATGTCTGGCAGAGGGGCAGRTAAAAGGATTAGAATATTAGACCTAGTTTTCATTCTGAAGTGATTTACAGTTTCACAATTAGCACATCTCCACATTAGGTGTTTTACAGAGGAAGTGTGTTATTTCTGTCTTTCAGCAGCTCCTCTCTAGCCTCTACACAGAAATATAAAAGGTCATTTTTGATCATGGAACCCTTAATATTTAATTAGAACATGTGAATGTCTTGCAGAACAACGGGTAGGCAAGCTGAGCAAGGCAAGGCACATTTACTAATTTAGCTAAGCTGAGACAGACTTCACAGTGAAATAAGCAACTTACACTCCTGGTAATTTTTTGATTCTGGTCCTACAGGTGAGCAAATACGGTTTATGGTGGAAGCTTTATTTTTACTTGAAGATGACTCAAAACGGCCAAATTTATTAGAAGAAAACAGACATGCTTGATTTAGTCAATTAAAATAAATCCATTGCACTACCTATGGATTTGTACCATAGGTAGTGCAATGAGAGTTATGGTAATGATCTCTGCAATCAAGAGCAATACATAAAGCTTTCTCAAATAAGGTTTCACATATAAACAAGAAAGCATAGATCTAAAAACTAGAAACAATGCCACTGTATCATGTTTTTGTTACTGATTTCTTTGCCCTATGCATAATAAACCTACGTAGGTATAAAGAATGAAAACGGATAAATTCTTGAAGGAGTAAAAACATATAGAAAAGTGCTTTTGATGGGGATTTATTATTTAAATGGAGCTTGCTGTGTCAGTGTGCAGAAAAAAAAAGTAAACAGAAGCTGAGAAGTGTAGGATATGGTGGTATAATTRTTATAGTTATTAAAGTTWACCAGAKTTATTATGTTTACCAGAAAGCCCTGTAGGAGGGCAGAGCTGCAGCCTGCACAGTTAGAGGCTGGCCGGGGGGTGAGAAGCAGCTAAGCAGGAACAGCAGGCTACAGCTGGTGCCCTTCTTCTGTTAAATTTTGGTTATGTCCAGTGGAAGCTGAAGGTATAAAAGTGGAGT
>CADDXX010000205.1:753843-774553 GCA_902810485.1 Alauda arvensis | reverse complement strand
TTTTCTACAGTAAAGTGACTTCCTCTGCATGCACAAGGGGGTCTGTGTGTCTTTGTTTCACCATTGCTACAGAGAAGATGTTTTCTTTATAGTATATGGGAAAGAAAGAGSTAGATGCTAAGAGAAGGACTTTAACTGACCTTCAAACAAAGCACCTTTGTGCTTATCTGCACATACATTTATTAAAAGATCTCTTTAGCTGTCTCAAATACAGCAACACAACCTACATACAGTTATAATTCCTTGGCTGAAATACCACAATTTCATTAAAAGCATATTCTTTTGCTTACATATAAACACTAAACTGACACAGAAAACAGTGCTTCAAGGCAGACAGCTGACTGCAGCTGTTCTCCCTCACATATTAGACAAAAGCTAACCCAGAGCAAGACCTGAAACTGTCAACAGCAATGACACCACTGAAATAAACCAACTCCATTGTATTACTGCATAWAATATTTTATATGCACATAGAGGCATGTAAGGGACCTTACTTGAACCAATCTCTTGGTCTCCTTATATGTTAAAAAATTAGATRAAAAGTCATACTAAACATCATGACATCACAACCCAGGGGAAGTCTAGAACAAGCAAGGTACATCCTTGATCATGTCAGGGAACACTTAAGCCAGATGGACATACATAAGTCCATGGCAYCCATGACCTCTACTCTTCATAATCTTTGATCAATCATGCCAACTATGAAAGGTGCACAAGGACTGATGGAATCATCTGCAAGGATGAGTAGGACCCCACTGAGGTTGTGAAGAATCTAACACTGGAGGTATTCAAAATCCATCTGGACAGGGTCCTGGGCAACCTGCTTTAGGTGGTCCTGCTGGAGCAAGGTGGGTGTACACAGTGAGCTCCAGAGATCCCTGCCAACAGTGATTGTTCCGTGCTCCTGCAAAGCAAACTAGTAGTTATTTTACYTTTCACTAGGTATTTTGAACTGGAAGAGATGTATGTGCAAACACAATGAGAAAATGTTAACTAGCTCTATGTAACTCATYCCACAGGACTATACACACACAGGGGTCCCCAGAATTATTCATGTATCTTAACATCAAGTTTTGATTTTTCACTGATAGTTTTAGTTGGTTTACATGCCCAAGTACTAGTAGTGAGGTGCCTGCAGGGTGGCTTCTGTGAGGAGAGAATGTGTCAAAAACATGTGGTACCACAGGACCAGAGCAGGGGACTGAGGCCCTCAGCCAGGGGGTGGTACCTCTGGAGAAGTACACTCACAAAACGTGAAAGTGTTGCACAGCAGAGTGTGAAAGCCACAAGTGAGGGACAACCCTGCAGATACCACAGACAGTGAAGAGGAGGTGCTTCAAGTAGCAGGGCCKGCAGCCCCTGAAAAGCCCCACACTGAAGCAGATACCAACCTTACAACCCCTGAAAGACCCCACATCAAAGCAGCTGGAGATGCCCTGAAGGAGGCTGCAGCCCACTGGGAACCTATTCTTCTGTATTTTCAACYGGCAATAAATTAAAGTAATTTCCCTCAAGTCAATCTCTTTGCTCATAATAGTAACTGATGAGTGAKCTCCCAGCCTTTACCTTGAGCTGTTCCACCTCTACTTTCTAACCTCATCCTGCTGAGGAGGGAGAGTGAAAGAGCAGCTGAGGGGGGATCTGGTGAGGCCAGCCAAGGCCAAACCATACCATATCCCATGGAGACTTTAAAATATTCAGGCCATACTCAGTAAGTGATTGACACAACTGTTCAAACTCTGATTTCACCAAAGTAGTAATGCAGCTGTAGAACCAGGCAAGTTACTTTTAGATGCGACTATGCCAATCTAGCCTCAACTGGAATTTCAATTTGCAGTGCAGAAMATGGTCAGCAAGTGATAATTGCTGCCCTTGACAACTACTATCCATTCACTAAAAAACAAACACAAAAAGACCCAATAGCCACAACGTCAAATAGAAGTAATAACCAGATGTAACACTTGACAAAGATCGTACCTCAAAAAGCACCTGGTCTAAGCACCAGTTCATTGCTAATAAATTAATATATGCTATGATAATTGAAAAGAGATTACGTATTCAAATAATGTATACAGACATATAGTAACTCAGAAACTCCTCCTAAGCAAATGACTGCAGGTTGTATGTAGGTCAACTTGTCTTGACAGGGATGAAAAGACAAAGTAAGACACAAATGCTGATCTTCATGATTTGAACATCAACCAAAGAAAAGTTTTATTGTTTAATGAAAACCACAATAAGACGACTGAGCCCTTTTGTGAATGTACAGGTACTTAGCACTGACCAAGAGAATGACCATCACATACTATTAGAAAATACATTAAATTCTCTGCAAATATTTGCTCCTGAAAAAATTTAGTAACAGAAATTCAGAAGTTCAGGTGCAGTTTTCAACAGTGGCCTTTTGAATTCAATGAAACAATAACTCCATGTTGATTTACCCAACTCATTTCTCACCAAAAAAAAACCACCAAAAAACCACAAAAACCCACACATGACAATATTAAATAAAATTTAGGGGATGTTTTTTATTCCTTCAAACAGCAAACTAATGAACTATTAAAAAAATAAAAATACAAAATCCCAAAATCTACAGAAACCCTGACCAATTTAGAAAAGCCAAAACCAGGTAAAAACCTAATTTTAATGCATATTTTGAAGACATATCTAAGGAASCTGAGAGTTACTTTTAAAAACAACAAAAAATGAAAGGTAGAAATAAAAAAGAAAAAAAGAGGAAAGCCAAAACACTCTCAGAAATGTGGGAAACACATTAGATCACCCTTCAGTAATATTATTTTTAATAGACAACTACTATAAATGTGACTGACAGAAAAAATAAGAGGAATCAAGAAGACTACAAGCACCAAAATCACCAGCTCTAACATTCTAATACTTCTGGGGGTATTGTCAAAATAGCCCTCCTTCTCCTCACTGACATAAAAGATTTTGACAAGATAAGGTCAGGTGACAGATCCAGTTATCTGGATAAAGGATAATAAAAGCAATAAAGTTATCTTTCCTTTAGTTTCCTCCCTCTCCCAGCTTCTTTGCTCTTGTAGARAAGAAATGCACAGATTTCAAGTTGGAGACTGCCTGACTAGAGCAAGGGAGAGAGAAATTAATGGGAACAACTTTGAGAAAAATATAACCTGTATCAAAAGTTTTTTTTGCTTTAAAATATTGATTTAAGAAATAATAAAAAAAATTATACTTGTTAAACAGAGAAACAGAACAAGAATAGAGTAACAGGCCAAGTAAGAACCAAYAAGGAGGATGGGGATCTGGAGCCAGAGGGGCAGTAAATAACRGTGACAAAGGTGGCTTTAATCCAACTACCTCTTTTACTGGCTCATGTTTTTTGTCAAGATTASCAACAAACCTTAGTAACTACAGATGGTATCTTATATCTGAAACTGCCAACATACCAAGAAACATGAACCCTGAAAGCCTTTCATATGGTATTTCAGTGAGCACAAATTCTTCAAAAACTACTCACATTTAACAGTCTATTTTGTAAATGTATTGTGTACAAATATTCACTAAATAGAAAGACAGAACAGAATCTCAATAGAAGAGATTATACAGAATAGGTTACCTAAGGATTGAGAACACTATTTGTAGCAGTAAAACCTTCAAATGACCCAAAGAAGACAGGAAACTGTACTTATGCAAACAAATACAGCTGGGTTTGATATTAATTAAATCATTAATCCTTTCTGTTTCCAAGTTCAGGTCCTAGGCGTTACATCTTCCAAAACCAGTCAAATCAAGGGAAAATACTTGGCCAAGGTTGGATGCTCCTGATTCACTGTTAGGCTCTAACAGCAGATACTACATAACACTGGAAGTTCATATAGAGGTACCACCCTAATGCAATCACTCCTCTCTCTGGGATGTGACGTGGCCATCAGAAAAGCCCCAGCCCAGATTTCCAAAGTTATCTAAGCAACAGTATTGGCTTGAGAGCACTTTGTTACTATTGTTACACTAAGCTCAGGTTTTATTCCACTTTATCTAAGAGCTCTAAGACCAGTGGCTCACACTGGTAATGCATTTTTTTCAGTTTCATT
Organism: Alauda arvensis; assembly: GCA_902810485.1. Lineage (NCBI taxonomy): Eukaryota > Metazoa > Chordata > Aves > Passeriformes > Alaudidae > Alauda > Alauda arvensis. The sequence continues at coordinate 770,480 of CADDXX010000205.1, read as the reverse complement.
TTATGCAATTTAAGTATCAGAGATGGCAATAAAGGAAGTACTTCAATGAAAATTGACTTCCCTAAACAGAAGAGAGATACTATTCCAYGCCTGTTAGATCCATTTCCTACATAGTCAGAGTTCTGGATATAGAGCAAGACCATTTGAAAAATAAATCAAACCAAGAAGTGTGAGGGGGACAGAAAAACATGCAATGAAGACAACAGCAAAACTAGCTAGTGGGGCAACTATTCTGAAATATGAAAAAGTAGCAAAGAAAAGCCTAAATCTWCAAGTAGAATATGAAGGTTTAACTACTATAGTAAAGTACATTTTAAACAGAACCTAGAGAATGAGTGACAGTTCTCATGAGACATGCTTCATCTGAAGTGCTGATATTCATTTAATTCCTATGTCAACTTACAGAAATTCACACAAACTGGATGACAATCCTGCTCATAACATGCCACCAGATCTTCCAACTACAGTGCACTATACCTCTACAATTATAGGCTCATCTTGAACTGTTGTACAGCTCACAAGTTCCATATCGACAGCAGTACAAAGAAATGGTCCTTTAAAGTATGAGATTACAACCAAAGTTTAGTTATGAAGATTAGTTAAAATTTATTTATATACAAACACTTAAGGGGAAGTAACAAAAAATAACATAATGTTTTCATCATATTCCTRAAGCTTAAGGTTGCAAAACAGAATAAAAAAATTCAAAAATAATGAATCCACTGAGAATGCTAACAAGTTTTCTACTACTTCATTGGGTAAAAAGGGAAAGAACCGGTACTGGAAGCTAATTATTTACTCCTAAGGAGCAAGAACTGGATAGGGACAAACCTTAGTAAAAGCCACTTGGGGAAGACCCAAGAAGCAAACATTTCCATACAGCAAAGGTCCTCTCTCATGATCAAGCAGTGGTGTAAGACTAAGCACAGACGCTTGAGAGAAACTATGTCAGGTCAAAGCAAGTTTTCCAAAACAAATTGCTTCATACTTACAATTAATTTCTGATCCAGCAGCTACTGCAAGAAATACTCACAGGTAATCAACTGAACAGACAACTTTTTGCTACATTTGCTAACTATGAAACACATTTTTCGGCAGGCAACAAGAGGGTAAAGAAACACAACAGTATCAAAACAAATAATKACTACAGTGCACATACAAGACCCACATGGCTATTGAAACAGCAGAAGTATATCCAACAAGTTGGTAAGACTTTTGCAGGTGGCCAAAAAAACATTACCAATTCTTTAACACATTGGTAGCTTTGATGCCTATTTTTTATCAAAAAATAAAATAAAGGGACTAAGTATGTAATTTTGCCTCCAGGCTGATTAGATTAAAAAGCCARGTAAGGCAAGTGGAAGGACTGAATTGATCACCAATTCACTGCACAAGCCCACAATTTCCACTCATCTGTATCATGATAGAAACTAAAGTACACAAATCAATYTAGTAATATAGATAATGTATGATTGAATTATCTATCTGCATCATCCTCAGGAATAAAAGGCCAAGTATCAGACACAGCATACTGTTAGAAGATCAACCTCCATATCTCAGTCTTTTGAAGACCACAGAGAAACAGTAATGGATGCCTAAAAGCAGGTATTAATAATTTTTTTCTGCCTTCACCACATGCAAAGCAGACAATTTGGTAGCTATTTACTTTGTTCAACTCAATTTCTTTTTGAAGATGAAGATCACACCATATAAAAGCAGTTAAAAAGAAGAAGAATGTACACTCAGTATCTCATGGGAGGATAAAAGCAGGTATCAAACTTATCAGCACAGTCACTCCAGCAAAAGTATCCGCCARTGTGCCCCACGCCAGCCTGTGCTGCATGCAAATGGCCATCATGAAAGACACACTCCTACTTTCTTGTCAGAGGGAGATATATTGTGAACACTCCTGTAGATGTATCCTCTGCAACAGAAAACAGTTACACAACAGGAAATGCTTCAAGTTTTACTCCACTCTGGAATCCCAAAATACAAAATTGACAGGAAACCATCCTTTCTTTATGAAAAATATAAACAAGGAAGAAAGAAAAATAGATAAACATACACAAACAAATCAGGACAGTGGCTAGACTGAGTATACTTACCACTTTTCTATTCAGCAGGAAAAGAGCACTCCTGGTATATCACAACTATTCCCTACTCCRATTTGGTAGCTCACATACCAGATCTGGGTCTTCCCCACAAACGTGAAATGGGTGGCTGAGAGCTCGCAGAAAGTTAACAAACCTTATATTGTGTTGGCAGTACACTGCAACCTTCATATCCACCAGTGGGTGCTGGTTCTGATGGCTGTAAGCCTGAGGTCACTGTATTTTGCAGGATTCCACCCTTACACCTAATATACAAACTAATTATAATTAATCACTTYGAGAGACAGGGAAGGGGAGAAGGTAGAAACTTATTACACTTCTTTGCTATTACAGCTGGGTTCCTACTTGTCTTTCCCGGCAAAGTGCAGGTAGCTTAAGTACATTAATACATTACTGGGTATGACTTGATGGCAGGAAAGGCTTTGAAGATAAGAGGAGGGCAAATATTCTTTTGAGGTTCTTGCTATCAGTGTGAAAAAAGTTGTTACAGATCCTGCTGATTTGGAAACTTCCTCAAAACAGATTGCATTAAAACAGTACAGGCTAGACAAAGGCTACCTAAAGATCATCCAGATCATTACAGCTRCCAGAGGCTGGAATCATTCAGATAGCCTGTTCTTCACTTCAGCAGCCCCATCTAAACAGTRAGGATGCCTGACTGCTCCCAGAGARTGMCAGCTGGTTACTGACTGCTAGACAAGGCTGCCCCACACAGAGGTGAAGTGCCCAAGTGCTCTGAGCCAGAGAGCTGTATCCGAAGCTGTGGCATGGGATGCAGTGAAGGCTTTCTTTGGAATTCTAGCTGCTAATGAGCCAGAGGAGCAATCCTCACACTCATGTCGGGTTCAGCAACACAGCCCGCACGGTACTGCTGCAAAGGTATCTGCACAGACCCACAATGTGCCCTGGGCTGGTGGGTCAGTTATTTGAAAGACCTCAATACATACCCACACTGTAAATCACTCTGTTAGGGGGATGATGCTACCCACATCACTGAACTAGAAGTGGGAGAAGCTCTTAGCAATGTCACTGAAACAATGTAAAATCATGGCTGGGAAATGAACCACAAGAAAATTCAGAGAACTGCCACAGGAGTAAAATTTGAAAGAATAATTTGGCAGGCACTTTACAGAATGTATCCTAATCAGCTGAACAAATCACACTTTATATAGTAGAAATGCAAAGTAGAAACACAGAAAATTCTTGGTTTATGATGGTTTCAGAGGAAACTTATATCATATTTGGCTGAGATACAGAAATCATTATATAACATAATAAGAAAAAAAAGGTCAAGTGGAAATGGTGCATTTCTAAGCTTATAYCTCCCAGCCAAAACAAACCAAGTGCCTTACAGGAGGAAACAGATAAATTGYCCTAGGTAACAACAGCATGCCTCTACTTTGGGCACAGCAGTTCCCACCATATGASCAATTGACCCAAGAGGAGAATGGGTGTTTCACTCATTGGACAAGAAGAAATGTGAAAGAAAAACTGCAGTGGAAAGCAACATCCTTTGAAATGGCTGAGCAAATCTTCCTAACCTATCAAGGAAAGGGAGGAGCAAGCCATATGTTAAATTAATGGCTGTATCTAGGGTGTTGGAAGAACAGTGAGCTTCAGAAATCTTTTTTCTGACTCTTGGGACATATACAAAGATTCACACTGTGGTCTAGGAGGTGACAAGCAAATGACTGGAWGATACATGGTAAGCCTCACGAGGGTTTGATGTATAAAAGCATTGCTTACTTAGGCATGAGAGCCCTGTAGCCTATATACCGCAAATCATGGCGAGCTGCTGCAGGAACACAATGCTGGTGCTGGTCAGCTACCTACAATAKGTATTTCTTCAATAACCACTAGTGAGGATGTGTTGGTTGAGTGGACTCTCCTAAGAAATCAAGGCATTCAGGGATATTTGCCATCTACAAACAGGGACCAAATGAGAGGCAATCCTTGCTCCAGAAAGACCATTCAAAATGTYTTCCAAGAATATCTGCAAATAATAGAAACAAGAAAAACTGCCACAACAGCCCTAGGGAAAGATAGAGCACTAGGTGGTTGGTCCCAGGCCACACCTGACAAACATTACACTGGGTCACTTCCAAAAGGGTAATAATAAATGGTGCTGGTACATACATGTACAAGCACCTGACTGCATTGCCTACCTCCCCTGCCAACCAGAAGGTCACTATGAAAGGCCTTCACATTTTATATCAATGGTTAGGTATTCCCACTTGCATTAAATCAAATAAGKGCTGCCATTTCCAGGAGAAATGGTCCAGTTGCAGGATGGTGAACACCAGGTAACRTGRGTTTATCACATATCCCCATCAACCTTGTGGAGCCATTTYAGTAAAGCATACTAAAAGACTTGATAAAAACCAGTTGTAAATTCTTCCAGCTACCTGCCCTTTRGTAGATTTGGCCAACAGTGCTGACATGAGCACTARTAACTCKGAATAGGAGGGCGTGAGTCCAAGGTTACAGCACTTACAAACTACTGTCAGGTCATCACCATAGAGRAACAGACCCCAGGTTCTTGTCTGAGACAGAAGACAGGGGTGCACCTTGGTACTGGAAGGACAATCTTGTTTACAGTGATCCCTGCCAAGATACTGGCCCAGGTGCAAGAAACTACATCCTTAATTTCAGAACACTTCACCAATACTCCTTAACATGTTCTACAACATACATTTTRCAAATTATGCTTCCCATTCCTTCAACAGAGAGCAGATGTGGGCATTCCCCCTGGGAATTCCCAGGTTCATTAAACCTACAGTGACATCCATTGGCAACTTGGAARTGACACTAATGTTCAGTCATGCCTGCCCAGCATAGTTTTGGGCACAAAGGACACTCCAGTGAGAACTAAAAGGCCAACAGAGCTGATCAACATCCAAGGGTGACCACAAAGCGAGCCTTGAAAATGGGTGTGTGGGGGAAAATCACCATGCTCTGAAGAGATTGCTATACCTTGCCCTTGCTATGTACTACTGACCTCTTACAGAGCAAAATAATTCTCATCAGTGAGAGTTACTGATTTTCTTTCATGCTAACTAAAATGTTGAAATATCTTTGGCATGCACATTGGTGGAGTCCAACCTAGTGTAAGAGACATGGACATACAGCACAAGAACAAACACAGGATGCAAAGATGATTGAGGGACTGTCATATGAGGAGAGGTGGGACTGTTTACAGCCTGAAGAAAAGGCCTGCTCAGGATGGGGTGAAACCTAATCAATACACATRAACAAAAGATTAATCAGCATGTCAAATTTTTCTCAGCAGTGTCCGCTGTCTAGAAAAGAGTCAACAGGGATATATTGAATCAAGAAATTCTACATGCAAGAAAGAATACACTTGCTCATTGTAAGAGTGGTCAAGCATGGGAAAAGGCTGCCAAGAGGAGTTGTGGAGTCTCCATCCATAGAACTACTCAAAACCTGAGTGAACACCGTCATATGCAACCTGATATAGCTGGTTTTATTTAAYTGAGGGTGAAGTTACACTACATCATCTCCAAAGGCTTCCTACCACTTCAACTGCTCTGTGATCCCATATTAATCTCACAGAGAGAAAGCTGGGTGAGACAGTCAAAGAAAAGACAGAACCCCCCTTTTTTTTTTGGTCAAAAAGAAACAGAACTGGAAATCACTGTTTAATTAACATTCTGGTAACTGTCATGTGTAATAAAAACTATGTTATATATGTACAGCTAGGTTCTCCCAAACTAGGTACTACAGCAAGTTCTTCTGAAAGGAAGTAAATTAACATTCTTAAAATGGTGATTAAAATACATAGACATTGTCTCAATACAAACAACAGTAAACAAGCAGAAAGCAAGAGTATTTCAAGCTAAGATAAAAAGTAGGCTTTAAAATCCAGCATAAATGCTTAATCTCTTCCATAATGAGATTGGGATTCTTAGTACCATAAAATCCATCTCCTTAATTTGAGGTCAGRGTAAAACATGCTTGCAAAAGGAATTAAAACCAACTGAATTTAACAAAYCTGAATATAAATAATCAACTATATAAAGAATATAGTGTAGAAGTCTGCAACAGAGCCGAGATTTAAAACAAACACTAGCTTTCCCACYGCCCTTTGGGTGGACTGCTGTAAGCAGGCAAGGCTGACTTGATCTGTTTTCAAATTCCTTTTCTTCACTCCTGCTTTAGGGCACATGAACAAGGTTCAGGGAGAACTCTATTAAACAAAGCTGACTTGTAAAGCAAAATAATCACTGACACTCTGGAACAATCACAAAGCAATAAGCACTGTTGTTATTGATAAAACAGTGGACCACAACCMTGTTCAGTACCTGAACAGATGTAAAGATGCAGTTTCACAAAGAGTTAACTCAACTGGGAAGGGGTACAGGAAGGAACCACAAATGACAGATGGGTATGTGCTTCTAAAAGAAAAAGCTATAGCTTCCTAGAAAGATGAGGATGAAGAAGGTAAGCATAATTGTATACCAATCATGCTGAATTATGAATGCATGTTAATGACTCTCACAGAACAAAGCATTTGACTATTCTCAATAATTATTAATGCAATCCTTTAAATATCTGCTAAAGAAATGAGAAGTAATACATTTACTGTGACATGGACTAGTGGCACAACCCATTCCACTGAGTTTCCCCTTTTCCACTTCACTTCACGTTAGGCCGATTTTTAACCTTACAGTCTTCCACTTCAGTTTTTTTCACTCACTAACTCATATAAGCCCATCTCCTATTACAGTTTTCTTCCCTTGAACCAGATCCTTGTCAGCCCATTCCAAGAGTTCACAAAGTTTCTCCCTYTCTTACCAGGTTCCAATAGTATCTACACACCACATTTCTTTGCGCAGACTGACCCCCATTTACTCCCACAAACTGACCTTCAATGCAACTCTTCCTCTCCTCCCCAGTTCACCTACCTCTCCTTGTTACATTCTCTTCTAGTCTCTGTTTACTCCTCTTATTCCCTTCACAGCAAAACAACACCTCAACCTTCAACTGGAAGACTTCACCACCAATATTCAGTAACTTGTCAATGTTACAGTCTGTAGACCACAGRAACTTACTGTGGGAAGTATGAGACAGCCCTCTAAGCCATCAGGGCTGACCATCATCCTGTAGCTAAGAAATGTACCTGGGACCTACTGCTTCTTATGATTACATTAATTCACCTTAGTTTCAATAAAGGTGCTTTATTAAAACTGAATCGAAAAGAAAAAGGAATTGAATAGATTCTGAAGTAAAAAAAAATTGGAAGCAGAGGGACATTAGAAAGAGTGGCAGAAAAACTTACTTACATTATCTTAGCAAATTATACTACACCTCTTCAATGAAACAAAAAATCATTTTCCAGAAGAAAATGCAGTGGAGCTGGTCAGGAGTGGGAAGAGTAACTATTTTTTTATCCATAGTACAACATTGTGGATTATTAAGTAGATTAGAAGATGTGGGGAAAAAAACAACTCAAAGTGAATGGTTAAACAAAGACAATTGAAGCAAGATCACAAGTGGTAATTTCATTAACTGTTTCATAAATACAGCCTTATATCTGTATATCTGAACTTCCTCTGATTCAGCTTTGTTCCTCTTACTTGTGTTCTATCACTGCTCCCCAGAGAGAGCAGATCTGCACCATCCACTCCACTTCCTCCCTTGAGGAAGCTGTAGTCTGCAATGGGGTCAGATTCAGCCTTCTCTTTCCTTCTCTTTTCCAAGCTGATCCCAATAAGCTCTTAATTTTCCCAGTATGTAACAAAACAAAGACAACCTGGGCTTTTCAGCCTAAATATATGAAGTCTAAAAGTAAACATGACTGTTCTCTATACAGAAGTATATACAGAGAAGGAGCTAAGAATTAAGCTACTGAATGATACTAAACAAGAGCAATGAGTATATACCAACACTGTGAATTATTTAGATTGAAAATTAGACTGACATTTTTGAAACAAGCCAGAAAGCGTATGCTGTGGGCCCTAATTTTTAAGATGAGTAATTGCTTTGTCATATGGGTCAAAGGACATTACTTAAGAGATCTGCAACAGAAAGCAAATGTACATCTAACAACCCTCCCTCCCCTCCATTTTTATATGTGAGTATAAGGGATATGAGCAAAACAAATCTTCCAGAGTTTTGTAGTGGCCCTCTAGTGTTAATCTGGTCCCATGCTTTAAAAAAAAAAAAGGGAAAAAATTTCACAAACCTTAGGTTCAACATAAACATTTCCTCACAATCCCTTTTTGTTCTCAAGTATGAWAGACTACTAATCCCTTTTTTTTTCAAGTATAAAGACCTGAGGCACAACACAGAAGACTGAAAGCAAGTAGGCCACTTGTACCATGTGACTGTCAGAAGAAATTTTTTTTTCTTATTTAAGTCTTGATTAACCCCTACACACTAGGGACTGTGACACAGAGATAGATGATTTTACAACAAACTTCTGAGATTCCATTGTTTTGTAGGGCTTTCCTTGTATTAGTACACTAGGACTATGAATGTACAACAGCACAGACTAAACCACTAGAACAGGACTAAGACAACCAAGTAGAACCATAACATCCAAAAAAGAATATTCGTAACTGTGAAGTGGAACTGGGAGGCAGTGATGAGTATAACACCATACCACATTCATGGATCTCCGAATAGGACATGACTCAACATCACCTTTAGCATTCTTTGTCCAAACAGAAGATGCAGCAAATGCAGCAAAGATCACACAACATCATCACCACTCAAGAATAAACCAGAACACACAGTGAGGACTTGTTAGCCAGCATCCCTTTCTCCCTTGCCACTGCAAGTAATTATACTGATGAGCTAGCCATCTGTCCTGGTCCTCATAAATGTAGGACTGCAAAAGCAAGAGTATAAAAAAAATCTATGAGATTTCAAATGTAAGTGTATGAAAATTAATTTGTTCAAAAATAGAAGTCATGTTTCTACCTATAYAGTGATTCATTGTGAGCTGCTGCACTTTAAACTCTCATCTCATATGGTGACACACTCTGTTTGGCTATTGCAGGACCTTGGTTTCTTAAAGCAGAGCACTTTGCCAAGYGACATCTGCTGCCTAAAATGCAAAAACTTCACCACTGCAGCAGGAACAGTCCAAGTTATCATTTAYTGCCTTTCAGCAAAATGCACTCTGTTCTTTGCATAAAATGGTGGGTTCTGATGAGTATTTTCATTGCCAATTGATAAATTGAAGGGTGGTGGGAAAGCAAGAAAACCCCTTCCTCAACACTGCACAGCAAAATGTTCACAGGGCTGTAACAGAGCTCTTTCAGCTAATGACTGTTAAGTGTCTTCCTTAGAAACACACTGCCCGACCTTCACCTATTAAATAAATCTGAAAAGCTTGCTTTGTTCTGGCATCTCTTCATATACAATCTATGTGCATCCTTTCAGAGCCTAGTGTTCAATTTCACTCACATTCTCACATAGATTTGAAAGAGAATCTCTACCCAACTTGTGTTTCTCAACACCAGTAAAAATAAGCCCCGAAATTTCACATGTAAACCTGAAAAACAGTGCTTGAAAAAACAGCACTAACCATACATTTTGCTTCCTGTATATACTACATTATTTTTGTGAGTACTTGTTCTTTGCTCACATGGTACCAAGTTACATCTCAAAATCCTACTTGATTTTACTTTATGCTTCCAGAATGTTGTCATAACAAAAAGTGCTCCACACTTGCTTTCCCACATACCTTTAATACAAATTCACACTGAAATATTTGTTTCACATAAATTATAAAGTAACCCATAAAATCTGGCCTCTATTGAATCAACTTTTTCAAGTAAAACTTTAACATCTTTCTGCAGGAAAACGCTTTTAGTTGATTCAACATGCCTAAACAATATAGAGATAACACCATCTCTTCTTTACCTTGGCCCATTCTTAGAATAAACTGCCTTTGAGTACAGGCAAGATTGACAGGAAATCAAAGAGAATCCTTCACTTATTACAGAGAAATAAAGGGGGTTATTCATTAAGAAGTACTTTRTAAATTCTCACTGTCTTTCTGCTGCCCCATGCATTTCAATTTTATATGTCCTGAGTGCCTTAGAAAGGAGATAAAAAACGAAAAGGAAGAGAAAAAGGGCGGGGGGGGTGCAATGTGAAAGGGAGAGAAAAAGGTGAAAAGTGGTGAGGAAAATCAAAACAGAGGGGGGGAGGCGACAGAAGTAGGAAAAGGTGATGAAGGAGGGGGAAAGTGATGAAAAAGGTATTGGGGAAAGAAAGAGTAAAACAGGGGGAAAAGAAAAAAGAGTAAGGGTAAAAAGGAGAGAGGAAGAAGAGGACAAAAAAGAGAAAGGGGAAAGAGAAAAAATATGGGAGGGGGACAGGAAAAAGAGAAAAAAGAGGACAAAAAAAAGAGAAAAAAAAGGAGAAAAATACTTGTGCCTTGAAAAACAACCTGCATTCATTTGATTAACTCAAGCTCTGGAGCATGAAGAAAACATTTCTCACTAGTTAGAGAATGTCCAGTGTTTCTTTCTGCCACTTTAACATTAGACTGAACTTGGATGCCTTAAACAGAGACATTTTTTAAATTATTAAGAATATTTTGACTATACAGATTGTCATACCAGACGAGGCTGGTAAACCAGTCTAGCAACAATTTGCTCAGATCAGCCAGCACTGTATCWTGCCCTCAAGACACAAGACAACTGACATGGTACAGCCTATCGGTACCATATAGAATATGGTAGATACGGTATAACCTACTCTTTTAAGTATTTAATCCTAATTGTTAGCAATTGTCTTACAGTACACACAAGAAATACTTTTTCTAGCTTGTTTGGCTTCATTTGTGATACATTTCAAAACTCTGTTTGTAGTAGTTATAGCTTTGGAYACTATACTATACTACTATAAGCATCCCAAGAGATTTATTTATCTTGAATATCACAAGCAATGGTCAGATACAATAAAGGATTACATGGAAACCTGGCAAGTTAAAAAATTCCTTTTAAGCATAGTCTTAATCGCATTGTGCATGCCATAATTTTTGAGTATGCAACATGAATACTTCTGTCAATCTATTAAATGAGAACTTCAGAAAAAATCCTAACCTCTTGGCACCTTCTGAGACATTACTGCATGTAAAATAGAAGTAGTATAAGAATTGTCTTCAATACGTATGCATGTGACAACACAGTTCCTTTGGATTCACCTCTAATGAATCAAGAAAAAACATCCCCTCTGACCATTTTGTGATATCAGCCACATGGAGGGAAATAACCTCCACAATAAGCAGATTCAATACTATATTGTATTATTTGACACTTGGCAGCCCTGAGATTTTCTCACTTGAGAAGGAAGCAAATAAAGCACTAAAATTATGAGTTTGTATTTTGGATTGGATCTCTGAGATTACTTTAAGCCTGCCTRCACATACACTTGTCCAGACCTCTGCCTCCATATATCATAGGATATATGCTTTTGGCTACCTGCTAGCCCTTACCTCCTAGATCTCTCMTTTTCACCTGTCCCAACGGTGAGATCACCACATCAAAGAAGTTAGCTGAGTACCTAAGGCCTAACAACCCACCTTCAATTTTTTCTGCATGCTCTAGTCAGCAAACTAGTCAGCTTCAGTTTTCCAGCAAAGTTATTCCTGAAAACCAACTCCTGATTTCAGATTTACAGTACAAGACAGACTCATGATTTCTGATCTAATAAAACAGAAATATCAATAAGAATCCAACACATAAGTACTTCAAAAATTAAGTTCAGTTAAAATTTTGGTATTAAACTGCAATTTTCTGAAAGCTACAAATTTGTTATCCATGTTTTTAATGTGAGAACCCCTGCAAAAACTGGAAAAGGAATGCCCAAAATAAAAAAGAAACAAAACACCCGATTCATATCAAGTGACAGATCACAGAGATTTGTGATATTAAAAACGTCTGTTATCTTGTAAGAAGACTTTCATTACCATTCCAAATACTTTTTCTTTAAGAAGCAGTTTAAAAATTCTAATTAGTGCCAGTGATTTTTTTTTTTTTACTCCAATCTATAAGAACACTCATCTGCAAGCATACAGCAGGCAATCAAAAACAGTCTGTGGTAAAACCTACCAACCTGCCGATAATGGCACCGCCGTGTTTGCAGTGCCTAAGTCAGTCCGAGAACTGACCGTGGCTTCACCATTGCTGAAGAGCTTTGGGACCCACCCCTTCACGTAGCAGYTCCCACAGCACAGCCACGCTCTGGCAAGTGGATAGTTATCTGGCACGCTCAAGAACATGTGCAAATCAATTTGTAAGAGACTGATACATAAAACATACATATTTTGATAGTAATACCTGGAAGTAATATATGAGTTTTAAACTAACAGAATGAGRAGTGAAGGCTTACAAAAAAMCCAAAAAACCCACCAAAACCCCAARAAMAAGAAACAAAAAAAGCCACTCCCAAGGACTACTGGGAACCATACCCAACTCGAAACAGCTAGAAGTCGAAACTAACAAAATGTCAGCACTTGACCGCTTCCCATGGCTGGACACCCAGAGGTGAAAGAATGACAACGCCAGCGGGGCAGTGTGAAGTCCGGAGGGGCTTTGCCYCTCCGCATTCAGCCATGTTCCCACCGCCGGCACGCCGCCCGGCCCTTTAAGCCGGACCCCACGACCAGCGGGGGACACCGGCTGCCCGCCTGCTGCCCGCTGGGGCTCGGGCTGGCGGCRCCGGGCGCCACGGGAAACTTTGGCGGGCGGGGAAGGCGCCGTGCCCCGGCCGTCCCGGGGAAGCTCGTCCTCCGCCTCGCAYGGGACACGAAGTCCCGGCGGGGGGAGCGGAGACTCCGCCACATCCACCCCCTCAAGCGGTGGCGGCAGCGCTCAGCCGGGGACGGGAAAGGCGGRATGGGGCTACCCCCGCCTCCTAGCGCCGCAGCCGCCGCAGTCCGCAGGGGAAGAGCTGCTCCTGGCACCCGCACGGCCGCGGCCCCGGCAGTGCTGAGCGGCCCCCGGGCGTCCGGGAACCCGCCCCGAGGCATCCGCGGGAAGCGCCGCGCCTCGGGCAGCGCGCAGGGGAGCGCCGCGGCCGCCGCACGTGTGCCCACGCCGGGACAGCGCCGAGCGCGGCCGGGCGAGCGCCCGGCCGAGGCGCGGGACCCGCACCGGCACCGGAACGGCAGAGAGACCCGCACCGGGAGCACAAACGGGAGTTTCTGCGGGAGCCGCACCCCCACCGAGACAGGGAATGGAACGAGCAGCGGCAACGGGACCCGCACCGGCACCGCCGCGGGGCTCGGGAGAATCGCCGCAACTCACAGTCCCCCCTGCTCCTGCTCCGCTCCTCCCCTCCCCGCAGCCTCCGTGCCTGGGCGAACGCGGCGCAGGTGGAACTCACGGGAGGAACGCGCGCCACCGRCTGCCGGCCGACCTGCCCTCCCAGTGCCAGCGGCAACGCCGACACCGGGGTCTGCCGCCGCGACCCCCCCTTCCTGCCCCGCCCCGCGACCGCCCACCCCGCGCCCCGCCCCGCCCCGCCCCGCCGGGCGCGGGGGACGCGGCGGCGCTCACGTCGGCTCGTGCTCGCGCCGGGCTGCGCCGCCGGGGGGCGCTGTCCGAGCCCKCTCGGCTCCGCGCCGGGAGCTGGGCCCGGCGGAGCGGCCGCCTCAGGGAAGGGAGTGGGGCTCGCAGGGGAAGGCCTGCAGTCCTCAAGGGAGGGTTCGATGTTGGCAGTGTGGGCGCTGGGGTCCGCAGGGGAGGGTCTGGAGTCCGCACGTAACGGGCGGAGGGGTCCGAGCCGTGCGAGCCCGCGGGGAGGGAACAAAGCGCCCTGTATCCCTCTGAGTACCCTCGGGCAGGAGCGGGCGCGCCCGTGTGCGATCAGACCCGGTGGGCAAAGCCCCTTCGTGCCGGGAGAGGAAAGGCTGTGGTTGCTGGGTCGCAAGCTGTGATGAGCGAATTGAGGGGAGGCTCTGCARGGTGTAGGGGCGGGAGGGCGCAACACCGGCTCAGGACGGCGGGGAGCCACGGCTYGGTATCCTCCGAGGGATGGGTGCTGGGAATGGCACAAGGCAGATCCTGGTAACGAGGGATCCAAGGCGAGCGTGCCCATTGTGGCTGTAAGCTTATCGAGAGCTCCAGTGTACTTTAATGAGATGATGTTTTCAGTGAAATTCATAGCATAAAATAGCGAGCAGAAGCTTGGGCATGTGTTGCAATGAGCTGTATCTCAACCACACATACCCACCGCATGGGAGCCGGCCTAACATCTCTTGTTGAACAGGTTTGTGCAGCAGACCTCTGAGAGGTTTATCTGCATAGGTTAAAATGGAAGAATTAGGACCCAAATCTATATTGTTTTTCAGGGGCATTGTGATGAAGTATTGKTTTTTCAAATGTTGTAATGCTCCTTTAAAATATAAGAAATATATATGGTAAAACATAATTCTGCCATCCTCAGATTAAAATAATAGCTTTTTTTCTGAATAGATCTACCAACTTCTTTATAACAACAAATCTGGGTAATTGGGCCTGTGATGGATGTTTCAGTATTTCTAAAAAGGCTAGATATGTTATTAAGATGAAGCATTTTCCTCATTCATRTGAAATGGAAAATGCAACAAGAATTAATTCTTTGAAAGCTTATTAGCATTTCTCAAATTAAAGCACATAAGTGGAGTTCTGGCTTGGTCTTAATTGCCTGGTTCTTTTTCTTCAGAAGGTGAAAATTTRCCTTTGTGGGCCTATAGGACTTAGCAAGCAATTAGTGACTAATGTGTCCCGAAGATGCTTTCATTCTTTGATRGCAAGAAATATTAAGCTTTTTGAACAGAAATGGTGTCTTACTGGCTCCAACTGTTTTGCAGTCRCACCAGCATTTTTTTATAGACCAAGCCATCATCAGAGTTCGTGCCAGTCTTCCCTTACGTTATTGACTTGGCTCATGAAARTGAACAGTGTAGGTGCAAAGACCTGGTCTAAGGATACCAGGATTTGCCCTGAGCAAAGCACATGGTGCTTTTGTGAAATAACAAATTGATAAACACCTGTTGCTGAGGCAGGAGGAACCCAAAGGCTTGCTCCCACCTTAAGCTCTCTGTGGCATTACTGAAGAGTGCAGCTTCACAATCTCTCTCRGGGGGCTAGACCTGCTCTAGAAGTGTTTCCCATGCTAGCTGCTCTTATGCAAATTCTTTAATTGGTATAAATKAATATATTCTCAAAGCAGTCTTTGCAAAGGAAAGCATGGACAAGAATTTTGAGGACCTCAAAATAGTCTTTAGTATGTGAATAGTCTCTGAATTAGAAAGTCTTATTTTATGACAGTGCTAGGGGTCTACAATTAGTCCTTCTTCTAAGTGTGGAACATCTGGCTTACAGGTAGTAATAAAAGGAATCAAAATATTTGGGAAAAAAATAAAAAGAGAAAAGCATTAAAAAGATATGCTATCATCTCTTTGAAAAGAAACTGGGAAAGAGACTGACCTTGGGGCCTACTAAGAGGATAGGCTTTAAAGTTTTCATMTGAATTTTAAAAGTTTTTTCTACAAAATTAGAGAAAATTAATTAAAATCTCAGGTTTTTTATGACTACCTTTGTATCAAAGTCATTAATTTGAGTAGAACCTGTCAAATGTACTAGTTTTCTTTATGGTTAATATAAGGCAGTCTACCTTAGGCTTCATGTTTAATGACTCTCTGTATCATTCTACTGCATTTTCCTCAATTTGCTCATACTGCTTTCATTGTTTCAAGCGCTGTTTTCATATTACTTCACAAAGGCAATAAAAATGGTTACAATAAAATGTGATGTTCAATTTTTGTCTCCTTCTGAAATCTGAGGCTTTGCTTACAGAGTCCCGTCCATTGAATTTGAAAATTTTTTACGTAGAAAAACAAACTTTATTCTGTGATTTATACYGTTACCTCCTAGTGTGAAGAACTGAAAAATAAACAGAGCAAACCCCAGATCCTGTAAASTACTAGACTTCCTGTAAGACTGACTTCACTGAGTTGAAAAATTATTTCTCATCTTGCATGACTGGATATCTACTTTCATAATAGCTTTTCTTGGGAAATAAAACTGTGGRATTTTCTTTAGCTTGCCAATATTTTCATCTGCATTCAGGTCCAAATTCTTGGGTTTCCTCGTATAGAGGAATAAACTTGAATGAAATTAATGTCCTAAGCTTTTGCATTGTGGCAAACTTATCTTGAAATTTTTCATTATCCATGCTGAACCATGCTAGAACATCACTTGCTGCCATTTATAGATCTGTGAGAAAATATTGTTTCAATTTGTGCAAAACCCTTTTGAGTCGTACAGTCTTTGTGCTTATACTTCCATAACACAATAATATTGTTACTGGCAAGAGACARTAGTAAATATTAAATCATAAAGGTCAGTGTCATATATCTTGATGAAGTATTTTAGATAGGTAAATTGATTCCAGGCTCTGAGCTCTTTGCTTTGAGCACAATTTACTCTATTTTTGCTACAGATACTTAATTTCATTTTATCTTGTTATTTTGTATTTTGTGTGTGTGTGTTTGGGGGG
>CADDXX010000205.1:728618-748307 GCA_902810485.1 Alauda arvensis | reverse complement strand
AGGGAAGGGAAGGGAAGGGAAGGGAAGGGAAGGGAAGGGAAGGGAAGGGAAGGGAAGGGAAGGGAAGGGCAACCTTTTGAGAAGATTCCACTAATCACTTTATCCTTCAGTGTATCTATGGGTCTTTCACCTTTATTCTAGCACACCAGCATTGGAAAGGTTCAAGATGCCTGTCTTCCTTTCCTCCTTTCCTTGAACTCTAGTGTTTCCCATAGCTCAAATTCAGAGAACTTCATGCTCACATATTCCAGCTCACTCTTTCACTTAAGKTTTTTTAAGACATCTAGCTCTTTTCCCACATGGACCCCAGGAGGCCAACCCTACACCTCAGTTTGTAATTCCTCTAAGTGTAGTGCTGACCTTAACTTATAGGTCTTGTTCTAAAGATGTGAAATATTGCCTTTGTACAAGTTATAATCAGCCAATCTTCCTTTACTTGAACCTTCACGCYTCAGATACAACCACAGTTTCAGGAAAGAAGACATTAGTTCTGTTAAACCAAARTTTCTAGTAGTGGGCCTGTTGTTTGGGGTGTTAGAGGGACATAACACTAACACAGTCTATCTCTTTGTGAACTTCATACTGTAGATAATAAAAAAGAGTAGCTACATTCCATTACAATCTATTAATAGTGGAGGTGGGGTTGCATTATTCAGACAACCTCCCATTTAACTCTTCATTTAAACCATAGTGGAGAGGTCAGTGGGACWTAACAGTGTAGAAGGTTTTTCTATTCATTAATGTGAATTAGTGTGACWATTTACTATAGCCTTCATGTAAGAAATAAAAGAGAAGCACTGCAAGAACATGGTTGCCCTTGGTATAAAATATTCAGGCTTCACTGAATAAGAAGGCAAATACTGATTTTTTGAAGCAGCATTCYTATTGACAAAATTGCAATTGGCACACTATTGACAAGCTTTCCTTGTTAAAGACTCTTGCAATAGGGAAAGAGATTTTTAAAATATAGCTACTTACAACACCATGAATGTAAACAAATAGCGATGATTTGGCAGATAATTGTCCAGTCTTCCATGTTTTTGTCTCCCAGACTGCAGTAATTCTGACAGTACTAGCTTTTATTTATTACTGAAAAAATGTTGTATTTACGTTTTTGAAATTAAAAGTTCTTATAAATGTCTCATTTCAATGGTGTTTCTGCTCCGTGGAAGATATTTCTGCAGCACAGTAAGCCTTCTCGTGTTAAAGAGAAGTGGAATATTTCATATTTGTTCGTATCTCATAGACAGGTCTATTCATAATGCAATTTGAAAACTCTTTTATTTAACTATTTAAATTGTGATGTTGTAGATGCTTCATYTCTAGAAGTGTTCAAACCCTTGCTGGATGGGGCTTTGAGCCACCTAATACAATGAAAGTAGTGCCTGCTCTTGGCAGGTAGATTGGAACTACATGGTTTTTATGTCCTTCTTATTTCAAACATTCAGTGATTCTATTATTCTATTATAAATAGCATGAATAGGCTACTACGCCTGCAGGATAAATGGGCARGTTTCCCTAAAGTTCAGAAGGAGTGGAAATCCGACTGAGGCTAGCTCTGAGTCCCGTGAGTATGCACAAGGTTTGCCAAGAGGGCTCAGTATTACAGGCCTTGGATCTAACTTGTAAGGTTAACAACATACCTAAAATACAGGGGCTTTTGCTATGTCTTCATAAGTATAACTCATAGTGATTTAATTCCAAATCCTATTAAAAAATTCAGTGTGAATCTGTGTGGTTATATTGCTGTTCTACATTGAATTTAAATTATAATTTTTAATTTCTCTGGAAATCAGGTGGGCAGATTTCTTCAAATATACATCTGATATCATGGGATAATCATCAGAAAGAAAATCCATCAGGATCCAGGTATCTTTTTAAAGTGTTCATTCATATTTTTTTCCCTTTTTAATTGACATGTTGAGTGGATAATCCTAATGTTGTGCATACCATACAGACATAAATATTCAGTCCACACAACTGTCAGTACAACCCAAAATCATTAACAGGAATAGTAATATCTTAGTGAAATCTTGATGTGTTTGTTATGAAACCTTTAGTCATGTAGAATCATGAAGTGAAACAGAGCCCAGAAARCCACCTGTTCCATTACACTGCCCTTCCATTACACTGCCACAGAGTAATGGGGTTCATCATATTTTAAATGAATGCTCTTGCATTTAAATACTTCTGAAGATTCTAAACAATACAGTTTCATAAGTAAATAGTGTGCAAATACTATTGTTTAATGCTCTCAAGTTCACAAAGCCCTAAAACCAMTAAAGAAAACTGGAGTGATTTAGGATAATCCTCACTAGATAAAAGCTGGTGTAAGTCCTCTGATCTTAACAGATACACATCACAATCTATCAGAGGATGCTTTGATCAAGCATAGACAAAGAAAGGAAAAGGAATATGAAATCTGAATGYTTGCAAGCAGCAGCTAAAAGAGGCCCAGAAAAATGAAAATATAACTTTCTTTTCATTACGTTGAATTATTACCAAGCTATTCCTTGAATAAATATTCATATCCAGAATTGTGCAGAACAGCAACGTCCAGATGACCTGCTGAAATGCTGTGTGATGCATCCCAAGACTCCCCTGTGGTCATCTGTCAGGAGACCTGCCTGCAGAGTCACAATTCCCTGTGGAGGATAGTCTTAAATCTAAACAGGGATAATATATGGAAAGTTGTGCACACAGCTAAGTTCCTAGATCAAGAATCAGAGAGCAATTTCAGACTGTTTACTGTGGATTTTTGAAGAAACATACAGCAAAGGAAAGTTAGGATTAGAGAAAATTTAATTATGCTATGAAATCCCTAGAAAAATGTCATAAAASGTGATAAATCTCAAAATCATGTGACTTTTTAAGAAAAGAAGTGTTCTTCCAGTGTAGGAATTCAGAACCTTGACAACCTTAACAGAGGGAAAACTGAAAGAATTTCTTGGTTGCAAGTGACAGGGACAGAAAWGGACAGTAGCTTTTCTTAGGGTAAAAAAATTATCTACAGCAGAACTRCATCTCCCTTAGCCAGATCTTGTTCTAAAGGCTCTGAAGTTTGTCCCTGTTAGCTGAATTATGAAAGCAACATTAGTGATAAATAGCACTGCACAAAGAAAGACCTCAGTTTCCTATTTAGTCTTCATGGCTAGAAATTATTAAATAATTTTTTTTTTTTTTTTTTTTTTTTGAGGGGGGGTGCGGGGAGGGAGGGGAGGGCAAGTTTGCCAGAAAAGAAGTGTTCAAAAGAAGACCAAATAACTGAAATGAACATAGTCAAAATTTTCTTTGACTGATTAGGTTTGCTGGGCAATCAAGAGGAAGACTACCTTGATTAAAACAATATGTGCAATGTGCAAGACTAGAATTCAAACTATTTAGGAATATGAGCTATGTGACTAGAGAACAATGAATGTTTCTGCATTTGTRGTTCTGCCAGTTTCAGAGAAATAAACAGCTCTGTTAGCCAAGAAGTAACCCCTCCTCTGCAGGGTTTTATAGGATGAACTGTACAAAAGCTTTTTTAGTTTTGTAGTGATTTTTATTTCACAGCAGTTGTGATGTAATGTGTATATCTATTAGGAACCTTGGTCACTTGTTTTTGAAAGGCATGTATTTATCTTCTGTTACCTACACCTAGCAATGATCAGAATGTCAAAAAATCATCTTCCCTCAAAGTAAATGACTTTTGGGTAAATTACCATGTCTGTAATACAAATCAACTCATTATTAATTAGCTTTTTTTTACTTGAGAGTATACCAACGCACAGTATTAAAACATGTTGTGTTTATTTCAGTTTTATTTTTTTAAACACCTCAGAGTGTAGAAGAATACTGCTGTATTGTATATTGGGATAGAACTGTAGCATGGGAGCCTAATGTTACATATATTAATAGATGTATGCTTTCCTTTTTTTTCCATCATAGGAGATAGCAAATGAGGCACGTAAGACAACCTTTTCACACATTTTTAACCTCAGCTAGGTCACAGTGAAAATCACATTCCATGTTTCTAAAATCAGATTATCTGAATTTGTTTAATAATTCCCCAGGAAACAGAGATCCTCTGTTTACCTCTRATGCTTGATAGAGTGGATTCCTGCTCCCAGTCCAGATGGGAGGGTTACTGTTACATTTGGCCTCTACWTCAGCAATGAGAGTTTAGCAGAAATTAGTGCATACTAATACTGCAATCTGCAGCAATGACTTTCCCTTAATGAAACATTTTTATTGGAAATACAGTTCTACTGGAAATACAGTACTCTGTCATACTCACAAACCTGGAATGGTGTTCTTCCTTCATGGATTGATGCAGAACAGTGAATGTTTGAAGTTGTGTATAACAACTTAATGGAAGAAGTGTCTGTCCACTGTACTTGAAATACATCTGTGAACTGAATCACAAGCACTCTCTTGCAGGGGTCTTACTTGTGTCTACAGATTAAGAAAATAAAAATGCAACCTAAGAAAATACTTTCTTYGTAACTGACTTTTCATCACATTTCATGCTAAAATACCTCGCWAATTTTTGAAAAATATGTAAACATATCTAGATAATACAGAGATTTCAGTATTTCCAAAGTAACCCCATACTAATACTGATACACTACTACAGTGCTTGTACAAATCCTRGTTTTTCTTTCTCAGTTACAACTGAGGGAAGAGAGTTACCTGATTTACAGTGTGTCAAGTTTCCCAGCAAAAGCAGGTAAGAATCCTATATTCTGTTCCTACCTCTGTGWGTGCTCATAGCTTTTTTCAAGGTGAGGCATGCTGCCTCAAACCAAAAGGATTTTTCCATAGCTACTTATACCAGTGATGGATTTTATTTCTTAGGTATTATAATAATACACAATTACCAGCTCAAGAGGCTTTAGCAGTTCAGGAGCAACAGCAATGTCACTGGTCTGTGTGCTGATACTGGCATAGTATTGTGATTATTGATGCTTTGGAAATTTATAGTGCAACTTAACAAAAGCTGTCAACAACAATTTAAAGGGCAATGTATTTTCAAATTTATTGATACAATCACAAAGTTATTTGCCTTGGAGCACATAAATACCTAGTAGTTCTTCTCACATAGGATTTTGGTTCATTTAACAGATTAGGCAGCAATTTAGTAATTAGATTACATAATTTACTACATGGGACTTCCAGGTATGTAAAAATTTAATTCAGTTTTATTTCCTACTTGTCAAGGAGACTTTTGTAGTAGGAACATGACTAATAATCTAGACATGTGTCTTCTGTCGCAAACATTTCTTGGGTAATTATGTCTCTGTTACATTGATGCCACACTTCTGAAAACCAAATGCACATCAGACCTCTTTATCTCTGTGACTGTGAGCTAAATTCAACCTTTTCATTGAAACTACCCTGTGAAGGTTAATACTGAAGAGCAAATTAATTGTTCAAATAGACTTTCTCTTGGAGAARCACAGGCCATAATGGCAACCAAGCCAGAGCTTGTGGCCAAAATGTGAAAGCTTGCCCTCAAGAGCATTGCAAATATATCTTCACTGAGTAATGAGGCATCTTTCTTCCTTTTTGGAAACTGTCAGAGAGACTCATACTGGTATATTGCTTCCAGGCATCAGGCTTAACCACATGCTGTTAGGAACAAAGCACAGATCTCTCAAAAGGGAAGAAAGGGGGGGAGGCAAAGGACATGAAACAGAGAAAAAATGGAAGTGAAGTTTTGATAAAAGGAATGGGAAATATGTGGACAAAAACCACAAAAGACAAGTGAAGTTTTGATTAAAGGAATGAGAAATAGGTAGGAGTGCTAACAGGACAGGGATGAAATGTAAAATTCATTGTCAGCTGGTAGGCATGTCATGAGTTTATTTTCAAGGTTGTGAAGTTGGTGCTGTCTTGTTTATCTCCACCCCATGCACATAAATGTGTAGTGCAGTGTCTCTGATGTGGCTGATGCTGCAGTGCAGAGCTGTGTCACCCCAGGCAGAGGCTGAGGAAAAGGTGTCACTGGGAGATGTGGCCATGGTGGTGAGTCTGCCTAGACACGGGGGACAGGGGAAAGGCAAGGCATTGCAAGCCTGGATCATACCRTGGGGATTTGGACTGGCAGCACTGCTACCGGAAGAGGAGAAAATTGTTCTAGGGAGATTACACACACTACCTCTTTCTTTCCCTCTTTCCTTCATCTCAATTTATTACAAAATAAATTACCTAAAATAAGAAAAGATCCTAAACCCCATTTTTTAAAGTGCATTGGAAGTCTGAAAGCTAGTTCTTACATAGTTTAGATGCTGGGTGGAATGATGTTGGCATGTTGAGGATCTTCCAGAATAACTGTTATTTTTTCTGTTGGATGTAGAAAATCAGGTGGACAAGAGTCTCCATGGAGAAATTTCTGGTGCTCTGCATCTCACTGTGTGTCTCTGTGTGTGTTTGTGTGTGGTGTGTGTGTGTCTGTCTGTGCACATGTGTGTGTTGTGTGTGAATAAGCTGTATGTAAAGAAAAACCAAAAWCTAAAAAAAAAACCACTGTATGTCTGTCTCAGTCATGCCAGGGTTGAAGGCTTTTTTTAACAACCAGCAATTGYGAATGCAGACAGGTGTAGCAAGCATACATTCAAAGAATAAATTGTATTCCTATGTGTAAATGCAGCATTAACGCTAAAAATAGCTAGGAGGCCAACAAAATATGGCAGTAGTAAGATTTAACTGTCTCAAAAAAAAGAGATGTTTTTTTAAAACACTTCATAAATATCTGTCTGCAGGCTTTGTGAATTGGCATCAAATGACTTCCTTTTGGCCAAAGAATGTATGTAACTGTCCTCCCTAATAATGAGCATTGCCTAGCCAATAGTGCAATTGTGTATTGCTGAGGTTTTTTGTTTTACATTATCCATCCAAGCTATTTGGGGCAGAGGAAGTTTTTTGCCATCACAACAGAGAAAACGAAGAGGGTGCTCTTTGAATATAGGCAGAGCCATAGTAAAAACATTATTTGACATCTTTACTCTTGCAGTTCATGGAGTCATCTTTAAGCTTTTTTTTCTTTTAGTTGCAGTTCATGGTATGTTAGAGGTCAAACTGCTTAGTGCTCATAGAGTATCAGAAATCTATTACTTCAAACAGAAGAGAAGGAACAAAATCTCATGCAGAAAGAGAGAGAAAACTATGGAAATGAAAGGTCAAATGGCTTTCCAAAGGTAATACAGCTTCTAATGCTACTGGTAACATCCACATTTCTTGAATCTTTTAAATCTCACAATAGTATCTTAGTCCCAGGGCATCTTATTTGCTGTTTTGTTATTCTTTGGAGATTCGTTAGTTGCTGTTTCAGTTCCATGTCAGGCAAATCTAGCATCTTCATTTTCTAGCCTTGTATTCCACCCTGTCCTGTCTAAGCTGATTCAGGCATCCCTTAAAACTGCAGCTAGGGATGAAAGTGCTAAATTAACCTTACAGTTACCCCCTTATTTTAATAATCATAATAATAGTAATAGCAATAGTAATAATAATACAATATTATGAAAATATTACTTTCTTTGAAAAATTGAAGTAAATTAAACTATCCACAGCTAGAAATAAATTAGATCATTAGCTACTACTTGTGGAAAAGATTTAAGGAGAATATAGTTGGACATTATGCTGGTTGTAGATACCATGTATTTTCATTTTWAAAAAAGTGCTGTAACATCAGAAATAAGAGTGATATTTCCTTTTTATGACCTAGAATATTTTTAATTGTCAACTTTCAGAACAACATTTGGCTCAGGCTCCAKCTAYTTTCTCTTTCCCTGAGATGATGTAAGCATCATGTTTATTTCCGTATCGATATTTAAAATGAATCATTTTCTGAGAGAGTAACATGAACTATTACAGAGGAAGCACAGAGCCCATGCCACCACAACTGAACAAAAATATTTTAGCAGGAGGCCAGCACTATAAAAGAAAAGTCTCCCCAGAGGTTCTTGCTTTATTCACAGCTAGACTGACCTAAAAATAACATATTGCTGCATAGAATCACAGCTATATTATTCCCCTTGCAGTGTTACCAACACTTCAAGCTAAATTAAAGAAGCCATTCTAAATTTAATGTTCTGAAGCTCATATTTCCTCTTGTCTGACTTCTGCTTTATAATCTACTCTTATTTTTTTTCTGTTTAATTAAAGAAATAYTTCTAAATTCCCCATATGTTTGTCTTGATAATGACATATACTTGAAAAGACATTTTTGATCCACAACCTCTCCTGTAGTTCTATTTCATAAAGACATTCACAAGGTTTTTCTAAGATCTGAGTAGAAGCTCAGTAGTTTCCTGATTTCTGAGCAGTAGCTGGAGAGAGTAGCATTTGGGGTAAATTATAGCATAAATTAGGATWTTCTGACTGGATATATTTTCTCATATTTTGATTCATAGGATTCACTTACTTAAAAGAACACAGCATGGTACACCCATTTGTTAAAGGTCAAGATTATTTAATAGTWAATTAATGTCACATAGATTTTTGTGCTAGGCAATTATTTTTAGCACCTTATTTACTGCTACAATGCTAATGGTAGCTAAAAAGAAAGATGCATATGTTAATTAATGCTCACTGGATTGGTTCTTTTACAATGTAGCCTCTCGTTTCTGATTTGCATTGCGTGATGCTCATCAGTCAGTGCCAAGAACCTTCTGTGTATCAGCAGCAAAACATCAGTGGCCATGTTCAGTTGCTGTACAGTGCATGTGGAATAGTCATCCTCTGCTAAGAAATGATAAATCTGTGTCACTTGATTGCAATTGCATCTCRCTCAAGCTAAGGGGTTGTCTTTAAAGGGCTCTTGTCAACACATGGAACGAATAATTTTTGTTGGGTGGGTTTTTTCAGGAGACAGGAGTAGAGAGGCAGTAAATAAGAGCTCAAGTCTCTGCAGGACACASAGCTTTGCAATGGTCTTTGTGCATGTGCATTTACTTCCTCTATAAAAGCTTTGTAAGAGCTTAAACAAGAACCTGAAGAGGAAGAGTATAAACTTGTCCTCAGGATAGCAGAAGAAAACCTTCATCATTTGCTGTCAAAATGTAAACCATGCTTCCACAGGAAGAAGCAAGACTTACACATTTGGGCAAGACCGGTGGTGAAAGTGTAGAACTTCCTCAGTTTCTGTACACTTCCAAACAAGTTGCCAAAAACAGGAAAATGCTCGAATTTGGAGGATTTGGTGCAGCTATAGCTGTTTGGGTACTGTGGACTTTGTCAAAGTACTATGGCCTATATCAACTCACTATTCYTTCAAATTACTTTCATTCCTATTTCCAGTGTTCCAAAGTGCTTCTATTTGGATAAGGGGTGGAAACATCATTACGCTGCTCYCCAAAATAAGCTCTGTTCCTTGCACCAGAGTGAGGCATCTAGTGGCACAAGAAAACCCCCACACCAAGGCAACTAATAATGTCAATGTTTAAATAATCATCTCTAAGTATGTACATTAATTCCTGAGGGACATAAATGAAGTATATAACCCCATTTCCTGCTAATGTCTCACATTTATTCTTTATTTGGTCTTATTTCCAATCCGGACTGCTGCAATTTGAGGGGAGAGAGGGGGAGGAGAGAATGAAGATGAAAATKGAATGCTAATTTCTTATTAAAAGTATGGCTAGCATGTTTTCACTATATCAAAACTCAGGCTATTACAAGGCTGAAACATGAGCTGAACCCCYGCTTGGCTGAGAAGCCATTAAGCTTGAAATTTCTACAACTACCTGGAGTTCGGATTAATCTCTGACTTGACACTCCTGTGGGTTAAAGGAGAGGAAGAGCTAAAAAGGAGAGGCATAGGTGGTTTGTACTTAGTTACAGCAAATCAAGCTGATCAGCTTTTTCTTCAGGTGCTAAATTTGCAGAAATTTCCTAGAACCAGCTCATTGCACTGGTGTATGTGGAMATGAGAGCATTATTGAATGAGTTTTCAGAAGCAGACTTGAAGTCTTGTAAAATAATTTCTAACAACTCCATTCTAGTTTACTTTAATCTGTTACTCTGTGCTAGSACTCCAGACAGAGCTGTAGTTTTTCTTTGTTGAAATGAGAATCCACTCTCACCTTGATCATAACCCTGCTATTTATTTAGCTTAATGCTCTTCAAGTKTTTCCATGGCTTTATGGGCAATGAAGAGGGATTTAGGGCCTTGGGATGATTGGCTGAAGGGTCAGGGTCACAGGTAGTGTTTTCTTCATGCCTTTCAACAGCAGCGAAGAATATTGAAAGGAATGGGCAAYAGATTAGCATCCTACTCCAAGGCTAGTGTCACTGGCAGAATTTGGGGTTTTTTTGATCATAGGGTAATCTATCCAATGCCAGGCTGGCTGACATCTGATGCGATGCACCTGAGGGGAAAAGGGTTTTTGCACAGGAGTTAGAAGGGCTTATCAACAGAACTTTAAACTAGACTGGAACAGGGAAAAGAAAAAAGACCAGACTTGCCACGAATAAGTAATGCAGAGGGACATGAAAGYTTGAGGGGCTATTTAGTTTTAGTGAGATCCTTCAGTCTCCTCTATGGGGTGTTGGTTGCAACAAGATGCACTTGAAATGTTTYTACATTCGCAGCATGAGTCCCTGAGATACATCACTGTCATCCCTGGTGGAATGAGTCCTCTGACAGAAGTGCCGTGTTGGAAGGTTATGGGCTGTTCAGGAKGGATAGGCAGGGYAGAAGAGGCAGAGGAGGTGGTGCTCATGGTGGTAAGGTGTCATGTATAATGCAGGGGCTGGAGTGTGTGGAGCTCACATTTGGCAATGGCCCAGTTGAGAGCCTCTGGATAYGTATTATGGGACAAGCAAATAGTGCAGATTTCCTCATGGGAGTCTGCTATGGATCACTGAGATAGGATGACAGCASTGATGAATTATTTTTTGAGGAGCTAAGAGACACCTAATTCAGCCACTCTTGCCCTTATTGGATGACCCATCTTGACAGATATTAACTGGGAATAAGACATAGGTGKTACAAGCAGGCCCAAAACATCCCTAAAATACTTGTGTTATAACTTAACTGGAAGGACATAGACCTGTTAGAATGAGCCCAGAGGAGGGTCATGAAGATGATTAGAAGGACAGAGCACCTTTCCTATGAGAAAATGCTTAGAGAATTGGCAATGTTCAGCCTGGAGAAGAGAAGACTCCAGGGAGTCCTTGTAGCAGCCTTCCAGTACCTGATGGGAGCCTATAAKAAAGCTGGTATAGGGAGTTTTTCCATGGACGTGTATTGACTGCCTCGATGTCTTCAGCAGGGACAGGGTATCCCGTGCTTGCCCGTGCTGGGGAGACAGCTACTGCRATTTGTCTTGCAGCAATATCTCCTCCTGCACTGTGGAAATCAGGCAGTTCTGCTCCGAGAGAAGCTCGGCGGGCTCCCAGACCTCGAGTCACGCTGGGCAAGGGGCAAGGCGGGGTAAAATACCTTGCAAGACCACTCCAGTGCTAGAATGATCAGTGGAAGAAGAAACCGTTCCAACCCAAGGGTAGTTTAGTCCAGATGTTTGTTCCTCTGTAGCGTAGACTCAAAAACCGTTGAGAACCCTTAGGTTGGACCCCTCCACGGGGTCGGACCCAGCCTTTTTCCCGGGCTGGGGGGCAAGGGAGGGGTCAAGGAATCTACCAATTCCGGCCGTCCAGGGTGTGTCCCCGGGGTTAACAGACAGGTGAGGGGGCAAACCCCTGCTGGGGGAAGGTGGTCTAAGCTCGATTCTGGCCTATCCCCTCGGTTACTTCCTTTGGAATTTTCCCCAGAGCGTCAAGGAAACCCCGTATATTTAAATCCAGGACAGGGTCTGAGATCAGAGGGAGGAAAGGGATATTGCCTCACCTGTGTGTGGGGGGGAAAAGCTTCAGAAAGAGGCTGCTATGAAAAAACCTTACAGGACGCAACAGACATGAAGTGATAGGATGGCTTTAAACTGAAATATAATTAGTTTAGATTAGATATCAGGAAGAAAGTCTGTCCTTTGAGGGTAGTGAGGCGCTGCCACAAGTTGGCCAAAGAAGCTGTGGATGTATCATCCACAGAAGAATTCAAGGCCAGGCTGGATGGGTCTTTGAGGCACCTAGTGAAGAGRAAAGTGTCCCTTCCCATGGCAGGGGTATTGGAATGACATGATTTTTAAGGTCTCTTCCAATCCTAAGCATTGTATGATTTCTATGATTCATGGTACAGGTACTGAAGGAGGCACCTATGAAGGGTGCCCTTCTTGGTTTGTTGTTTTTTTAAGAGGGGTTCTAATGAGTGAAGTAATGACTGGTGGCCACCCTGGCCACTGTAACAATGAATGAATCACATTTAAAATCTCTGATGACAGGAGGAAAAGAGCCAGCAAAAAATGCCAAGCCTGGACAAGAGGAGAGCAGTCTGCTCAGGGAACCAATTGCGGTCCCCGAGAAAATGCTTTAGAAGATGCTGAGGCCCATCACTGCTGGTCACTTTTTAAGCACYACTTCCCAAGAGCACAGGAATGGCTAATTCCAAAATGTTAGAAGTAAAGCAGGTGAGGCAAAARGACAGCTTGGCTGAGCAGCACCTTCTTCTGGAGCTAAGGTGAGAAAAGGACAGTGTATGWCCAATGGAGGAAAGATCATGTGACATGGGGGGCATACAGAGATACTGGTCACCAACCACTGCAGGGAGAAAATTTGTGTATCTGAAAATCTATTGGAGCTGCAGAGGACCACGACTGTGGGGGACAGTAAAAAGTGCTTTGGAAATGTGTTAATAGCAAAATAGCAATAGGCAGAAATAATATTGGCCCAAAGACCTGGCTAATGTTATCATGAGGCCTTTCTTATTCATTTGTGGATGATCTTGGGCATCMGRAAATGTCCTGGCCAACTGGAAACTGGCAAATCTACAAATTCCAGGTCAGGTCATTCTATGATTTACAATTCACTTCCAGGACCCTTCACAGAGTTTCAGAATTCTCTCAAACTGAGTGTTATGTAGGATGTGGACAGATCAAATTTTTGTCTTCTTCTACTCTCAAATATTCAAACAKCTATCCTAAACATGTGGCTTTTTGACTGCTTTACCAGGATAGACATTTTCTTTTTAAAGAAAATGGTGACTAGATGACCAGAGAGAGAATCTGAATCCTTAAAAGCTGATTTTCTCTCACTACTCTCACTGTTGCTGTATTTTACTRTTATAAACCTGCACAGAACCTGGAGGACATTGCAGAGATATGATACAAGCTGTGAATCATAGAAATCTTCTTGTAGATGCTAGTAAAAGTTGTTTCAGTTAAGTCACAGAGGGCTGTAAGACTGTATTAAATACTGCCCACACGACTAAACTGTAATACAGTTAAATATTTCTTGTACTTTGGCACATGATTTATAGAGGAACATGCCATATGACACAGAAACAAAATATAGCACTCAGCTTTATAATATGTGAAAAGCAAATCTCACATATCTTAGAAATCATATAAAAAATACAGAAAGCAGAGCAGAAATATAGAACTAACACATTAAATTAGTCATTTGCAAAAGGAAAAKAAAATGCATTTCTAAAACCACTCAACACAATGCCACTTTCAAAACATAAAGCTGGTGAGCAGCAAGGATTTTTGCAGAATGTGTTTGACAATGTCATTCTGCCTTAGGAAAAATTATTGTAACAGAAATATTCCAGTATTTGCTTCTCAATAGCAGACAATCCCAGAAACCTCTTGGATGCTGAGGTCCCAATAGGCATAAAATGGATGATGAAGAAGAAAAGAAAATCTACCTTTTTTAAGAACAATCACAAAATATAYACGAACTGGAATTAAACACAACCAACTTTTGAAATTGAATCATTGTGTTCAGGGAGAGGACTTAGGAATTCAGAGACTTTGCAGCAGATTTTTTTAACTGAAAAACTCATACATGTTCACTTTAGTTCAAAAGAAACTTCTAAACAGAAAAGAGAAAAATTTGATCCRTTTTACTCCATTCTTAAGATAGTGAGTGAAGAAAATAAGCCTGTAAATCAGTGAAAATGCAGTCCAAAGCAGCTTYTTCTCTTCTTTACTCAGGATGTCTATTCCTGTTCATGCCATTTATATGTTAACTTTTTCATATTTTGGTGTTTGTTTGGTATTTAAACACAGAGAAAAGTTCTGTTATTTTCCTAACAAAACTATTAAAAAGTGAGATACTCCAAATTTTTTAATTACCTCCTAAGATTCATCAATTCTTATCAAGAATTATTAAATCTGGTAGATCCTTGCTTTGTACTTTCAAAGCTCTGTTTACAGTCACTGTGAATTTCTTTGCAGGACAACAAAGACTCCTGCAAGTCAAAAACAGTAACACAAAATCCTATGAAAACCTAGGCATCAGACTGAATCTCTTCTCCCTATTGTGTCTATAATCAAGAGAGATTTAAGAACAAGGAGGAACATATTTTCCCAAGGTACTAATAATGTTGCCTTTTTTCTGCCCTGCCTCCTCATGCAATATGTGTACCTGATTATGTGTTGGCAGAGTAGCTGTGCAGCCTCTGCCATTTCTGTAAGTCAATTCTCTATGACAAGTGCAAAACRTGATGCCACAGCTTGTTTAAATTTTAACTTTTAATCAATTTAATTTTAACTTTGAATCGGATGTTTCTTTTAAAAAAGAATTCCTCAATTCATACATGCAATAAAAGGAATAGTTTTTAGTAAGTAGAAGTTTTTTGAATGGGATGTTGCCTTTTGTAGCTCCCAGATGCTCTCAGAATATTTCAAAATGGATGTCTGTACAGCAGTAAAATCAATGTGTAGGGGAAGAGCAATCAATTCCTTCTGTGGAACAAAATATTTTTACATGCACCTGTTTGTTCAYGAGGGTGCCTGCTTTTCATCTTGGTTTGGAGTGAGAACAGTGAGTGCACAGCCCATGTACCTGTATATTAATGACATGACATTTGCTACCTTTTGAAATGCTATCYTGAAAATGCTTAATCAAAAGATTAAAGAAACCACTAGGCCACTTCAAATTGATATTGGACAGTTTACAAGAAGGAGATACTCTAACACTGGCAGCATTGTTAAACACTTGCTTTTGCATCTCTCCTTACAGAAAAACAGAGAGAAAATCACTTCAAGCCTGAGATCAGTTTACAAGTAATGACAGAGAGTGAAATAGATATGTACAGATTAGAGAATTGCTTCTTAAGAGCTTAAATACACTTAATGCAGACAAGGAATATTGCCTTGATGAAATGAATCTGTTAGTCTTAGAGACTGCAAGTGAGGAAGCAAAGGGGTAGTTGTCTGTTTCTCCTGCTTTGGGATTTGGTTTGAGGGGTTTGAACCAAGAGAAACAAGTAACATATTTTTAATTGTTTGAAATAAAAGCAAAACATAAGAGTATGGTTTAACTTGAGAGTGATTTGTTTCATTCTGGGGGAGTCCAGGGTACATTAAGAAAAAACAGAGGTAAGAAGGGGAGAAAAATATCAAAAATAATGGAGAAAAATTAACTACAAAACCTTCTACACTACTTTGAATGCAATAAAATACCTATCAAGTATCTGAACATCCATGAGTATGATTATGAGCAGATCAAAAAAAAGCAAATCTGAATTTTCGGAGTTCCTACTTGCTCTGTGTAAGCAGTTATCCACCACCTGTACAGCATCAGYGTGGGCCCATTACTCGATGTGCCAGCCCCTGGCCCTATTATGAGTGGTCCTGGTACTCATCATATAAGATCAAATGTTTATAACATTAGGCAGGTAGTAGTAGAGAAGTTTTGGGGGACAGGATATCCACTGAATGAAAAATTAAGAATCTGAACAGATGCTGACTTTGTGTCAGAAATGAGCAGATGTTTGGATTCTTGRGTGAAGATGTCTGCTGCAGGCATAGACCCTATCTCTCCGCAATCACAACAGGTTTGCAGCTGGCCTGGCAGTCYTCCTGGAGGTGTGGTACAGAGCAGAGAGCCAACCAGCCCATCCATTTTAAAGGCATTTGGAGGCATAAGTGAATGAATCATAAAGGAAAGCACATTTCCCACTAAACGGACAGATTTTGCATGTGTGCATTCATACTTGCTATTATTATACTCTCACTTTAATGCTATTGTTACAATTGCATTATCAATGTTCTGTGTGATGCCTTGATGCTCTACAGAAATGGAAGGTGAAATATCTGTTTCTATCCAGTACTTGATTCACTTCCAGGTTGTTCTGTTCATATTCAGAACAGCAGGGGGAAAAGCAATGCTACAATTACTAATTTTTCAAGACCTGCAACTTACACAACAGAGATACTTTTCTTCTGAAGTTGTAACATTATCAGGAGAAATATAAGAAATATAAGAAATATAAGAGAGATGGTAAGCTCTTCTGCATACACAAAAAGCAAATAGATTTAAAAACAAATAGATTTCATTGAGGTGATAAAAGTTTGCAGAAATATGAAGCATTCAGTAATGGTCTTAAACACACTCTAATTAATGTGCTTTTCACTCACCTCCAGAATTTCTTTGGTTGAGACTATCCAGGTAAGTATCAAAGGCTGTATGTTTGGGTTAATGAAAGATGACATATTTGACTGGATCTTTTGGTCATCCACTTATCCCCAGTCACAAAGACAAATACCAAAAATCACTCRAAGTAGATGCTGAAGGAGAAACGTATTTTATACTTCTATCACAGTCCTAGACTGGTTCTGTGTGGAGGCATCTCACACAGACACATAGGGATAAACCAACATACTGGGCCAAAATTAGCAAGATTGGTTTTTGTATTAGCTCTCAGCCTTGCTTGATACTCTCATACCCTTTCTCTCTCCTCATTTTTCCATAGTCTCATCTACTCCATCTTCTCTGTGCTATGCCAGTCATGAGCAGAATGGGTTCACACTGTCTGCATGGCTCTGGCTGGCGTGTGCCAGTGTGGCYGTCTTGAATTTGCATTAACTGGCAGTTCATGAGAGAAAAGCTGGAAGTCTCTRTGAGACATCCAGCTCTGTCCTACCACTGATTACAGCRGCAGGACAGTCAGGTTATGGAAACYGTTMCRTGATTGTGTGTTAATTACATGATTCAGGAYGCTTAGTAAGCCTCCTAAGAAGAAATGCAGTAATTTATCARTATATTCTACCTGTTTCTATGTGACTTGTTTCTTTTGTTTCCCTTTGTTTTCCTTTTCTTGCATTTCTTTCCCACCTCTTTCTTCTACAGTTTCATCATAGAGACCTAATTGCAGGAGGATGAATTGAAATAGGCATGTATGCTCACAACCCTTTAAGCTTTCATCTGCAACTGCAGTTCYTCAGATGTCATGTAAATGCAAGGAATTAACTCCTGTTGAACCAGTTTCCACCATCAGATAATGTTCATTAAATACATGAAAATTCTTGGATAATATTCTGATATCAAAAATATCAAAATATCTTATTCCTTAGTAAAAAATAATATTAATTATTAATATTATTCCCTTGCAGTCCCAAAGCAATGTCTAATGGCTCTGACAAGTTATGCCCCCAGTATAAAGGATAAACCCCTTTATGGTTTATAAAGGATAAACCCCTGGTGGCTACCTGTTTGTTTTGCACTTTTGATGTTGTTACYAACATGGGAAGCTTTTCCTTCCACTGATTCTTCCTTTTAGTAAGTCCTTACCAAATGTATAGGAGTTTGTTGTWCATCATGGGAGACAGGTTTATTTTTCCCCTTTTCTGCAAGAGCAGGAGGCAGACAGCCRACTACTCATGTTAAGGCATACTTTAGCTTTGGACACCACCTGAGTATCATCAGGACTTGCAAACTAGAGAYGGATGAAAATTCTATTAGAAACCTTTTTACAATGAATGAATTTTAAATATGAAATCTAGCTCTTATGCYGCAAGTAGAAAACACTGGTGTATAGTAGAAAGCACTACAGAAAATATATGGAAACGTATTTTCTAGTACACTGGAAAAAATGCTTAGAAAATGTTACATTGATAMCTACAGTCCATAATTTATATAGTAATCAGAAAAATAAAAAATGTAGAGGTACTTTTACACAATTCACTCAGCTGCACTTTTCATCTGAGCAAGTAATATGACAGCTGGCTAGAGCAGTTTGTGCCTTGGTAGAGTAAATGGAAGGCTAAAATTGCATTCACAGGGGAAAAGGCACAGGGGCAGGCACATGTGTACATGTGCTCAGTGACAGAGATGCACACACATGTACTGTCAGATGTGTTACATTATCATTTGAAAGAGCAAGACCAAATTGCAAAGCTGTCTTGAAGAGCAGCATCTAACTGGGTTATTTGATCTGGCTTTTCTGTATTTATCATGAGGTAACATGCATAAAGACCTGTTAAGCCACTGACTCCTGGCTTAATGAGATCTGTGCTCTAGGAGAAAGCCCAAAACACCATCTGGCTGGCTCTCTGCAGTATAGAAAAAAATCAACCACTCTACCAGAGGAAACAGAGGCTTGAACTTAAAGAGCTGAGACAGAGGAAGAAGGAAGAAAAGACAATGAGCATTGCAAAAAAAATTGTTGTCAGTGTTCTGCTGATATATTCAAGTATTTTACCAAATGCTCTCAAAGAAATAATGAAATATTAAGCAATAWTACTGCATCAGAGAGAAACCATAGTCACATTTCTATTAGAATGAAATGAATATTTTAAAAGAAATCATTGAAAACAACCCTCAGCAGCTCAGCTAGTCTGAAAACAACTGGTATTTTTCCTATTCCTGGCAGCCTCTGCTAGGTCAGTGCAGACAATGCTGAGTTCTGGCTGCCCTCCATGGAACCTTGTTTTCCAGTACACATTCCACTGGTAAATGCTTCCGTGCTGAAATGAAAGCCATTACATGGAAGTCAAGACCTCACTGGTGGCTTATTGTCACAGCTTTTCTCTTCCCAGAAAAAGTGATTATAGAGTGTCAATACTCATGTAATAAAAAACAGAACTTCTGTTAGTAAAACTAGATAAAGTAGAATAAAAAAATGTTGCTRTACACTGAGGTGGAGATAAGGGAGAAAAAGTGGGGTTCTGTAGAACAACAGCATGGGTTTTTGTTTTTGTGGAGTTTGGAACAAATGTTGCTGCAAGTCYGTGCCAATCTTAAGCGATCCCCAAACCAGCAACAGCAGCCCAGATCTCCTAGGAGATGGGAGAGCCCCAGGCTCACAGGGAGTCACATCCCTACACCACAATGTCCCAACAAACAAATCGCCCAGGTTTGCTCAGATAATGGTGTGAGTGGATTTGTATCTTTTTAGGTGAGAAGCCATAAGAATGAGCCACACTGGAAGGCAGAATTAGTGGAAGTGTGGGGAATCTGACGATGTTTTCACTTCTGTAGAAATTAAACTTCCTCAATCCCTTAAATGCTTTTTTTCTTGGTGACCAATGCAGCAATTTGAAATGTGGTGCACTTAGCCAATATGTTTAAGGAAGGAAATGTGTTGTGGTAAAGGCAGTCAATAACTTGCCATTTCTAGCTGTGACCTTAAGAAAGAATTTTACTCCACCAGCAAGACTTTTCCTGCATCTTCCAGGTATATAGTTAATTTGGAATACCAGAAACAGAGCTTTGTGAATCATATTGTCAATACACAGGTCAGCAATTTTTATTTATTCAGAATATTAGGTGGATGATTTTATGAAAAACCCTCAAAACCACTGCCTACTCAAACAAACTACCCCCAGAAAAAGAAAAACAATCAATGGAAAACAAACAACT